>CM060201.1:11042009-11450593 GCA_030562195.1 Nipponacmea schrenckii
ACTGGGGTGATGAGAACTCAGAGACAGAGAAAGATATAGTAAAGAAATGGAGAAACTAGAAGCAGTGAAGTGTAACTTTAAATGTTAGTTAAATACTGTGCTGAATTAAAGGAGCTAAACCTGAATATTTACACTCTTCAACAATATTATGACTGGTTTTTGTTCACACTATATATATCTCTTAATTTTGGTATATTGTCCTACGAAAAAATTATAATGTCACTGAAGTATAGGATGTAAATACGTAGTGACTTATAAATATAAACTTAATCCCAAAAAAATATTTTTGTCAGGTCGAGATTTCTTGCGAAATAGTAATATTGAAAACTATCTAAATTCACACAGTAGTTTACCATGATTATTTTGCTGATTTCCTTACAAAGTACATATATCGTTTGCACAATATAACTTAATAGTTCTAGTCACAACACTTGATCTTTATATAAACATCTGGATTAAGGGTGAAAAGAGTATTTTCATTTGAATATTTGGGTAACAAGACTAAAAGGTTCTAATTTCCAATTACCAGTCACGGACATTCTGGACTATTTAACCATGTGGAAGCATGTATTTGCTCTATGGCTGATATCTTTGAGTCTTTATCAAAGGGGTATATTCCATTACAAACCGATCTATTATCCCACAAACTACTCCTATGTAAATAAATAAACCTTCTACTCGAATGGTGTCGAGCGAATGTTGTCGACCTACGTTTCACGAGGTTACTAAAACACGCTACAATTCTTTATGGATTCTTTTGAGTTTTATTTTGTGGGTCAGTGTCATTATGAATATGATCCCTATTGATTTTCGTGATGATCGAATAATTGTTCAGCGAAATATCGTGTCTGATTTAGCTTTTTTCACTCCATTACCTATAGGATTCAACTCGTGCTCACTCTACAGGCTACAATTCTCTATGGATTCTTTTGATTGTTTGTATGTGTGTCGATATCATTATGAAGATGTGCACTATTATATTTAGTGATGATCTGACAATTTTCTTCAGAGATATCGCATAAACTTTGATATCGCGGTCATTTTCAAGTTCACATGTTAGTGCTCACTCTACAGGCTACAATTCTTCATGGATTATTTTCATCATGCTTTGATGGTCCGTTCGTACGTTCACATTTACATCGTGCTCACACTACAAGGCACAATTCTTTATGTTAGATTTTTATGGTATATCCGTTCATTCATTTGGAAACTTGGAACAATGATTGTTAGCTAAATCTGTATTTTTGTGAAAATATATGGATGATACTTCCCTTCACACTGTTTTTGTCGTCTGTAGAGATTACAAGCTAAATGTGATATTGCATCAAACTCTCATATCAAGTTTGTTTTACAGTTCCCATTTAGCTCACTAACTAGCTGCTGGTGGGCGTATTCGCTTGCGAGACTTGCCGCAAGCCTATGTTTGAGTGTTTTTTGGCGTTTCCAGGCCTTTGCGAAAGCCGTCACTGTGGACAAACCAATCATACCGGAGAGTTATGCTTTGCAGGATGGTTAGCTGAATAATGGATCTAAATGGCACAGTAAACGGGAATGTTGTATCTCTATTGGTTCCAGAGTGACAGCCCCCCACCCCTCTAGTTTATCGCCAAAATACAAGAAACAAGTTTGAATCGAATTTCTGGAATCACGCGACACCCCCGAATCGATTTTAGTCAAAAAAGAAAAAAATAATTGTTGGTCCAAAATTCAAAAATTTTCCTTATCAAATCGATCAAAACATTGCCGTTTTTTGAGTGTTTTTGACGTTTTTCAGGCCTTTACGAAAACCGTCACTGTGGACAAACCAGTGGTGTACATACAGTCTGCGACGTAAACACTTCGGGAAACCACTTTTTATGTGGATCTAAACACGTATTTTCAATTACCGCATCCAACAAATTCAAACAAATCTACAATGGAATTGTCTACCATGTGGGTAAATGCATTCTGGGCAACCAGTTGCCATCTGAATCTGAACAGAAACGATACACGTTTATTCTAGACAGGCTACGATATTTAACAATTTTTATCATGTGTTTTATTTCTAAGAAGTAATGGTTATAGAGTATGGTTAAGAATAATCGGTATTGATAATGATTGAGGAGAATAGATATACAGTAGATAGATGACATATACAGATACTGTTAAAAGAGAATAGTTAAATGTAATGGTTAAGAAGAGTAGTTATAGATATTGAGTAAGAAAAACAGTTATTGATACGGGTTGAGATGAAAATTATAAATATGTTCTTAGATGGACAGTTAGCCAAAAGAAAAGATAATAGAAAGTAAACAGTCTTGTTTACAGGAAAAGAAAGGTGGAAAATGAAAACTGTTGTTTATTATATATTTGCTTCAAGTGGCTTATATGTAAGCCAAATACCAATATTTTTGAATGCTGTTCGCAAACCATGCAAGATATTTGACTTCTGTTTACCACATTTCCAAATAGCCCGTGTGGGTATTGCCTGCAAATTCCATGTAGCTTTATCACTTTGCAAGCAAAAAAAAAAATATAGGTATATTTGGAAAGTTAGCAATTTGTCATATTTTGTTCTAGTGGCATAAATGCAAGCCAAACACCCCTATTTTCAACTAAATTCCACTAAAAAAGTTTTTTACTTTACTTTCGCACTATGACAAACTCTACACTCTGACTTCCAGGTCGGCGCCATTATATCTGAAAGAAAACTGACTGATGTCATGGCTAAAATTCATATTAAACAAAAATATTTCCACTAACTATTATTCTGTGACTAACAAACTACAGTTAATCATTGTCATATTTTTAATAAAAAACTTGCTCTGCATTTGTTTACTGTTAATAGTGCTAACTTACAGTCTACCCTCGACAGCACAAACCATGGAATCATATTCATTTATATACAATATAATATATCTTATATAATTCAGGCTTCGAAACTAGCTTCTGATCGATAATATATATAGACTTATATTTCGGGGAAGTTTTTTTATTTAGTTTCAATTATTTTTATAAGATTTGGAAAAACAGCCTCAAAATGTACTTATAATGTGTTTCTTTTTAATTTTAACTTACAGCTTATGAAAACAATCTTTATTTTTGTCAATACCAACACATTCAAAGAATAACAGGGCTACTTTGAGGCTGCTATTCCGGCTTCCGAAAATAGTGGAAACAATTTTAAAAAATAGCTCAAACAGTACAGAAACACAGGGCCAATCCACGTTTCAAGTGAATAATATGTACGACACCCCCTGACCTACTGATTCTTTGAAACATCATTGCACTCGAGCTCCGAGATTTTAGAATAGACCTCTCACGAACATTAACCAAGTTAATATGCAATGTTATATGTCTTATGGGACTAAATCACGTGATACAGCAAACAAATACAGTAGGCCTACATATTTCAAGATGACCGGTCTAATTTAGAAGAAAAAATACTTGTTCAAGGTAAATACACTATATACTATTATTCTCATATTGCTTTACCATGCATTGGAATCTGTATTGTTGATGGACAGAATTTTTACTCATATCATCTCATCTGTTTTTGTCAGCGTGTGGATTTGTTTATTGCAATTGGAGTAAATACAACCACATGTCAGTTTTCCCTCCTTGAGATTACAAACAAATGGCCTATTACAAGTACAATTATGTTTATATGAATTGAAATTTACAAAAGTACAGTATAATTCACGTTTTTGTTTTTGATTAAAAAAAAACTTTAATTTTCCCTTTACGATAATTATTAAGGTAAAAAATTGATAATTCCTGTAGTATTTATTTTGATTTTATTTTTTCCTTAGTAAGCAAAGCACCCCTATTTTCAATAGTTTTTGCTAAGCTATGGCAGATACTTGAGTTTATTTACAGATAGCTCATGTGGAATTTTCCTACAGATTTCAGGTATGAAGCTTTGTTCCTTTGCAAGCAAAAACTGTATTTGTGTTTGAGCACCCCTTTTTCGTTTATCCAATCGTCCGGTGAGTTGTTAGCTTCTTTATTTTGGGAAAGTAGCTTTAAAAATGTAAAATACCTGAATTATGAATCGACTTTGATACATTGTTCTAAAGCCTTGGTGTATTTTGAATGCCATATTCAATTATATTTCAATTTTACAAAATCATAACCCAAAACTATATGAACCCTCTCGTGTTTATTTTTGTCAATGTACTGACTTCTCTCATTCATTTATTCATTCATTAGTACTCATCGCATTCATTTATTCATTCATAGGTATATAATAAAATTTGAAATTTTCCTCAACTAACCAAGCTAAAGGTACTTACCGATTTAAAATATGTGGTAGGAGTTGTAATTTAGACATCTAGTCGATTTTCAAAAACATTGGCCAGAACATGATGAACATGCGGCTAATTTTAAAAATGGATGTTGTAGGTGATTTGCGTTTAAGTACAGAATTCTGTTCATTAACAGTTTATATAAAGGCCAAGAACAATATTTCTAAAATAAAATTTCGACTATTGTTTCGTCTTGGATTTTCAAAGATATAACAAATTCAGAAATATTTTCAAATTCACAATGTAAAAGCCAGAAACTTTCTGTACCATCTCGTGTTAACTTTTGTAAACCGTTGTTAATCATCCATTAAGTTACTTATTCATTTCTTCATTCATTCATTCGGGATTTTCAGAAACATTCGTCGTCAGCTTCTACTGAGTCATAATGTTTTCGATTTCGTTAATAAGGACATAGGTCTTAATCCGAATCTACTCATTCTTGTTATTCATTCAATCATTCATTTTTTTAGTGTAATTCATTCATTCATCCATTTAGTGATTGATCCACTCATGCATTATTTCATCTATATTTCATTCATTTATTCACCTGATTCATTTCAATTATCCTTTCATTCAGATTTGATTTTTTGTATCCGAAACAATTGTTGGCAGTACGAAACAGTAATTTTTTATAGTATGGATCGTGTGTTGAATGAAATCCAACTTAATGAATTTATATCTTTATCTAGGTACCTTCCTAAACCTGTTGATTTTACTAATATGCAGCTATGCTTCGAGGACATTAAATCGTGGATGACACAAAATATGCTGAAACTTAATGATTCTAAAACAGAGTGTTTGCTCATTGGACCCTCATCGCGTAACAAAAAGATACAAGCAGATCATCTACATTAGGCAGTAATATCCTGTCATTCCAGGACAGTGTCAAAAATCAGGGTGTGATACTAGATTCCACATTAAGCACGGAGAAGCACGTGAATGTAGGAAATGCTATTATCACCTCAGAAACATTGGAAGCATCCGACAGTTAATTACCGAGTCTGTGGCAGCAACACTTGTTTGTTCCTTAGTGTTAACTCGCATCGATTACTTTAATAGTCTCCTTTCGAAATACAATCCTCCAATATAACAAGACTACAATCAATCTAAAATAATGCAGCCCGTTCTTATTGAGTATCATTATGTATTCCTACAGTTGTAGTTTTTTTTTCGATACAAATTCACAGCTGATGAAGTGCTTTAAATTCTTAACATCTTGATAGATTGCTTCTTCGTTAAGTTTGGTAAGATATTCACGTGGTGAGTGTCGCTAGCGGGGCATGTTCACCCTTCCGGAACACCTGATGCCACTCTGCGACTGGGTTTGGCAATTCGGCTGTCCTCCGGAGAGTCCACATGGCTAATTTTGTTTCCTTGGTTTTTATGTTATCGATATTCGCACCTTCAGTATTATAACATGTAGGCCTATTGTCGTTAGACCATTAAAAATTAGCGATTTTACAGCTGAGCAATAACTAAAGAAATACAATTTGCTACGTGAACTCTACGAAAAGGTAGCCAAATTGACTCGCAAAGAATCGTATCAAATGGTTTTCGACCTTCCCAAGATTTGTGTGATTTAAAAGTAATTATAAATTTGCTGCATTGATCAGAAAAACATTGTACACAAAATCCGAATGCTAACTTAACTGAAGTGTAATCCTACTTTCGCTTTCATTATCTCTGAAAATTTATTGCATTATTTCAATGATTCTTCAACCTCTATTTAATATAAATTAATAATGAAGAGTCAATAATTTCAGTTTATTCGAAAAATGTTAATTCACCGAAATACGATAAACACCATCATCATAAAAGCAAAGCACAAATATTTTCACAATGGCAGCAATGTAGAATTTCCCAGTTGTACGCCCGAAAGTGATATATCTCGTGTTTACGATTTCCATGTGGGAAACACCATACACCTTAGCGATTTTGAATACCTCAAGTCCTCCTATAATAATTACGCATATACATATTGTGGCGGTCACTAATCTTGCCAATAAGCCCTATGACGTCAGTGATGTTATGTCTCCGTTTTTGACTAATTTTTGGTCTAGATTTGAAATTTGATGTTTGAAATTGCATTTTCATTCAGAATTTCTGAGATATTGAGAAATTTAATTGGCGGAGGGTTATTTCTAAAAATAGTGGTATTGTATGCAGTGACAGTATGTTGATAAAATGTAGTGGTTTACTTTCATTTTGTTTAGTTTAAAATTTTCATGGTCATGCTATATTGAAATTTTGAACAGAAACCAAGTATTGGCCAGGCTTTCATGTGACATATAGGAAAGTTTTCAACGAGATTTCTGGAAAAAAGTTATGAAGGTTGAATTTCGTGATTTAACATCGAAACAGGTGGCAAATGAATTGGCGGACTGAGTCCACAACCCTGACTACTAAGCCTAAACAAAATTTGGTTGTCTCCCTAATACAAAGATTCTCGAATCTTCACATGTTATGCGCTCTGCACTGCCACATACAAGCCTACTTCGAGGAAAAAACACAGCATGCTTTGTACTTAACAAGTATCAGTTATTGGCCTTGATTTTGATAACGCGTTTAATTTTTTGGTTAAAAATACTCTAGAAGGCACAATTCTTGACCTATTTTGACGACACTTGCTGAAATTGTTTCATATCACCTAAAGATGAGCCGTATTGAAAAATAAAAATACCAAAATATATTTAATAAGAATTATTGTCCTTGTTTTTTAAAACGCGTCCGATTTTTGTCTCGTATACACTCTACTACTCACAATTCTTTAAAAATTTTGACGAAACTTGCTGAAATTTTTTATTATCGCCCAAGTTTGAACCCTATATTTTTAATATGAATTTTTGCTCTTGTTCCTTAAAATGCGTTCGATATTTGGCTCGTAAACACTCTACAAGGGACAATTCTTTTAGGATTTTGATTAACCTTGGTTAGAGTATTTGTTATCAGCCAAGGATTAACCCTATTGAAAAGTCAGATAAATCAAAAAATATTTAATATCATCTATTGCCCTTGTTTTTTAAACGCGTCAAAATTAAGCTCTTTAACATTCTAGAAGGCAGAATTCTTTACAGATTTTGACAGAAGTGGATGAAATTGTTAAATTTCGCAAACTATAAAATATGAATTATTGTCCTTGTTCTTTAAAAATATTTCAATTTTTGGCTTGTAAACACTCTACAAGGCACAATAAGGATTTTGATAAAAGTTGTTGAAATAGTTTGTTATCACCCAAGGGTGAACCCTACTGAAAACCAAATATACCAAAAAATATTTAACGAGTTCTTGCCTGGTTAATAGGTACAATTCTTGACAGATTTTAATGAAATTTTGGAAAATTGTACAACAAAAGAAGGCTATATTATTGAAGATTGAATATTTCATTCCACTGATTGTTGCTGTACTGTAAGTTTTTATTATAAACCAATGCTGCCAATGGGCGTATTTAACTTGCCTAGCAAGCTATCTTTTTAAGCTCTGTATGTCGAAAATAAACCCTAATAATAATAATAATAATAATAATAATAATAATACTTTATTTGTATAGCGCCTATAATCCAGCAATTGCTGCTCTATGGCGCTGTTATACAATATGGCATAATATCAACATAACATACGTACATAGAAAACAAATAAACAAACTAAGATACTTCAAGACCCCCTATCAACCGAAGACAACAATACAAGCAATAACATACATTAAGAATAATACTGTATAAATAATTCAGTTTTTAGTTGTTTTTTAAAAGATGGCAAGGTGGCAACATTTCTGAGTTTAGCGGGTAAATTATTCCATAGATACGGTGCGGCATATGAGAAAGCACATTTACCAGTTTTTGAGGTAGGCTCGGCTATCTCGAGAAGGTTAGATTGTCGAGAGCGTAGATTGCGTATAGGACGATATGGCTTAACAAGGTCTTTCAAATATTGAGGAGTACTTTCTAAATTTAAGCTTGAGTATGTCATAGTTAAAATTTTAAATTCAATTCTTTTATTTATGGGGAGCCAGTGTAAATCCTTTAAGACAGGAGTGATATGTTCCCGGAGCTTAGTTCTTGATACTATTCTGGCTGCTTTGTTCTGAATTTTTTGAAGTTGGTAAAGTTGGTCCTTAGAGATATTAAATAAAAGAGAATTACAATAATCTAATCTAGAAGTGACAAGAGAATTCACAAGCAACTTAGCAGTTTCTGTATTAATCATGTTCCTAACTTTACCAATATTATATAAATGAAAGTTTGTAGTTTTACAGATGTAATTAATATGAGAGTCCATCGACAGATTGTTATCAAAAAATACACCAAGATTCCGAACAGATTGCGAGTATGACACGTTCGATTCGCCGATATTCACTGAATTACTTGATGTGTTAGCCAGGTTGTTTCTAGTTCCCATTTTCAAGAGTTCTGTCTTATCGTCATTTAGTTTTAAGAAATTATTCTTCATCCAGAGTCTTATCTGCTCCACACATTGTTCGAGGTTACCTAGTTGCTCACTTTCATTCAGTTGGTTTAAAGATAGATTTAATTACGTGTCATCAGCGTATAAATGATATCCAAGATTACAGTTTCTTATTATGTTTCCAAGAGGTGATGTATATGCTGAAAATAGTACAGGACCAAGAACTGATCCTTGCGGGACACCATACATAAGTTGAGTCGGGTCTGAAGCACTATCTCCAATCACTATTGACTGAGTCCTGTCACGTAAATATGACTTGAACCATTCCAGAGCAACACCTTTAATGCTAAACATTTCTTGTAATCGAGTTAGTAAGATAGATTGATCTATAGTATCAAATGCAGCACTAAGATCCAATAACACTAATACTGCAACATTTTTCTGGTCAACAATATTAGTTAAGTCATTATGTACTCGTAGCAAAGCAGTCTCTGTGCTGTGATGTTTCTTGTAAGCTGATTGGTACACTTCGTTTAGATTGTTGGAATCGAGATGGTCTTTAAATTGAAGAGAGATCACTTTTTCTATTAATTTAGACATAAACGAAAGATTGGAAACCGGTCGATAGTTTTTCAGCGTTTCCCTGTCAAGATTAGATTTCTTTAGTAGAGGGAACACAAGGCCTTCTTTCATAATTTTCGGTACAGATCCCGTTGTTACTGAAGTATTCACGATATGTGTGATTACGGGGATTAAATCGTCAAGGCACAGTTTTAAAAGACGTGTCGGAATGGGGTCATGATCACATGATGCTGAAGAAGATGCCAGTATAATTTTCTTGATTTCATCTTCAGAAGTTGGCTTGAATTCTGACAAGATAGTAGTATCAGTGGGAATTATATCGGTTTCCGCACTCATTTCACTTGAACTTATACTAACCTCTAAACCAGATCTTATTGTGCTTATTTTGTCATTAAAAAAGTTAGAAAAATTCTCAGCCAAAGGTTTCGCATCTTCGAATGAAGGAAGAACAGACGTTTCAGTAGGTCCTTTGAGAATACCATTCACTATTTTATAAATGTTTTTAATATTATGGGAGTTTTCTTGAATACCCTTGAGAATAAAGTCCTTCTTTGCCTTGCGGATAAGATTTGTGGTTTTGTTCTTTGCTGTTTTAAAGATCTGTTTATCAATTTCTAATTTTGATGTTCTCCAGATTTGTTCTTTTTTTCGACGATCCTTCTTGCTGTTGCGAATTTCATCAGTGAACCATTTCCGGCCGGGTCTGATAACCAGTTTCTTTTTAGTTAACGGTGCATGTCTGTCTAATAATTCACGAAGTACATTGTTGTATGCTTGAATTTGACTCACCACATCTTCAATCTGCAAAACGTCATTCACAAGATTAGAATCCAAAATGTCAGACTTAAACTGTTCAATATCTATGTTTCGGGTTTTCCTGAAGCTTCGAAATTCTGTCACTGGTTCAGCTTTATGAATACCGATCTGATATAATATGCAAAAATGATCGGAAATAAGATTGTTTATCACTTTGATGTTATGGAGATAGGTCTCATCTGATTTTGTAATAACTACATCCAGGATGTTTCCTTGTTTATGTGTAGGTTCGGTAATATGTTGAGTCAGTTGAAAAGTATCCAGTAAATTGTAGAATTTGATGGTATCAGTGTTATCTGTTTTATTTAGATGAAGGTTTAAGTCACCAGTTATGATCAAACGTCCAGGTACTGTAGAGAGATCATGTAGAATGTCCGAAAATTCATCCAAAAAAACATTTACGGGAATTTTGTTGGCTCTTGAATATGGAGGGCGATACAGACTTACAAGCCGAATAATTGTATTCTTACATTTTATAGAAATCTGCAGAATTTCAAACCTGGTATAATTATTGGAGGGAATGGAAGTCACTTTCAGAGTCTTTTTGTAGAACACGCCCAGACCGCCGCCTCCGCGACCAGGCCTGTTTGCTAACTCTGCTTTGTAGTTATCAGGTAAAAGTTCTGTAAGTACCGAACTGTCCTTGGATTTAAGCCAAGTTTCAACGGCGATGAATATATCCAAATCATTATCAATGATGGAGTCTTGTAGATCATCAGTTTTGTTGCAAACAGATTGACAGTTTAAAAGACCAAAGTTAAAGTCATTATTGGAGGCCTTATTAGATGAGATTATCTTAATAGGTGTGTTTTCTGTTTTGACAGTCTTAAGATTATTGTAATTAACACTTTGTATAGGTTTCTTTGAGATTAACCTGTCTTGTGTTGTTATTGTTTTGATACGCCTCACTAGTTTCTTTCCAGCTCTAACACCTCTCGCACTAAAACAATTTGAATCTTGATGTGGATCACTGGGTTTGAATAGACTATTGTAGTATGACACCTGGTAATTATCACTGCTGTTACTAACCACAGTTCACAAAATCATTTCTGTTCACAAAAATCAGTATATATGTGAATTAAAAGTATGCATATTCCTCCAAAGATAACATTTCAATTCCAAAATAAATCCTCACAACTTGTTAAACATGACATAAAGCAACACTTTGCAAAAATCCAATAAAATAGAATCAATGGTTGAGTAGAAAATCTCAAAACTAGAGAGAGCTCCTAACACACGACCAGCTGCCTCTAGGCGCATAAACATCATCCCTATTTCATAAAGTGTATCGAAGTGTTTTGTCAAAAATGTGAATACCGGAGCAGCGAGTGCTTGTTATACTTTTTTGTAACATAATTCTAGTAATTCTTTACTGTCAAGGGACTATAGCTGACCCCTGGCTCCGCGGGTCATGAATTAATGACAGCAGAAAACGTTAAAACGCAACGAGTAAGTTGTGAGCAGATAATTAACCCGTTTATTCAACTCATCATCAACATGAAGAACGGAAACAACTAAGATCGATAACTCCAGTAAACATAATACCAAAATCCCAATAACATGACATCACAAACGAGAAAACATTTGATACGATTCTTTGCGTTTCAATTTAGCTATTTTTTCGGAGAGTCCACGTAGCAAATTGTGTTTTAGTTATTTCTCACTTGTTAAATCGCTGATTTTCAATGGTCTAACGACAGTAGGCCCTTATGTAATTATACTGAAGGTGGGAATATCCATAACATAAAAACCAAGGAAACAGAATTAGCTATGTGGACTCTCCGGAGGGCAACTGAGTTGACAGACCCGCAGAGTAGCATCAGGTGTTCCGGAAGGGTGAGCATGCCCCGCTAGCGACACTCTCCACGTGACATATCTTGCCAAACTTAACGAAGAAGCAATCTATCAAGAAGTTAAGCATTTAATCAGCTGTGAATTTTGTATCGAAAAAAATAACTGTAGGAATACATTATGATACTCAATAAGAACAATCCAAAAACATAGACTTCAGTGGTTTTAAGTTAATAATACACAATACATCGAATATTCCCAAATACTGGGATGTTCAAAACTCCGATTTTTTAATTCCTAGGAATCACTTCCGTCTTTTCGGTTTTCAAATAGAGCAAGATCGAAAATTCGGTAATTTTGATTCCTAAGAATCGGTTCTGAGTTTTCGTTATTCATATAGAGCAATATCAAAAACTGGAAAATCCTAAGATTATCGAATCCTAAGAATTCTAGTTTACGGGAGGTCGAAAACTCAGACTTTGAATTCTTAGGATTCGATAATCCTAGGATTCCGAGAGGTCCGAGTTTTCTGTAACCGCTGTCAATATCAGCTTGGTTAATCGTTCGAATGCTGAGTAATTGTAGGAGGATTTATTATATCTATTCCTATTTACATGTGTGTGTATTCTAATTTAATCATATTTCAATATATACGTTCACATAATTATTTTCACATATATCAATATTTATCAATACGTAATTTGATAAGTTATTGGGTCTTAACATTCAAATAGAATGTTGTAAGTATTATATTTTAAGTGTGTAATATTAGCAATTACTTCTCCCTTGTTCGCCATGCTGCTTTTTCCGTAAACAAGACACTTTTCGTTGTGACTCGTTAAATAGGCTCAAGGAGGTAAAATATGCAATTATATATTATTTCTATTATTCATTCAAGTAAAATATTGTTTGCGAATATACTTCTGATAATACGAATATGTTTGTTTGTGTCATACGCGTAATACTTTAGATTTTGTGAGAACTGTTAGTTTATGTATTGTAATTTTTATTCTTTCAGTTTTCACGTCTATATCATATACATGTTCGACTTTTAATACGATAATAAAGATGTTGAATATGAATCCGATGATTTAGTCAGAAATGCTCTTCCTTTGTATTCCACCAACATTTGATGACCCAAAGTCCGAGGCAGAACGTAAATCAGGGTGCGTTCGATATGCAACCCTGTAAACCGTTACAGTGAAAACTCCACATAGTCCAGTGGATAACGAGACAGATCGACTACCGTATAATTCGTCCGAAGACACTTCGACCGATGAGAGTTCGCTCGAGACAAATCGACCATCGATGTTACAATTCAACCTAACGTCACTTCGCCTGGTGGAAGACATGTCAAATCGACCCGAATCTCAACAATTTTGTCCAGATCAAGACAGTTCGTCTACCAATGAATGATTAACAGTTTACAGTTATTTTTTCGTTAATTCTATGTATATTATAATTACATGTCTTATTTGATATTGAAACTTATTAACTGTTGCTATTGTAGATTTATGTATATTGTTAGTACTCAGTAGTATAGTGTTATGATAGGTTTGGATATTGTTATTTCGAAATGTCTGATATTGATAATTTAAACGCCTTTGTTTCCGACACTGATAAACCTCAGAGAGATAAAATTCCTACCGATAAAGGCTTAGACTACAGTATAAATATTACTGTTAATAATTTTC
This sequence comes from Nipponacmea schrenckii, assembly GCA_030562195.1. Classification (NCBI taxonomy): domain Eukaryota; kingdom Metazoa; phylum Mollusca; class Gastropoda; family Lottiidae; genus Nipponacmea; species Nipponacmea schrenckii. The sequence goes on from CM060201.1 coordinate 11,055,580, forward strand.
GTTCTTCACTATCTAAATGGCGTAACAGTTGCGTCAAAATTGAGTCACTTTTGACTGACTCTGAAGACATAAATGAAATACGCTCAGAACGTGACTTAATCCATAGGAATTTCAATGAAATTTTAAGACTATATGAACGTTTAGTTAAACTTTGCCCTCAGGGAGTAGATGATAAGATCACTACTAAATATGAATCTGCTGAAGAAGAGAATCATCAATTGTCTAAACGTGTTGGTGATAGATTATATGACATTCAAAGTGAAGGAAGGTCTAGTGTCACTCGACGATCTAATAGATCCCTTGATAAGAAACCCAGTACGAAAAATGTTAAACCTAAAGTGTTTGAACCTCCTGAAACGTGTTGGTGATAGATTATATGACATTCAAAGTGAAGGAAGGTCTAGTGTCACTTGACGATCTAATAGATCCCTTGATAAGAAACCCAGTACGAAAAATGTTAAACCTAAAGTGTTTGAACCTCCTGAAACTCAAATTCCAAAATCTGACTTGGTTAATAATTACTTAAACAATGTTCGGTTACCGTCTACTCTTGTCGAACCTGCTGAACGGGAACCTACTAGTGGCAATGTTGTTGAAATTCAGATCAATGATCTTGCTCGTCTCATATCTGATCAAAACCAGTTAAATCGCTTACCCGCTCCGGAACCTGATGCATTTACCAGTGACGCTTTAGAATATCCTGGCTGGAAATGTGCCTTTAAAATTCTGATTGAAATCCGAAATATTCCGCCTGAACAATGCATGCATTATTTGAAAAAATATTTAGGTGGTGAAGCTAAAGAAGCTGTTAGTAGTTATTTTCTATTTGATTCCGAATATGCATTCCAAGAAGCTAAACAACTGTTGGAAAAACGCTATGGTGATCCGTTTATTATTGCTTCTCGGTTTAATAAAAAGCTAGAAGATTGGCCTAAAATTCCCACTCGTGATGGAAAAGCCCTGCGACGTTTGGCCGACTTTTTGAGACAGTGTAACGTTGCTATGAGGTCTATTAATACGTTGCGTGTATTCAATGATAGTCGCGAAAACATGAAACTTTTGGAGAAGTTGCCTGACTGGTTAGTGTTGCGTTGGAGACGCGTCAACCATGAATATAAGTCAAATCACAATGATTTCCCTCCCTTTGAACATTTTGCGAAGTTTATAGCTAAAAAAGCAGATATTTCATGTGATCCATCAACTTCATTTCCAGAAAGGAAAAATCCGAGTACTACTTCTAATTACAGAAGATCTGCGTTCGCTACTGAAGTGTCTGATTCAGCCCCTAAGAAATGTGTCTTCTGTCAAGGACAGCATCATATTGATGTTTGCAAATCGTTTCTAAACAAGACTTTAGAAGAACGGAAAGGTTATTGTGCTTCAAATAAACTATGTTTTGCTTGTCTGAATGAAGGACATCGTTCTAAATTCTGTAAGAGACGCCTTAAATGCAATACCTGCTCCAAATCTCATCCATCAGCATTACATGGTGACTTTGGTGGTGTTAGACCAAGAGACAATATTCCTCTTAAGAATACGACTTCACATCGCGTTACTACTACTTGCAGTGACAAAAGTTCGTTAATTTTGCCTGTTTGGATTTCTCACGACAGCAACCCTGATAAGGAGATTGCAACCTACGTAATTATCGACAATCAGTCGGACACTACATTCGCTTTAACCAATACGACTAAAGCTCTTGGGATTGAAGGGAAACCTGTCCAGCTCTCTTTGTCGACCATGTTTGCTAAAGACAAACTTGTTGAAAGTACAAAAATTACTGGTTTAGTTGTTCGTGGCTACAATGAAACTCTGAAGATTCCTTTACCCACAAATTATACCCGAGATATTATGCCAGCAAACAGATCCCATATACCTACTCCTAAAATGTCTAACAAGTGGCCATACCTTCAGAAGATTGCGCATAAACTTACACCTTTGGAAAAATGCGAAGTTGGACTTCTGATTGGATATGACTGTGCTCGTGCCTTGGTGCCTAGAGATGTTATACCGCCGGTTGGAAATGGTCCTTACGCTGAAAGAACTGACCTAGGTTGGGGAATTGTTGGAATAGTTAACCACAATATAGACGACGTAGACGATCCGATAGGTCTAAGTCACCGAATAGTTTCTTATGAAGTTCCGTCTGTGATAAGTGGAAATGAAACCCACACTCGACACATCTCATTCCATAATCATGTTAAAGAAAACATATTGCGATATATGGAACTGGATTTTAATGAACATTGCGATAATTCTGTCGTTTCGTGCGAAGACAAGACGTTCATGGATGTGTTAGAAACTAATATACATGTTGCGACAAATGGTCATTACGAAATGCCCTCGCCTTTCCGTAATGGCGATCCCATTTTGCCAAATAATAAAGTCATGGCTACGAAAAGACTTAATAATCTTGCAGTTCGATTTTGTAAAGATGGACAACTGAAAAGCGATTATATTAAATTCATGGCAGACATAATTGAGCGCGGTTATGCCGAAAAGGTGTTTGATGATGGTGTTGAAGGTCACGTGAACTATATACCACATCATGCAGTCTATAATCCGAAGAAACCCGGTAAGGTTCGCGTTGTGTTTGACTGTCAAGCAAAGTATCGTGACAAGTGTATCAACGACTTCCTTTTGAAAGGCCCTGATCTTACGAACACTTTGATAGGTGTCTTATGTCGGTTTCGCAAACACCAAATCGCATTCTTGTGCGACATAGAAAAGATGTTTTATCAGTTCCATGTAAATGATACCCATCGAGACTATCTACGATTTCTATGGTGGAATGATGGCTGTATCGACCAGATCCCTGAAGAGTACAGGATGACTGTGCATTTGTTTGGCGCCGGTTCCTCCCCAGGATGTGCGAATTTTGCTTTAAAGCAAGCGGCAAAGAAAGGTAATTGTGATCCGACAGTTTCAAACTTTATCCACGATAACTTTTACGTTGATGATGGTCTGTTTCAACCGCTCAAGAAGCAATAGACTTGATTGACAAAAGTAAAAATCTATTAGCCACATATGGTATACGTTTGCATAAATTCGTGTCTAACTCTACGGTGGTTATTGAAAGCGTTCCACTCAATGATCGTGCTGAAGGTGTTAAAAATTTAGATTTAACTGTAGACAAACTTCCGGTTGAACGCGCACTGGGAATCCAATGGTGCATTGAAGCTGACGCCTTTCAGTTTCGTATAACTCTTACGGAAAAACCTCTGACCAGAAGAGGCATACTTTCTACAATAAGTTCTATTTATGACCCTCTTGGGTTCATAGCCCCTTTACTGTTGGTCGGGAAACAAATTTTACAGGAAATGTGTAGACTTAATATTGGATGGGTTGACACAATTCCAGATTCTTTACGCTCCCGCTGGCAGCGATGGAGAACTAACTTGTTTGATATAGAAAATTAGAAAACTTCCACGATGTTTTAAATCTGAAAATCTCTTTGAAATAGTTTCTGTAGAGTTACATAGTTTTTCGGATGCTAGCACTTATGGATATGGACAATGTTCATACTTGCGTCTTGTTGACGATCAAAAGCGAGTTCAGTGTTCGTTAGTTATGGGTAAAAGCTGGACTGCTTTTGTGTCATCGAAGAGAAAATGGGATGGCCCTACTGATTATTCCATCCTGTGCTCTGCTCATTTTAAACAGGAATGCTTCCCATTTTCCCAACAATTCATGATTACCGAAATGCCAGGACAAGTAAAGAAAAAAAAAACTCAATAGTGATGCTGTACCAACTCCAAAGCAGTTGATGACCCTACTCCCCAATCCCCTGGCCTTACTACCCAAGACAGACCATCATCCAGTTTCTCTGTCTCACCACCAAACAAGTTGAGGAGAGCTTTTATGAAAAGAGAGTCTGCACGTGTAAGTACTACATAATGTAGGCCTGCTACATGGTACACACATGAGATATAAGTAGACATAGCTGGTATTTGCGTGTTGAATCTTACAACTCTCGAGTTTGAAGTGACCTATTTTAATTCTTAATCAATCATAATATTAAATTCATATATCCCTGCTTGTTTTAGATACTCTCTTCACATGATGAACAAATGAATACAAATGAATCAATGATACCACAGATGTATGAGGAAGGACATAACAATCATAACATTGATGACTTGTCAGAAAAAGATGTAAGTTTGTTCTAGAAAATAACAATTGTTCGCCCTAGAAGAAGAAGTATATAATTGTTGATATAATTGTAGATTTTAGGTTGAGATGATTGATAATTGTACATTTGGTTGCCAGGTTGATCTCCCCCCCCCCCCCCAAGATCAAAGAGATGTCAGACCAATGTTAGCGTTTGTAATTGTGGATTCTGTGTCCTCTTCCCCTTCAAATTCATCAAAAGACGATGATCCGCAAGATAAACTTAACTCCTGGTCGGATTCTTCGACTCCACGTGTGTGATCCATTATTTGTTTACTTGACGATAGTCTCTATCATCCGGGAAAATTAATTACATTCAGTATAAGTGTGTTTGACATTGAAGGACTGGATTATCGAGGCTAATTAATTCTCGGTCATTGCAGTGTGTATAACTTCTTACGTCATCAGCCGCTTACAGTGATTTCCGTAAGTAATCGGAAACGCGATTTTAATGGCCGAACATCCAGGTGAAAATGTTCATATAATTTAGATATTACGCTTATAAGAAACACGATTTATGTGAATAAAAAGCTGAAACGTATTTTTTAAAGTATAAACTTTTATTAGTTCAATATTAAAATTCATTTATTCATGGTACACTTTAATAGGATTTTCTCGGTACTTTCGTTGCAAAGACAACAGGCTGGCTTAGTTGGTTTGAGCGGTGTGGATTCCATCGTGAATCGTCTACTTGTGGTTTGTTTACATTAAGTCGTTTCTTCTCACTTCCGGTCTCCGAGAGCGAATGTCCACGCGTGAACTATTTTAAACATGGATGGTCAATAGGTCAAGGTAATATCCCCGATAGGTAGAATTTCTCTGTTGATCAGGATAAGTGTATGTTGAGAAGAGGGGGATCATGAAAACTCATTTTGTCATACCAACTACATGTAATTATTTCATTGCTTCCAAATAAATTATAACACAAAATTGACCTCTGTAAAAAGAAATGTCCTAGACTAGTGTGCTTTTTATCAATTCATCAGTTGGTCTATCAATTAATATACAAAGACAGTTACTCATTGAGATAATATAGGTATAGTAGGATGAAATTGAAAAGTTTCCTCAATCAGCTTCCTGGAGAGGATAATATATCCGAAACACGTATGGGAATTTGAAATTCAATATCGTATTGTCATTTAGAATGCATGGTGTTGTAGTCATAATGTGATCGAAATGTCGAGACGTAAGAAACCTTAAACCACAATCGTCGGTAATGGTAATTTGAAAAGGTATCATCTCATTTCCTCTAAATTGGTGGCGATGTATATATCAAGACAAGGAGCCTTATGAAAAACAGCTTTACAGATAAGCCAATAAATCATATCTGTAACGGGTCACTTTGATACCAAAATAATTTTTGGTCCAAAATGCTGTATCTCTGTTGGTTCCAGAGTGACAAGCCCCCAAAGTTTGGTAAATTTTCAACTTTTTGGTCCAGTTTTTTGCCTCTAGTTTTTCGCCAAAGTGCAAGAAACAAGTTTGAATCGAATTTCTGCTATCCCCCGACACCCCGAATCGATTTAAGTCAAACAAGACACAAATAATTTTTGGTCCAAAATTTTCCTTATCAAATCGATCAAAAATTTGCCGTTTTTTTGAGTGTTTTTGACTTTTTCAGACCTTTGCGAAAACCGTCACTGTGGACAAACCAATGGTGCCAGAGAGTTGTGCTTTACAGGATGGTTAGCTGAATAATGGATCTACGTGGCACAGTAAACCAGAATGCTGTATCTCTGTTGGTTCCTTAGTTACAGCCCCCCCCCCCCAAAGTTTGGTAAATTTTCAACTTTTGGACCAGTTTTTTACCTCTAGTATTTCGCCAAAATGCAAGAAGCAAGTTTGAATCGAATTTCTGGTATCCCGCGACAGCCCCGAATCGATTTTAGTCAAAAAAGACAAAAATAATTTTTGGTCCAAAATTCCAAAATTTTCCTTATCAAATCGATCAACAATTTGCCGTTTTTTGAGTGTTTTTGACTTTTTCAGACCTTTCCGAAAACCGCCACTGTGGACAAACCAATGGTGCCAGAGAGTTGTGCTTTGCAGGGTTGTTAGCTGTATAATGGATCTACATGGCACAGTAACCCAGAATGCTGTATCTCTGTTGGTTCCGGAGTGACAGCCTCCCAAATCTTGGAAATTTTCAACTTTTTGGACGAGATTTTTGCCTCTAGTTTCTCGCCATAATGCAAGAAACAAGTTTGAATCGAATTGCTGGTACCCCCGAATCGATTTTAGTCAAAAAAGACCAAAATAATTGGTCTAAAATTCCTAACTTTTCCCGATCAAATCTATCAAAAACTTGCCCTTTTTTGAGTGTTTTGGCTTTTTCAGACCTTTGCGAAATGTACTGATTTCTCTCATTCATTTATTCATTCATTAGTACCCCTCTCGTTCATTTATTCATACATAAGTATACAATAAAATTTGAAATTTTCCTCAACTAACTGTCCGCTTGAGGATTATATATCCGAAATAAGTATGGGCCATTTAATCAGCTATATTAATTTCAATATTATATTATACAAAAATTATATTCAGTCTTTTGTGTTCCGAACGCCGTTAAACCCACAGTTACATTTTGAAGTCTAGGAATGTGGGCACTTTTACAGAAAATCAAAGAATTGCAAGTTTAAGCACTGTATAAAAATCAATAAAAATAGAAATAATAAAGATACGCTAAGCTAAAGGTCATGACAGATTAAAAATATAATTTGCGGTAGGGGTTGTAATTAAGACATGTAGTCGATTTTCGAAAGCATTGGCCATAATATTAATAATGATAATGATAATGATAATAATAATAATAATAACAATAATTTCTTTATTGGGTTATCAATTAGGACTAAGCCTTTCTAACACTGAGCCCGTTAAAATACAAAAACTACAAATAACACATATACAAGGCGATAAAAAACATATGTACAGTTTATAATCAGCTTATAATTACTCCAGAAATTGAATAGGAGTTTTATATAATATTGTGCTGTATACACAGTTAAAATGGAAATGATTATGGTCATTTTAAATCTCCAAAAAATTTCTTAAAGAATAGACTGATTTGGCTTCTCTTATTTTAACTGATAGATTATTCCACTATTTATACCTTTATATTTTAAACTGTGTTTATAAAGGTCTATTTTTGGTTTAGTAAACTTTTTATTAATGGACGAATAAGATGTTTTGTAGGATAAAAACATATTAGAAAGGTATCTCGGACATAAATTATTATATGATGAACATGTGGCTTTGTCGATTCAGAACATAGTAGATATCATTTTAGCATGTTTAATCGGAAGTTATTGAACTTTACTATTTTTCATTGTGGATTATTTGTGCTCCACAAAGATAGAATAGAGTTCACGTTGTGTTTTTCTTGTTAATGAAATGTTAACTTCATAATTATTCACATCATTTTTACAATAATTACAACCAGGTTAGATGTGAATTGTAAGCTTCTTAATTTTGGCAAGATAGCCTGATAAGCCTTAAAAATCTTTTTTAACTTCGGAGTATTCTTAATACAGCGTAATACGGATTACTTGTTTCTTTCGGACCACTATAATATCAAAATGATCTCCCTTTGACCACATGCAAATTCTATTGAGTGATTAAAGCGCTAATTTTAAAAATGGATGTTACAGGTAAATTTCATTTTAGTACAGAATATTGTACAATAAAAGCAGTTTATTTAAAGGTCAGTAACAACATTTCTAAACCAATTTTTCTACTTTTGTTTCGTCTTGGATTTTCTAAGATATAATTCATCCATTTAGTTACTAATACATTTTTCATGATTTCGGTCGATTTTCGAAGTGTTTCCGATTTTGGTTTTATGTGGTTTTTTGAAGTCCCCTGAGTCCAAATGAAAGGAAATGAGCAGAATTGGGCAGTTTGGGGAAATTTCGGTCTCGGCCATTTTTGAGCATTTTTGGCTAATTTCAGAAAACGGCTATATTTCCCAAACTACAGCAGATATTTGGGTTCTGTTTTTTTCTGACATGTCCAGGGGGCCAATGTGGATGTTCCCTGTGAATTTCAGATCGATAGCTTACATACTTTGAAAGTTTTTGAGTATTTTTGGCTAATTTCAGAAAACGGCTATATTTCCCAAACTACAGCAGATATTTGGGTTTTGTTTTTTCTGACATGTCCAGGGGGCCAATGCATATGTTCCCTGTGAATTTCAGATCAATAGCTTACATACTTTGAAAGTTATGACTTTTTTTCGATTTTGAACAAATTTGCCTTGGTCCCCCAGGCTTCACATTTTTCGAATTTTGGTCGATTTTCGAAGTGTTTCCGATTTTGGTTTTATGTGGTTTTTTGAAGTCCCCTGGGTCCAAATGAAAGGAAATGAGCAGAATTGGGCAGTTTGGGGAAATTTCGGTCTCGGCCATTTTTGAGCATTTTTGGCTAATTTCAAAAAACGGCTATATTTCCCCAACTACAGCAGATATTTGGGTTCTGTTTTTTCTGACATGTCCAGGGGCCAATGCGCATGTTCCCTGTGAATTTCAGATCGATAGCTTACATACTTTGAAAGTTATGGCGTTTTTTCGATTTTGACTAAATTTGCCTATGTCCCCCAGGCTTCACATTTTTTCGGATTTTGGTCGATTTTCGAAGTGTTTCCGAATTTGGTTTTATGTGGTTTTTTGAAGTCCCTTGGGTCCAAATGAAAGGAAATGAGCAGAATTGGGCAGATTGGGGAAATTTTGGTCTCGGCCATTTTTGAGCATTTTTGGCTAATTTCAGAAAACGGCTATATTTCCCAAACTACACCAGATATTTGGGTTCAGTTTTTTCTGACATGTCCAGGGGGCCAATGCGGATGTTTCCTGTGAATTTCAGATCGATAGCTTACATACTTTGAAAGTTATGGCGTTTTTTCGATTTTGACCAAATTTGCCTTGGTCCCCCAGGCTTCACATTTTTCGAATTTTGGTCGATTTTCGAAGTGTTTCCGATTTTGGTTTTATGTGGTTTTTCGAAGTCCCCTGGGTCCAAATGAAAGGAAATGAGCAGAATTGGGCAGTTTGGGGAAATTTCGGTCTCGGCCATTTTTGAGCATTTTTGGCTAATTTAAAAAAACGGCTATATTTCCCCAACTACAGCAGATATTTGGGTTCTGTTTTTTCTGACATGTCCAGGGGCCAATGCGCATGTTCCCTGTGAATTTCAGATCGATAGCTTACATACTTTGAAAGTTATGGCGTTTTTTCGATTTTGACTAAATTTGCCTATGTCCCCCAGGCTTCACATTTTTTCGGATTTTGGTCGATTTTCGAAGTGTTTCCGAATTTGGTTTTATGTGGTTTTTTGAAGTCCCTTGGGTCCAAATGAAAGGAAATGAGCAGAATTGGGCAGTTTGTGGAAATTTCGGTCTCGGCCATTTTTGAGCATTTTTGGCTAATTTCAGAAAAAGGCTATATTCCCAAACTACACCAGATATTTGGGTTCAGTTTTTTCTGACATGTCCAGGGGGCCAATGCGGATGTTTCCTGTGAATTTCAGATCGATAGCTTACATACTTTGAAAGTTATGGCGTTTTTTCGATTTTGACCAAATTTGCCATTGGCCCCCAGGCTTCACATTTTTCGGATTTTGGTCGATTTTCGAAGTGTTTCCGATTTTGGTTTTATGTGGTTTTTTGAAGTCCCTTAGGTCCAAATAAAAGGAAATGAGCAGAATTGGGCAGTTTGGGGAAATTTCGGTCTCGGCCATTTTTGAGCATTTTTGGCTAATTTCAAAAAACGGCTATATTTCCCCAACTACAGCAGATATTTGGGTTATGTTTTTTCTGACATGTCCAGGGGGCCAATGCGGATGTTCCCTGTGAATTTCAGATCGATAGCTTACATACTTTGAAATTTATGGCGTTTTTTCGATTTTGACCAAATTTGCCTTGGTCCCCCAGGCTTCACATTTTTCGGATTTTGTCGATTTTCGAAGTGTTTCTGATTTTGGTTTTATGTGGTTTTTTGAAGTCCCCTGGGTCCAAATGAAAGGAAATGAGCAGAATTGGGCAGTTTGGGGAAATTTCGGTCTCGGCCATTTTTGAGCATTTTTGGCTAATTTCAAAAAACGGCTATATTTCCCCAACTACAGCAGATATTTGGGTTATGTTTTTTCTGACATGTCCAGGGGGCCAATGCGGATGTTCCCTGTGAATTTCAGATCGATAGCTTACATACTTTGAAATTTATGGCGTTTTTTCGATTTTGACCAAATTTGCCTTGGTCCCCCAGGCTTCACATTTTTCGGATTTTGTCGATTTTCGAAGTGTTTCTGATTTTGGTTTTATGTGGTTTTTTTGAAGTCCCCTGGGTCCAAATGAAAGGAAATGAGCAGAATTGGGCAGTTTGGGGAAATTTCGGTCTCGGCTATTTTTGAGCATTTTTGGCTAATTTCAGAAACGGCTATATTTCCCAAACTACAGCATATATTTGGGTTATGTTTTTTCTGACATGTCCAGGGGGCCAATGCGGATGTTCCCTGTGAATTTCAGATCGATAGCTAACATACTTTGAAAGTTATGGCGTTTTTTCGATTTTCACCAAATTTGCCTTGGTCCCCCAGGCTTCACATTTTTCGAATTTTGGTCGATTTTCGAAGTGTTTCCGATTTTGGTTTTATGTGGTTTTTTGAAGTCCCCTGGGTCTAAATGAAAGGAAATGAGCAGAATTGGGCAGTTTGGGGAAATTTCGGTCTCGGCCATTTTTGAGCATTTTTGGCTAATTTCAAAAAAACGGCTATATTTCCCCAACTACAGCAGATATTTGGGTTATGTTTTTTCTGACATGTCCAGGGGGCCAATGCGGATGTTCCCTGTGAATTTCAGATCGATAGCTTTCATACTTTGAAATTTATAGCGTTTTTTCGATTTTGACCAAATTTGCCTTGGTCCCCCAGGCTTCACATTTTTCGGATTTTGTCGATTATCGAAGTGTTTCTGATTTTTGTTTTATGTGGTTTTTTTAAGTCCCCTGGGTCTAAATGAAAGGAAATGAGCAGAATTGGGCAGTTTGGGGAAATTTCGGTCTCGGCCATTTTTGAGCATTTTTGGCTAATTTCAGAAACGGCTATATTCCCAAGCTACAGCAGATATTTGGGTTATGTTTTTTCTGACATGTCCAGGGGGCCAATGCGGATGTTCCCTGTGAATTTCAGATCGATAGCTAACATACTTTGAAAGTTAAGGCATTTTTTCGATTTTGACCAAATTTGCCTTGGTCCCCCAGGCTTCACATTTTTCGAATTTTGGTCGATTTTCGAAGTGTTTCCGATTTTGGTTTTATGTGGTTTTTTGAAGTCCCCTGGGTCCAAATGAAAGGAAATGAGCAGAATTGGGCAGTTTGGGGAAATTTCGGTCTCGGCCATTTTTGAGCATTTTTGGCTAATTTCAGAAAACGGCTATATTTCCCAAACTGCAGCAGATATTTGGGTTCTGTTTTTTCTTTCATGTCCAGGGGGCCAATGTGGATGTTCCCTGTGAATTTCAGATCGATAGCTTACATACTTTTAAAGTTATGGCGTTTTTTCGATTTTGACCAAATTTGCCTTGGTCCCCCAGGCTTCACATTTATCGGATTTTGTCGATTTTCGAAGTGTTTCCGATTTTGGTTTTATGTGGTTTTTTGAAGTTCCCTGGGTCCAAATGAAAGGAAATGAGCAGAATTGGGCAGTTTGCGGAAATTTCGGTCTCGGCCATTTTTGAGCATTTTTGGCTAATTTCAGAAAACGGCTATATTTCCCAAACTGCAGCAGATATTTGGGTTCTGTTTTTTCTTTCATGTCCAGGGGGCCAATGTGGATGTTCCTTGTGAATTTCAGATCGATAGCTTACATACTTTTAAAGTTATGGCGTTTTTTCGATTTTGACCAAATTTGCCTTGGTCCCCCAGGCTTCACATTTTTCGGATTTTGTCGATTTGCGAAGTGTTTCCGATTTTGGTTTTATGTGGTTTTTTGAAGTCCCCCGGGTCCTAATGAAAGAAAATGAGCAGAATTGGGCAGTTTAGGGAAATTTCGGTCGCGGCCATTTTTGAGCATTTTGGCTAATTTCAGAAAACGGCTATATTTCCCAAACTACAGCAGATATTTGGGTTCTGTTTTTTCTTTCTTGTCCAGGGGGCCAATGTGGATGTTCCCTGTGAATTTCAGATCGATAGCTTACATACTTTGAAAGTTTTTGAGTATTTTTGGCTAATTTCAGAAAACGGCTATATTTCCCAAACTACAGCAGATATTTGGGTTTTGTTTTTTCTGACATGTCCAGGGGGCCAATGCATATGTTCCCTGTGAATTTCAGATCAATAGCTTACATACTTTGAAAGTTATGACTTTTTTTCGATTTTGAACAAATTTGACTTGGTTTCAGGATTTCGGTCGATTTTCGAAGTGTTTCCGATTTTGGTTTTATGTGGTTTTTTGAAGTCCCCTGGGTCCTAATGAAAGGAAATGATCAGAGTTGGACAGTTTGGGGAAATTTCGGTCTCGGCCATTTTTGAGTCAAGGTAAGGAATTTCCATTCCTACTACAACTGGCGTCGCCGATAAACTAAGAGGCCTTAGTTTATTAATTGAAAGAAAAAGCATTATTTTGACATTTTGGCGTATATCACGGTACATTTTGTTGATAGACTGTGATTTGGTCGAAATAGTGCGCTGAATTTTACAGAAGGTTCTGGTTGCTATTTATTACATTAAGTTATTAAATAAATCTCCAATTCAAGAATTAATCAACTGATTGAAGTTGATTGTTTTGTCTGGGAAGCACACTGTTTTATGGTCAGCTATCACGGCCATTATTAATTGCTGACAAATTGTTGGTTCTGAGCTTTGATTAGTGCGCATTTAACACATTTCATTACATCAATTTTGCATTAAATTTATTTTAACTATAAAGTATAAATCAAGAGTTTTCATGATGTCCACGAATGGAGTAATTGATATGCAAATAGCAACTATTGATCAACTTAAAACTCTGCCAAATGTTGGGGAAGAAAAAGCCAATCGCATAATTGTTTTGTGTGAAACACGTCTTGGTTTAATCAATTTCGAGGATTTGGCTGAAATCACTGGGATTTTTGTATCAACATGGCAGAAATGGGGAAGACAAGGTAGGATCACCCTCGATCCACTTGCTGATACCAGTGCCGAGGCTGAGTCTAACTTTGAGATCTCACAGTGTGCTCCTACTAATGCCAATATTATGCAACAGATAGCTGTTCAAGCTAAGCAGTTTGACCTCTCGTTTCACACGCTAATTGACCATTAGGAACAGTTTTCGGTTATTAATAAAACACTTGCAAAGCACCATGGACTGTTAACAACAATTGTTAGTCGTCTGTCGCTGGTTCCACCGGTTGATCCATCATTTGTATCTTCGACTCCACTGAAAGGTGTAGGACAATTCCAACACAGGATCCTGTAATAGAGAGCATAATGTCTGTTATTCCTCTTGGACGAAAATATGGTACATCGCAAGAGAGGGATGTCAAGCCTAAATTCCAGGAAGATGTGGATGACGTTTTGCCCCTCTCGGTGAAGACTACCTCACCTGTCAATGTTGACAAAGGCTTTGGGCAGAGCAATTGGGCTATGGGATATTCTATTTGTAGTAGGAATGGAAATTCCTTACCTTGATTCGATTCTACAAAGTATATCACTTTAGCGAGAACTAAATTAGTATACGTTGTTTACATGTAGAAGTTAGGAATCGAAGTGAAGATTTATTGTTGATAGTTACGTAGCGTCCTTCCGGTACACTTCGTAGCAACGGTATTAGATACACGGAGAGCCGTGTGCATAATCACACAGCAAATTCTACCACAACCGCCTCCATTTTGAAAGAGTTCTATTTACAGTGACACAAGCTAATTACAATCACATTCAGAAAAATATCTACAACAGTAAACACATAATGTACATTTATATAAAGATACTTGTTCCAGATTTACAGCATGAATGTTGGCGAAGTTGGCTCGGATATATTATATGCCTTGACCAAATTACGGATCGCCAACTGGGATACAATGGTTGTTGGAATATTTCTTCGTTTGGCAAATTTCTTTGCAACATCCTTCGTGGTGGAGCAACTCATACCAAGATACGGGGAATCAGATTCCAAAAAGAAGTGATGAAGGTCACATCTGTCCAAGGCTTGAATAATGCTAGCCTGCTGCAAGGTTTTAGTAGTAATGCCAAAATAGCAGTTAGGAAAAGCATGAGACCATCGCATCAATTCTTTAAGGCTTCCAGAGAAACAGTGGTGGTGGATCCTGGCTGATGCTAAACCCAATTCACATAAAACATTAAACACCAAGTCAGATGCCTTTCCATTCCCGCTATCCCTGCAATGTAAAATAATGGTCTTCCCATTGACCAGAGACAACACCTTCCTGAGGAAATGCTCTTGAGCTTCCTGCTTCTCTTCCCCATCAGAAAAGTCAATACCAATCTCACCAAGAGCAACACATCTCTCATGCTTGAGGTATTTCTCGAGCTTTCTTAGGTCATAACTACAGTACTGTCTCTCTACCAGACGAGGATGTAACCCAAAGCCTAGAAGGACCTTGGGTGAATCTGCTTGTTTATCACAGTTCTTCCAGGTCTTTGGATAAATATAATTCGCTACAGCATAAGGTAGTAGTCCACCTTCGTCGACTTCCTGGAACGATGTTAGATTCCTCTTCTTCAGGACTTGATCTAGATGGAATTGAGAGTCTGCACATGATTCAGTAGGTTCCGAGATGATGCTGGTGATAAGATGTGATGCCTTCACAGAAATTTGTTGACACTTATTCAATATGGACCTTGGCAATTGCAAAAACAATATACAGAGGACTCGCCAATGAAGCAATGCCAAAGCAGACTGTGGTGGACTGATGCCAAATGAAGAGGTAGGGATTTTCCAGTCACCATTGATGCTTCCCTCAGTAACATCGTCACCTGTCAATGTTGACAAAGGCTTTGGGCAGAGCAATTGGGCTATGAGCTATTCTACATCTGAATTGTGGAATCTACAACGAGCTGATAAGGATATCGGTACTATTCTTACCTGGTTGCACCATTCTTCCACTCCTAGCAATGAAGAGTTGAGATTACATTCTCCAACAGTTCGATCGTTGTGGCTGTTGAAAAGGCAGTTACAAATAAAAGATGGTGTTCTATATTTTCAATGGGATGATGATGAGAGCTCAAGATGCTGTTTGGTTGTTCCGCCATCACTTCGACAAGAAGCGATGCAACTGTGCCATGATGCAAAAGTATCTGGTCATTTGGGACGTGACAAGGCATTGCTTTGCTTAAAACAGCAATTTTATTGGCACGGAATCCCTCTGGATTGTAAACTATATGTAGAATCTTGTCGTATATGTAACATGAACAAGAAATCCAGTAAACAAAGCCATGCTCAGTTACGCATTCATTCATTTCATTCTGGGGATTCCAATTCACTAAATATGTCGATATGGCAGCACTACCTGATCAAACTGCTCGAGCTGTCGATGAAAGGTTCCTGCTTCATTTCATTGTGACGTTAGGATGTCCTTTGGAAGTCCACACTAATCAGGGAAGGAATTTTGATAGTCCCTTGTGATGTCCTGGAGGTGGCCAAAACAAGAACTAACCCATACCATCTAAGCTCAAATAGGTGAGCCTAAACATTTCCTCCGTGGTTCTGGATGCTATCTGTTGAAAAAAAAATTACAGATGGGATCTGTTAGCACTGTAATAGAACTGGTTACTCACCTGATATGCTCATGCCCGGCAGAGAGGTCTCCCTTCCAGCTGATCTGATATTTGGTTCAGTTGCCGCGAGCACTGCACCTTTATCTACTGATGCATGGGTTCAACAACAGAAGACAGTTCTTGAGCAGGTCCATGCTTTGGCTTGGGAACATCTGAAGGCTGAACAGATACGTCAAAAGAAGACTTATGACTTACGAACCTCCGAGCAGGGATACAATCCTGAAGATGTTGTGTATTTACTCAGACTCGTCAACAAAATTCGGAAAGAGTAAAATACTTCTGTCTCTGCCATTATACCGTTTGGCAGACCAAAAGAGAGATCAGTATTTTCATCATGATCGAATCAACCGATATCTTCCTCTTTGGATATTGAGAAAACGTCATCAGCTTCTCAATCCGACTGAACCGCTGTCTGAAGATCTATATTCTCAGTCTGATTCTGATCAAACTCTGCTATATGGGTTTGACAATGAAGAAACTGAGGATGCTATCTCATGTAA
This sequence comes from Nipponacmea schrenckii, assembly GCA_030562195.1. Classification (NCBI taxonomy): domain Eukaryota; kingdom Metazoa; phylum Mollusca; class Gastropoda; family Lottiidae; genus Nipponacmea; species Nipponacmea schrenckii. The sequence goes on from CM060201.1 coordinate 11,072,009, forward strand.
TTCTGATCTGGACGTTTGTGGAGGTGGTGACTTGGTTGATGCCTTTTCTCCTGCCACAGAAGATTCTCTGAAAGATAAAAGGGGAAGAACAATCAAGCGTCCAAAATAAATAAAACAAAACATAAATTTATCATTGTACATAATTGTAAATAGGCATGAATTTGCTAACACTCACTTTCACTTCTGGGTGTTGGTTAATATCTGCACTTGCCATTCTTTGGCTAAAATGTCCTCTTCAGGTTTCAGATGAGCTCTAGTTCAAGCAATTATGAAACTGCTTCTGAGTACCTTACCGATGCACGTTCTGACGAGGAATACGTCACTCTGGATGAGTATGAAGAGGAAGGGACATCATCCCAACAGATCCATTCTAGAAGTCGGTGTCCGATTGGTACAAAAAAAAAATTTGGCCATCTAAAGAGGCATGTACTGATGCGGCTGGACATGTCAGAGGCAGGAAGCTTCAGCATGTTTTATTCGTACCCGCCATCAAGGACATACTGGAGGAGCACGATTTAATGACGCTCAGTTACTGAACTGGGTCCAACTGGTGATTGGTTTGCTCACCTTTTTGAAGGACCAATTTCTCCTGGCTTCCCTGGATGATTTGTTGAATAACACTATTACAAACAATCTGTACCCTACTCAAAAACAAGGGGAATTACCCTTTGCTATTGAGGAGAGGATGTTACTGAGGGAAGCATCAATGGTGACTGGAATATCCCTAACTTCATTTGGCATCAGTTCACCACAGTCTGCTTTGGCATTGCTTCATTGGCGAGTCCTCTGTATATTGTTTTTGCAATTGCCAATGTCCATATTGAAAAAATGTCAACGGATTTCTGTGAAGGCATCACATCTCGGAACCTACTGAATCATTTGCAGATTCTCAATTCCATCTAGATCAAGTCCTGAAGAAGTGGAATCTTACATCGTTCCAGGAAGTCGACGAAAGTGGACTACTTTATGCTGTGGCGAATTATGTTTATCCAAAGACCTGGAAGAACCGTGATAAACAAGCAGATTCACCCAAGGTCCTTCTTAGCATCCTCGTCTGGTAGAGAGACAGTACTGTAGTTATGACCTAAGAAAGCTCGAGAAATACCTCAAGCATGAGAGATGTGTTGCTCTTGGTGAGATTGGCATTTACTTTTCTGATGGGGAAGAGAAGCAGGAAGCTCAAGAGCATTTCCTCAGGAAGGTGTTGTCTCTGGCCAATGGGAAGACCATTATTTTACATTGCAGGGATAGCGGGAATGGAAAGGCATCTGACTTGGTGTTTAATGTTTTATGTGAATTGGGTTTAGCATCAGCCAGGATCCACCACCACTGTTTCTCTGGAAGCCTTAAAGAATTGATGCGATGGTCTCATGCTTTTCCTAACTGCTATTTTGGCATTACTACTAAAACCTTGCAGCAGGCTAGCATTATTCAAGCCTTGGACAGATGTGACCTTCATCACTTCTTTTTGGAATCTGATTCCCTGTATCTTGGTATGAGTTGCTCCACCACGAAGGATGTTGCAAAGAAATTTGCCAAACGAAGAAATATTCCAACAACCATTGTATCCCAGTTGGCGATCCGTAATTTGGTCAAGGCATATAATATATCCGAGCCAACTTCGCCAACATTCATGCTGTAAATCTGGAACAAGTATCTTTATATAAATGTACATTATGTGTTTACTGTTGTAGGAATTTTTCTGAATGTGATTGTGATTAGCATGTGTCACTGTAAATAGAACTCTTTCAAAATGGAGGCGAATGTGGTAGAATTTGCTGTGTCATTATGCACACGGCTCTCCGTGTATCTAGTACCGGTGCTACGAAGTGTACCGGAAGGACGCTACGTAACTATCAACAATAAATCTTCACTTCGATTCCTAACTTCTACATCTAAACAACGTATACTACTTTGGTTCTCGCTAAAGTGATATACTTTTTAGAATCGAGTCAAGGTAAGGAATTTCCATTCCTACTACAGTATATCTGTTAATATGTTGCTTACATCTTTTTACACCAAACACAGTTCTTTACTTTTAATCTGATTTTCCACTGAGTGAACTTTAATCAGACCTCTCTACATTTTCCAAAGACTTGCAAAATGATTCATTTTTATCTTATTATGATTTTTTTAATTGGATGCCAGGTCGGTACAATCTGGTAGAAATGTAGTGTCTCTACTATGTTTCATTTTCTAAAGATATATTTTTATAGCAGTAACTCACGATATTCCATGGAACCACAATTTTTATGTATAGGTTAATGGTCGAAAGTTTGTCAATAAGTCCAAAAATGACCGCTGGACGAGAAACTAAGTTTCGAGTTCTACGGTCATTATTAGACGCATAGACATTCTTCAGATCCATTAACCAACTGAAAATACAGATTAACAAACAACAGTTCACTATAAATTCACTTGAGTTTTGTTCATAAAGAAACATGTAATCAAACTTGTTGCGCCCTTACTACATTATATTGGACTTATTGGTCATAAAAGTGTTCTTGAAAACGGCACTATATCATTTCTAAAATTTACATATTGTGTTCATTCTTGATAACTTAAAACGGATTGTGGAAACTTGAACATACAATGGCCTTCTAAAAACGAAACTCATTCCGACGACACTGATAAGGTGTTATTGAAGGCATCTCAAGAGTAATACACTTTTGGAGAAAGCTAACAATGTGGATATTTTTTTTTTGACAGTGATGAAGAACTGATAAGGGATACACAGGAGGTTGGAGAGAATATTGTTTTGCATTATTCAGATATTAGTGATTGGGAGTGTGAAGTAAACAACAAAAGCAAACTTAATTGTTAAAAGTCAGTCAGACCTGATAAGAAATTCGACCAAACTGTTACCGAGAGCGAATTAGATGCATTTCAGAGTACACGATAACCAGCGAACATTGTGGCTAAAAGATGGGCAATGAAAACTTTCATAAATTGGCATGAAAACTGCCGTATTTGATATGTCATTGGAATCAGTTGGCGAATCCTTCGATTTAGATGTGCTGCAAATTTCGAATGAGACCTTTAGTAATAACCTTCGTCATTTCGTCATATAAACAAGAAGACAGGATAGTAAGAGTATCTGGGGTCAAACAATGTATGAATTTATATGATGTTACTTGTGTCATCAACAATTCCAATATACAGTTTCATTGTCTGATATTACTTGACTGCTGCATACTTCACTTAAAATTGGTTTCCCTTATTTTCATATATAAATATATATAACATAATTGGAATCGGTAATACTTATATCAATAGAAAGTAGAGGTGTTCTAATGACTGGGAGAAATACCAGATGGTCCCACAAGTCCTTAATTAACTCGTAATTAGGCTATTTATGACGGGATTTTCCTCGGTAGAGTACTACCATAGGTATGTACGTCAAGTCTCAAATGTCGTTGATCTTTTTTTTGATCATCCAGTCTGTTAATTTGGTACAAAACCGGACGCTGTGGTTGTTAAGTATGCACGCATACATAATAACAATGGCATTTTGGTATTCCATTTATTATCTCTAGCAAAAGGCAATAAAACGTTTAAATATCACTTTGTAAAAACATTATGAATTAATTTGAATAAGTTTTAACTCAATGTATAATAAAAATACAAAATCAATTCTTATACACCTTCATTCATATGACGTCATTTGGTTACGTGAACAAACATGGGACTAAATTTAGCGTTTCAAAGCAGATCAGAGTCAAATGGATTCCACAAGCATTTCTACGTCCACATAGGTCTTTTGAACTTGAGAATACATGGATTATTCATTAGAAACCCCGATTAATCCATTAGTAAGCTTAATTTTGGCTCTAATTAATGAGGGAAACCAACTTTAAACATTTTTTGACAGATTTCGCCGAAATAAGTCAATTATCTTTTTCGGAAAACCAGGTTAAAATATACTCATAGTAAATTGCAATATCTAGTTAAAAACATGTGCCAACGTGCTGGAATTAATGGCAATTTCAGCAACCATTCAATTAGGGCCGCTGTAGACGAACACCTTATATCTGAAACAACCGGCCATTCCTCTGATTCTATCCGATCATTAAAAAGAACATGAGAAACCCAAATGAAAGACTAAACGGTATAATTGAAAACAAAACAAAAATTGTTTAGCATCAACAAGTGAATTGAAAGCTGTTGAAGATCCTGGCAGCACCAGACGTATAAGATACTTTTCTTTTGAAAACAACCATGTAAAGATAAATTAAAAGTTTTAATTGGACAGAATATCTTACGCGAGATTTTGAAACCCTGGATTAAGTTCTCTGAATAAAGTATGAATGTATTTAATGTGAGTAGTTGTCACTCTAATCTCCATTTTAAAGACATTTTTTTATATATGTTATGGACAAAAAGCCAAGAGACTAATATTTGGAGTCTAATATTAATCTCAATATTGGACTCTTGACCGTTTGCGAGTACCAATATGTTGGATATTATACATATATACAAACTGCATTTGATTAAAGGAGCATAATGCATTTTTTCTAGATATCAGGTATTATAGTGGTGGAACAAGCCACAAAATATGGGTCCAACAAGAAATGAACAAGAATAAAAAGATTTAAGATTATTTATTTAGTAATATATACAATTTAGATAATATAACAATCTATTTCATCATTTCACTGGGATTGTAGTCATGTTACAAAATATTGTCAACCTTACAATTTAATAAAGGCACAATCTATTCTAAACAGTCACACGACATTTTCATTATACTTTAACCTTGATCTTTAAAGTGGCAACATAATATTGTACTCAATTTAACAGATTTAACTCTGTTTTTTTCTTTATTTAAATACTCTCCTCTAATTCTAATTATTCTTCGTTTAAAATTTGAAATCTGCCATATTGTTAACAGAATGAAATGCTATGTCTGTGAAAGACTTAAAATATAGCTCTTATATATAATCCGCTCCTACCAGTACTATACTTATATCTCTCAATCTGGCCAACACCATCATGTCCAAATTAGGTTGACCGGTGGAGAGTATATATAAGTAACTGATCCGTGCCAAACATATTAATAGTTACTAATAGTGAACGGATCAGGTTAAAATAAATAACTGAAAGGTATAACACTGAGATAAATTATAAGTTACAAAAATCAGAGCAGTAATTGTCAATTAATAAAAAAGTAAATAAAAATAATAAAATATAAAGATCGATCTTTATATAAAAAATACATAAAAATAAATAGATCTATAATAGGTATATAGGTATATAAATAATAATAAATAATGTAAAATAAAACAAAATAAAATAACAAAATATAAAGATCGATCTTCATAAAAAAGTATACATAAAAATAAATAGATCTAGATAGGTCTAGATAAATAAAGAATAATCCAAAAAATAAATAAACTAGAAAATGAAATGAAATTAATAAAATAAGATGAATTTAAAAATTAAAAAAAAAGACATTTATAATAGGCCTAACTTCAACAACAAACAAGTCTTCATAAACAAATCAGTAAAGCATTCTCCCTCCCACGATTCCCCAAAAGATGTCATGTATTCGTCTGAGTAAAGTTCGTTATCCCACATTCCATAGTATGTCTCTGGGTAGAGTTCAGTTTCCCAGTTTTCTTTTTTACACATCCTCTTTGTTCTCCTTTTAATAACTGAAACAGAGAGAACGGTAATAATATATTATTGGTGTTAAGAAAAAATATTCTTCCTGACTATTGACTATTGTTTACATTTAATGATCACCTATTAGTAGGTATTTCCTACATTGGACCATAAACATCGTGAATTCTGACGTTTTACCTTTCAATTAGAAGTTACAATACACTTTAACTGGTAGCTCTGAACTAATCTTTTTTTCAGCAAACAAACGATGTGATCATTTTCAAAAAGGTACAGCTAAGTACAGGAAGGATTATCAACTTACTTGCAGGTCTAGTGGTAGATTTATCCATTGTAGTTTTATTATTGATATTTCCTAGATCTGAAAAAATGAATAAATACAGATAACACTTTACAGTGGGATATACATCCCAATGTATTCAGCTGTTCTTGTAAAAACCAAACATGTAAAAAAGAAGGAAGTAAAATGTTAATTAATTATCAAATGTTATACGTCATGTTAATATAAGTTTTAATGGTTCAACTCCTCAATTTAATAATAATTACATAGTTTACCTTCAGTGAATTCCACGTCTTCAGCCCAATTTTCTATAAAACGAAATTCTATTTCACCTGACCACATTCTTTCATCGAGTGGTAACCAATATTGAGTGCAACAATCATATACACTGGACTCTGGAAATAAGCAAAATATAAAATGAAGCTTAAGACTGACTTATATGAACGTCAGTGGAATAGATTAAATTCTGAAACAGCTATAATGGAATATTAATTTATTTTATTTTAAAGAAAGATAACGTTAAAACGTCATAATAACGTGACACCATAATCTAATCTCTAGGCTCTACGTTACCATGACGTCAAATCAGCTATGAGCAGTGAAATGTTTACATTTTCCCCAAAATACAGCTTCAGTTTTTATTTGTTCAACAAATTCTCTAGCTTTTTTTCACTAATATCATGACAATTACATAGAAATACATCCATAAATTACAGAGAACAGTCCGATTTAACGATTTTGTAAAGTAGAATTTTCACATTTTTGGTCTAGGCTACAATAGCAATAAAACCTGTTATTTGCACATAAATGTATTTTTTGTTGAGATTTATAGATACACTAAAGCGAATACCTTTATTGGGTACCAAAGACACTTCTTTTTCTCCAAAACAGTCAAACAAAGCTTTTTTGAATCTGAAAAATATAAAGATGTCCAAAATAGATTGAATTTGGTCAACGTCTGTTTTGAGTGTTACAGTGTAGATACAATCTAGAAATAGGCTAAACTTTGTTACTCTGGTGATAGATTAGATAGAAATTAAGAAGAATTCTAAGACCAACAAACAAGGTTACATTCAAAATATCTTTATCTTAAGATCTGTTTCCAAATGTCAAACTACTGAAAAACATTAAGGATTATAGATTACTTACAATACTGCCATTTTAAATATCTCCTCAAAAAATGACAATGCAAAGATATTCTGCGATAATTTTTCTAAATTCTTATAGAAAATTTGTTAGCGTACGTCTCGTAAGAAAACTCAACGCTCTGTGACAAATTTTGTATATTCCATTATGACGTCATAATCATTTTTCGTTTAAACTTAAGAGATTTTGATTGGTTGAACGTTTCGGCTAAGTGCCTTGCTCCAAAATACATCAGTAGTCTATGATTTTATTCATTCTTCTATTACTATAATGTGATATTATTTAATATCAAGTTATTCGTCTTCAAATATTGCATGCATAGCAGCTTAAGCATCTGCTATAATAAATTATACAATACAGGTAATATTTTAGGTACAAGATATTGTTATTTTCTTTAGCATGAGCACCGTGCTGAAATACTCTTCCTCAACAAGTAACTAAGTGACATTCGCAACCCAAAAAGGAGTTTTATGATTGTGCTCTTGCTGCAGTTTCAAAGGTCACGGTTGCTGAAGGAATAGTCACTTTCAACATTCTATTAATGGGTATTAGTAAGTGAAAGTGATTGTAAAGCATTAATATATAATTGAAATCACGAAAGAAGAGGCCGAAAATAAGAAATATCACATAATATTTGATTGCCCTTGTTCTTTAAAACGATTTCGATTTTTTCGATTTTGACAGAACTTGCTGGAATTGTAAATAAATAAGAAATATCAGAAAATATTCCAAATGAATTTTTGCCCATGTTCTTTAAAACGCGTTCGGTTTTTGGCTCGTAAACACTACACAAGGCACAATTCCATACGGATTTTGATGAATTTTGTTGAAATTGTTTGTTATCACCCAAGAGTGAACCCTGTTAATAATCAAAAATACTGAAACATATTTATTGAGTTATTTTATTAGGTAAAATTCTTGACAGATTTAAATGAAACTTAGGAATATTGTATCCAAGAAATGAAGTATATGATTGAAGGTTGAATATTTCATTTTTATTCATAAGGAATGTTGCCAGACGGCGTATATTACCTTGCCTGGCAAGCTATCTTGAATACACCGAGATGCAAAACTGTTTAGTCGGATACGTTGATGATTCAGTGCCGGGGGATTTTCGTGAATTTTTCGAGGCAAAATTTACGACTAGACAAGTTTTGTGATACGCCCACATAGAAATGTGGACGTATATTGTTGTCGCCCCTGTCCGTCGGTCCGTTGGTCCGTTGGTCCGTCGGTCCGTCTGTCAACAATTGTTTGTGGACACTGTAGAGACTACAGTTTTTATTGGAATTTCTTGAAACTTGGTATACTTGTTTATAATCACTCAAGGAAGAACCCTATCGATTTTGGTATGATTTCGAAAAAAATTCCTGGAATTCTTGGACTTTGAATTTCAAATTGTTCTGTTTGTAAACAAAAGCTTGTGGACACTGTAGAGACTCCATTTCTTTATGAATCTTTTTGTAACTTGGTATATTTGTTTATTACCATCCAAGGAAGACCCCTATTGATTTTGATATGATTCTGAAAAAAATTCCTGGAATTCTGGAACTTGGAATTTCGAATGTACTGTTTCTCATCCGTCTGTCAACAATTGTTTGTGGACACTGTAGAGACTACAGTTTTTATTGGATCTTCTTGAAACTTGGTATACATGTTTATTACCATTCAACGAAGACCCCTATCGATTTTGGTATGATTCCGAAAAAAATTCCTGGAATTCTTGAACTTTGAATTTCAAATTCCGTCGGTCCGTCGGTCCGTCTGTCAACAATTGTTTGTGGACACTGTAGAGACTACAGTTTTTATTGGAATTTCTTGAAACTTGGTATACTTGTTTATAATCACTCAAGGAAGAACCCTATCGATTTTGGTATGATTTCGAAAAAAATTCCTGGAATTCTTGGACTTTGAATTTCAAATTGTTCTGTTTGTAAACAAAAGCTTGTGGACACTGTAGAGACTCCATTTTTTTATGAATCTTTTTGTAACTTGGTATATTTGTTTATAACCATCCAAGGAAGAACCCTATTGATTTTGATATGATTCTGAAAAAAATTCCTGGAATTCTGGGACTTGGAATTTCGAATTGTACTGTTTGTCATCCGTCTGTCAATAATTGTTTGTGGACACTGTGGAGACTACAGGTTTCATTGGATTTTCTTGAAACTTGGTATACATGTTTATTATCATTCAATGAAGACCCCTATTGATTTTGGTATGATTCCGAAAAAAATTCCTGGAATTCTTGGATTTGAATTTCAAATTGTTCTGTTTGTAAACAAAAGCTTGTGGACACTGTAGAGACTCCATTTCTTTATGAATCTTTTTGTAACTTGGTATATTTGTTTATTACCATCCAAGGAAGACCCCTATTGATTTTGATATGATTCTGAAAAAAATTCCTGGAATACATCCAAGGAAGACCCCTATTGATTTTGATATGATTCTGAAAAAAATTCCTGGAATTCTGGAACTTGGAATTTCGAATGTACTGTTTCTCATCCGTCTGTCAACAATTGTTTGTGGACACTGTAGAGACTACAGTTTTTATTGGATCTTCTGAATGCAATACAATATAGTTAACTTCCAAGTTCCTTGTAAATCAGGAACCAGCTGTAATTGGACTTTTACTTTTACAATCAAAGCTATCAGTGGGCGTATGTTACCTTGCCTGGCAAGCTATCTTTGTGTTAGGCATAAGCAGAGAAAAATATTTAAATGTGGTAGAACTATTTGTCGAAGAGTATATGATTTAACGTGACTTTTATTATACCTACCAGAATGTAAAAGGAGGATATCTAATTTAAAGTAACCTAAGTATTTTCTAAACATTGCTGAAAATGAGAGTTCATCTACCCTAAGGTACCTGAAAAATGCAAGAGTATAATTTGCAATTATTTTATGTAAAGAGTGATAGTACATGGTAAACGTGAATCTGGTATAGAGCGACGCATCCCAGCGAGTAGTTTGCTTATTAAGAAATGTTTTGTTGTGTCTGTATATCAAGAAATTTTACATTGTTTGCAATACCAGCACGTGCTGTAGAATAAGTTAAATCCTTTAAAGAAATGTGAGCAAAACACGAACACCTGATTTATCTGTTGTTTCGAAATTTGACGATAAAGATTTAAGACTAGGTAAACTTCGCCTCAAATATTATCTGCAGGTATTATGGCCGGAGACTATTTTGCTTATGGTGCCTCTCGTCGGATTCTCGTCCACTCCTGTCATGAAATAGAATCAGCTAAATGATTATCTATGCTCAAAATATGAACAGCCTTGAAATGAATATCTTCTTCTATTAATTATTGTATCATAAAAACGCCTTATAAAGGCTCTTCCAGGCCGTATTGCCTACAGAAGGAACTTAGAGACCTTACCAAAAAGATTTCATTTCTTGAGAGTTACTTTCTTTCTACCGAGAAAGTATTTAATCAAGGCTTTTGAGTTCTTCTGTTTTTCTTCTTGGATAAGGACAACAGAGAGACATGTGTAAATTTCAGATCCCAAAAATGTTTATGAAGTTGTGTGCTTTACTGTTGTTTCAATCGATAACGCATCCTCAAACTTTTCGCACAATAAAACAGTCCATGATAGTTTTACAATCTGGTTTACCCTGAATTCCAAAGAAATTAAAGACATTTTATTAGTGTTCCATATTTGACAATTCGGATTCATTTACTACCACCCACTTTTAATCTGAGATGCACAGCCCATGGAAAGGCACTAATCAATGTAGAATTGATTTTGAAATTTGATTCCCAATTCTGGATTAATGAAATCCGTTACTTGATGATGACATGTGATGCCACCCACCGATCCGATTTATGGACTATTCCAATCGGTGCGACCTGTAAGTTGGTACTTTTTTGAAGGGGTCCATTCTTCGCCCCAAATTCAACTATTTTCATAATTTTATTTCTATGTTTTGTTAGTAACCGAAACCAAATTGTATGAATTGAATTCAGATATTATTACATAAATATATTGGAGACGAAATTAACACTTGATACCAAATTTCAGCAATTTCGATTCATAAAAAAAGATATTTAAGGATGACATTAGTTTTTAAGGGTGACTTTGCCAATTCCCATTATTGACTATCTCATCAGTTTTTATTTGTATTGTAAGTTTGGTTGAAGTTTTGATTGTGTATTGATATTAGTTGTTGGGTTTTTTATTGAATTGTGTCTGATAATGTGTTACATTTGGTTTTTAGGAAAGGGAGGGATTTATTCTCCCAGATGTACAGACCTGGGGTGGAACAAATATTTTATTGAGAAATTGGGATAAAGGGTCCGAATCTTTGGGATGGTTTTCTTCTGTTCTGATCTGAAATTATTTTGGATCTTCGTGACATACATGGAGCAGTCCTTAATTCTGAGGGTACTTCGTCATGAAGTCTATTTTTAGCTGCTATCTGTGTTTTAGTGGAATTTTGTTATGTTTCGTAAAATTCGTTTAGATTAACCACGATCTTTAGTTTTGAGAAAACAATAGTACAGACTTGGTCGAAATCAGAAGATCTTGTGCAATTCCGGTGAAATCGTTAAACTTGTGACTTGATTATACCCAAAAATTTATGTTTTGGATGAAATATGCTCTTATGCAAAAGTTGATGAGTGTCGTTTTCTATGAAATATACCTTATCTAGTTTATTAGTCTCTGCTATGGAATCTCCTTTGAAGACAATGGTCCCGAGAAAATTAATGCTGGCTTTAGACGTTAGTTTAGTTTGTTGAGGATTTCAAAGAATTGTCAAAATTGTTCTATAGAATCTGTCCAAACCATGAAAATGTCATGCAAAAAGCGTCTGACATAAGTGTGTCAATTGGGCAAAGAGGGAATACCCCACGTCCCACTCTGTCATGAATAGGTTTACGTACGAAAGGGGGAATCTTTTGCCCGTGGCTGTACCTGAAGTTTGTTTTACCATTAAATGCGAAATCGTTGTGGCTTAAAGCTGTAGAATTGCAGCTTCGGGTCTGTTTGGATTTTGGATTAAAAGCTCTACGAACTGCCATTAGGCCTTGAATTGTTATCGATATTGGTTTACATGGAATAGCATTCCAAAGAACTCAAAGTTTTTTTTATTTTATTGTTAAAGTCAGTTGTTTCCTTAAAGTAGGCTCGATGTTGACATGCTAGTTGTAGTAAGAAATAGTGATCAATATATTCGGACATTGCATAACTCTCTACCATAATCAGAGAAAATCGGGCGGCCTTTAGGACTTGTATTAGACATAAACCAATAAAGGATAGGGTAGGATTCTTATAAATCTTTGGCAAAGTAGGTTTTGATGTCAATTTCTAAAGTATTACAAACAGGGACCACGTAAACCACATAAAGTCAAGGACCGACCTCTCTTCAACAAACATGACAAGAAAGGAAGCAGCAATGAGTCAAATACCTCATTGGGAAGTAAATTGTAGAGGGTAGGCTTAGTAATACCTCAAAGACTGGATATAAGACTACAATTATGTAATTCTTACAGGTATTTCCTTTCAATAACTTCACCTAATGTTTTACAAAAAGTGTTACTTATGGCACATTTTAATGACTCAAGTATATATATTTAACCTTATATCATGTATATTACAAACAGGGACCACGTAAACCACATAAAGTCAAGGACCGACCTCTCTTCAACAAACATGACAAGAAAGGAAGCAGCAATGAGTCAAATACCTCATTGGGAAGTAAATTGTAGAGGGTAGGCTTAGTAATACCTCAAAGACTGGATATAAGACTACAATTATGTAATTCTTACAGGTATTTCCTTTCAATAACTTCACCTAATGTTTTACAAAAAGTGTTACTTATGGCACATTTTAATGACTCAAGTATATATATTTAACCTTATATCATGTATATCAACCCTCGAATATACTATTCTACACACAAACCCCCAAATAAAATGGTTTTATTGATTTCTGTTCTTACCGAAAACAAATATATGATTTCTTGAACGTATGTTCTTACTTGCAAATTTGACAGCCGTTCAACGATCATTGTAATATTTTTTATATTAACCTTTTCAATGGCCTCCAACATTAACACGAGATCTTCGAAGACCCCAGGACATTGTTGGTGAATCACAATTGAAGAAATATTAACCAAAGGTAACTGTACATTACTGGTAACGAATAAATCAATGTTATACAATAGCGGAAATACAAATTGTCGGGAAAAATCAGACGATATTAATTCTGGTTAACAGGAATATGACGTCATTGATCGATGATGTTTCAGTGAAATGCACTGGAAGGAGACAATCTATTTTACCAGATTTAAGAGGATCAGTCTAAAAATAGGTATATTATTGGACATTATGGTTGGTTGAAAAATCATTTATTTCTCACTTCTATCGCATATATCAATACATATTAAAGCTAGTTTGTCAGCTGAAACTGTATAATACATTTATCAATATGCTATCATTTCATTTATTTATTATTTATTTTATTTATGTTTCAAGCCCTTGGTTAGTTTAACCATGAATAGAGATAAAACACAAAAAGTAGTCGACAAGATTATGCATTTATATTTTTATCAGATAGATATGTATCTACGATGCATGTCATTATAATGCTTTTGGCTGCTCATTGTATTTGTATCACTATCCGTGTATTATTTAATGGAATCAATTCATTAACGCGTGGAAATGTGACAATATTAACATTTGAGAAAATTCTATCTTCAATGTGAAAGTATTGGAATGGTATAACGATGGTATTGTAATGTTATTTCTGTTATTCTGCACAGTCATTCTAAAATGTAGCAAAACTCCACATGACAATGCTATGAGTGACGATATCGCATATCTTTGAGAAATTTATTTGATACTATCATTTTCTTGCAAGTGGTGAGAAAATATGTCTTAGTTGGTGGAATCTCACTGAAACGGGTTTCAATTCAGATTAAACAAATCAAATTATCATATACTAGTAGTCACACCCAATGGGTATATATCTCTTGTAAAGACTTTTATTAGTGTACATATAACATGGATTTATGTGCATTATAACCCATCTGCATCACCCTTCTTATTTATCCCAGAGGCAACAAGCCTGACAATGAAAACATATAGATCAGATATAAATGCCCAACTGACTAAAGTAGTATATAAATGTATTGTAGTTTTAATTATTTATAAGTTCGTATTAAAAATAAACTGAATCTAATTATCTGATGATAGGTGGAGCATGTTCCATTAACAATCTAAATAAAGTGCTGGCCCAGAAGGTTCAATGTATAATTGTATTAAACTCTGGGTTAAATTCATATATTATTTAATATATACAATAACTGCTATTTTATGTTGAATTAAAGTAAATCACGTTAATAATGTAGGCCTAGAGCTAATTATGTTACTTAAAAGGACAGTTTTACCATTCTTTTGAACAATAACAAGTGAGTCTCAGAAACGGAAAATGTTAAGCTGACCTATTTAGAAAAAATGCTTGCAGCTCACCCACAAAATTTGTGCATTCAAATCCATGCGTGTCGAGAATTATCCTCGTTTAAAATTTTTGATAGTTATGGGTTTTTCGTTCCTTTAAGTAGCGGCACGTTATTGTGTACATCAACATAGCTCACATGGCATAGGCTATCAATGCGGTACATGTTCTCATCTAAAACCTTAATATTCAAGTGATTTTCTAATCTTACTAACCATCTTGTACTCTTGCCAAAACCATTCACACGAGAATTTGAAGGCAGTCCCACGGGGGCAAGAAAATTCTTGCTCAATTTTGCTAAACATCTCGTCACAATGTTGGCAATATTCTTGATGACCCTTTCACACACGACACAATTCTTGAGTCAATATAACTTGGCCAAGATTTCTTGATCGTGCAATCAAATCCATGCGTGTCGAGAATTATCCTCGTTTAAAATTATTGAGAATTATGGGATTTTCGTTCCTTTACGTAGCGGCACGATATTGTGTACAGCTAGGATATAGATAGATAATAACTACTTGTGTTAAACATAGCTCACATGGTATAGGCTATCAATGCGGTACTTGTTCCCATCTGATACCTTAATATTCAAGTTTTTTGCCTCCATACCTGATTTTTCAATTTAACCAACCATCTTGTACTCTAAAAATCATAATCATGCTGTTCAAAAAGAAGAGGCAAACTTTCTTGAAATTGGGGAAGGAAAAGTAGCCTACAATCCATTAAATCATAATGTCGCTATTATCAATTACAGTGATTGGATGTGTCATGTTGTGACCTGAGCCTGGGGTTGTCAGAGTTGAAACAAAATGAAAACAACAGGATTCTGTGATGTGGCTTACTTCCAGTTTTCACCTGACCCCAAGCCAATGGGGCTGGAAGGCAAATCCCTCACCCTACACTTTCTTCAAAGTCAAACGTTGTTCGAGAATACCTATTAGGTAAAATATAAACCTCGAACCTGTCGAAAGACCGAATTACGAATAAACAATATTGAGAATGAACTTCCACACTGATGGAAAGTGTTTCACCGACACAACCTTGACTAATTTAAGATAAAACGAAGAGACAGAAATTGTACCTGTTGACATAACTACTAGTGTTTTATTGTATAGTTAATAATTGTGAAACACTACTCATAATTTAACCTTTAAAACCAAAACCAAGTGCATTTAGTATGTATCTCTTTACGCCAAACACAGTTCTTTACTTTTAATCTGATTTTCCACTGAGTGAACTTTAATCAGATTTCTCTACATTTTCTTAAGACTTACAAAATGATTCATTTTTATCTTATTATGATTTTTTAATTGGATGGTAGGTCGGTACGATCTGGTAGAAATAAAGTGCCTCTACTACTTATAGCAGTAACTCACGATATAAGTCCAAAAATTTCCGCTGGACGAGAAACTAAGGTCCGAGTTCTACGGTCATTATTAGACGTATTGACAAACTCGAGATCCATTAACCAACTTAAAATCCAGATTAACAAAAAACAGTTCACTATAAATTCACATGAGTTTTGTTCACAAACAAACATGAAATCAAACTTGTTGCGCCCTTACTACATTTCATTGGACTTTGTCATATTGTGTTCTTGAAAACGGCACTATATCATTTCTAGAATTTACATATTGTGTTCAATTCTTGTGAACTTAAAACGGATTGTGGAAAATTTAACATACAATGACCTTCTAAAAACGAAACCCATTCCGACGACTGTGATAAGGTGTTATTGAAGGCATCTTGCCTAAATAATGCACTTTTGGAGAAAGATAACATTTGGACATTTTTTCAACAGTGTTGAAGAACTGATAAGGGATACACAGGAGGTTGAAGAAAATATTGTTTTGCATTATTCAGATATTAGTGATTAGGAGTGTGCAGTAAACACCAAAACCAAACTTACATTTTTAAAGTAAGTCAGAACTGATAAGAAATTCGATCAAACTGTTACCGAGAGCGAAGTAGATGCATTTTAGTGTACACGATAACCATCGAACACTGTGGCTAAAAGATGGGCAATGAAAGCTTTCATAAATTGGCAAAACTGTCGTATTTCATATGTCATTGGAATCAGTTGGCTAATTCTTCGATTCAGATGTGCTGCAAATTTCGAATGAGACTTTTAATAATGCCCTTCGTCATTTCGTCGTATAAACAAGAAGACAGGATAGTAAGAGTATCTGGGGTCAAACAATGTATGAATTTATTGTGGCAATTCAATATCACCTTCAGAGTCATGGTAAATGTTTGAAGATGATACATTTCTTGGTATGCGAAATGTGCTGGACGCAAAATTGAAACAGTTATCGAAATCCGGTGTTGGATTAAAGAAACAAAGAGCTGACGTGATTTCCGAAGCTAATGAAGAGACTTTATGGACGAAGAATATTTTGGGGTCTGAAACACCAAAGCAACTGTTGTATACCATATTTTACCTTATTGGATTAAATTTTGCTTTAAGGGCAGGTAAAGAAAATCATAGTCTCCGTTTAGGAACACATTCTCAACTAACGTGATTATCTGGGTTACGATATATACAATACACCAAAGATGTTTCAAAGACGAACCAAGGCTGTCTTAAAGAGAAGCTGACATGGATTTTAATATCGCTTATAAGACACTTTTTTTAATTAGTAATGACTATCTTATATCATTATCAAAATTTATTAAGCGATAATACAGGTTAAATTCCCTCAAAAAACACTTTTTTCTGTCGACCCCGCAGCGTGCGGTTATCAGTCGGTTGTAAAAAGACACCATACTTGTGTGACGTCATGGCGGTAACCCAAAACGATGGCGGACATTGAAATCAATAGTAGAAGCTGTCAGAGTTCGAGATTAATTAAGCAATAAACGGTTAGGACAAAGCAATAAACGGTCAGGACAAAGGTTGGATGGAAAATTGAATGAATGCGCGTTAGCGCATTTATGATTAATTTTCCATCCAACCTTTGTCCTGATATACGACCATAACCGCCATAGGGTGACCGTTTATTGCTTATATTTACGTTTTCAAAACCTGTCACCACGACAAATTCCACTCTTTGCGTGAAAATTTCATATTACCCGCCTTTGTCGCTGGAGTTGATCTTGTTGATGGAATAGCCATTTTCTTTTCGTCAGAAAATAGTTCGCGGGGGAAAGCTCTCAAAATGTAAGAAAAAACAATGTTTATCTCAATTTTATGTTTAATCTTTATAAATCAATTCATTTATCAGTAAATATAAAACATTTTGGTATGAATTCCGTCTTTAACGACGAAAAGCAACAAAATCATGAAATTTAATGAACGCGGATACAATTGAACAACGGAGAGGTGATTCGGCTAGACCTGACCGCTTGTAAACAAGTAGGAAAGTTGAGAAAATTAAAGAAACTCCATATGTTGATAGGGGACCACAGTTTACACTCAATTCAGTTAATTTTCAGTAAAAGTATAGTATTTTGAAACTTAATATTAAACAATCCATAAACCTGTACTTTTAGGCTCTTAAACTGAAGCGAGTAACTAGGTCAAATGGGTCTACGGCTGTGGCCAGTACACTGAGGTCTAATTCGATTGAGTTCTATCGCATTTTGCCAATTATTCTTGTATGAGACTGTGAGTATTAGATTGGCTTTGGGTTAGGCTAATGGTAACTTTATTACATATTAGAATTCATCATTAAAATTGGAATTTTACGTTCAAGCGTGAAGATGATCGACGTTAATAGCGCGACGGCCATGTTTATTTACATTGGTTACCGTGTATTACTACGCTCAATGTTTTGGTGGTGAGGCAATGGCAGTTATTGTCTCATAAACGCCACACGTATTAACATTAGTCCAATGGAGAAAAAAAAACAGCTAATGTAAATATTATCGTCTTATATCGCTATGCGAGTTCTTGTGAGATAGAAAATGCGGACAGTGAAAGTGGAGGTTTTCTTGACCAATTTGCCGAACCAAAAGAAGCCTGCCGTAACTATCCTTTATCCATACGAACCCTAAGCCTCCGATGCCGAAAGTCGCGAATGCAGTAAGGCTTGTGTATAGTGATGAAAATGATGGCGAACAAGCTGCAGATATAGCCTTACCTGTCGATTTAGGTCGACTGAACAACGTTCATTGGTAAGTTTAAACAAACTGTTTAATAAAAATTGAATTAAAGTCAGAATTGCAATGATTTAATAAATTTTGTCTACTTGAATCACGTGTTACTATAAATAGACATGCCACGCCTCTGGTTTGTTTACAAATGGCCTCCAACCATGGAAAATGTTTTCTCTAATACTGTAAGGCCATCAAGAAAGCATTTCATTCAACTTCTTAGAAATAGCATTGTATAACAACAACAACAAAAACAGAAGAAAACAGCGAGAGCCTATTAAATCTTGGATAATCCAGCTCGATGCGTAGTTAAACTTTATGAAAAGTACATCTAATTGAGGGAAGTGTATTTGTAATATGATGTTATTTGTGTCATCAACAATTCCACTATCCAGTTTCATTGTCTGATATTACTTGACAGCTTCATACTTAACTCAAACCTTTTTTTTACATATTTCGCCGAAATAAGTCAATTATCGTTTTCGGAAAACCAGGTTAAAATATACGATATATAGTTAAAAACATGTGTCATCGTGCTGGATTTAATGGTAATTTCAGCAACCATTCAATGAGGGCCGCTGTAGACGAACACCTTATATCTGAAACAACCGGACATTCCTCTGATTCTATCCGATCATAAAAAAGAACATCTGAAACCAAGATGAAAGACTAAGTGGTATAATTGAAAACAAAACCAAAATTGTTTAGCATCAACAAGTGAATTGAATGCTGTAGAAGATCCTTGCAGCAGAAGACTTTTATTTTAAAGATACCTTAACGATGTGAAGATAAATTAAAAGTTTTAATTGGACAGAATATATTACGCGAGATTTTGAAAACCTGGATTAAGTTCTCTGAATAAAGTATGATTTTTTATGGACCAAAAGCCAAGAGACTAATATTTGGAGTCTTATATTAATCTCAGTATTGGACTCTTGACCGTTTGCAAGTACCAATATGTTGGATATTGGTCCGCAAAGATCAAAGGGTGACGTCACATTTGTATTTTAAGTTTTATTAAAATAATTATTATTATTTTAACATGCATATCATGTTCTATAATCTTCGTTCTGCTCATCTCTTCAAATCTTTTTTTTTACATCTAAAACTTTCTGTAGTCGGCTATCACTATCAAATTTTATAAAGACTCGCTTATTTCAACATCAATCTAATATATATTCCTTGTTTACTTTCTCCACTCTTTGTTTTTGCGCTCTAAGGAACCTGGGTGGTCAGTTCCAAATTTTTGAGAATTATTTTTCTTGCCTGTAAAATATCAACTTCAATTTATATACGAATAGTAGTAGATTGTCTCTGGGTTGATGGAAATTTACCTCATTAGATCATTTACTACATGGAAATTCAATATAACAGCAGATTCATTTTCAGATACAAAGTATTCAGGTGAAATTGTATATTTATAGTTCAATTCTGGACAGTCTGTCATTGAAGGGGTGGTAGGTTCCCTGTCAAATTCTGACAAAAACAATTCTACTTTTGCACACAACTCATCGGTGGAACAAGCCACAAAATATGGGCCCAACAAGAAATGGACAAGAATAAAAAGATTTAAGATTATTTATTTAGTAATATATACAATTATATATAATATAACAATCTATTTCATCATTTCACTGGGATTGTAGTCATGTTACAAAATATTGTCTACCTTACAATTTAATAAAGGTATAATCTATTCTAAACAGTCAGACAACACATTTCATTATGCTTTAACCTTGATCTTTAAAGTGGCACCATAATATTTTACTCAATTTAACAGATTTAACTCTGTTTTTTTCTTTAGTTAAATACTCTCCTCTGATTCTAATTATTCTTTGCCTCAAAATTTGAAAGCTACCATATTGTTAACAGAATGAAATGCTATGTCTGTGAAATATTTAAAATATAGCTCTTATACGTAATCCGTTCCTACCAGTACTATACTTATGTCTGTCAATCTGGCCAACACCATCATGTCCAAATTAGGTTGACCGGTGGAGAGCGTAAGTAACTGCCAAACATATTAATAGTAACTAATAGTGAACGGTTCAGGTTAAAATAAATTACTAAAAGGTATAACACTGAGATAAATTTTCAAAATTATAAGTTACCAAAATCAGAGCAGTAATTGTCAATGAATAAAAATAATAAATATATAAATCGATCTTTATATAAAAATTACATAAAATTAATTAGACCTAGGTATATAAATAATAATAATAAATAATTTAAAATAAAACAAAATAAAATAACAAAATATAAAGATCGATCTTCATAAAAAAATACATAAAAAATAAATAGATCTAGATATATAAATAATAATAATAAATAATGTAGAATTAAACAAAATAAAATAACAAAATATAAAGATCGATCTTCATAAAAAAATACATAAAAAGTAAATATATCTAGATATATAAATAATAATAATAAATAATGTAGAATTAAACAAAATAAGATAACAAAATGTAAAGATTGATCTTCATAAAAAAAATACATAAAAAATTAAATAGATCTAGAGATATAAATAATAATAATAAATAATGTAGAATAAAAAAAAAAAAAAAAATAGATCTAGATAAATAAAGAATAACCCAAAAAAATAAATAAACTAGAAAATGAAATGAATTGAAATGAAATGAATAAAATAAGATGAACTAAAAATTGAAAAAAAAAATTATAATAGGCCTAACTTCAACAACAAACAAGTCTTCATAAACAAATCAGTAAAGCAATCTCCCTCCCACGATTCCCCAAAAGATGTCATGTATTCGTCTGAGTAAAGTTCGTTATCCCACATTCCATAGTATGTCTCTGGGTAGAGTTCAGTATCCCAGTTTGCTTTTTTACACGTCCTCTTCGTCTTTTTGATAACTGAAATCGAGAGAGAACGGTAATAATATATTATTGGTGTTAAGAAGAAATATTCTTCCTGACTATTGACTATTGTTTACATTTAATGACCACATATTAGTAGGTATTTCCTACATTGGACCATAAACATCGTGAATTCTGAAGTTTTATCTTTCAATTAGAAGTTACAATACACTTTAACTGGTAGCTCTGAACTAATCTTGCTTTTCAGCAAACAAAAGATGTGATTATTGGCATATCATTTTCAAAAGGAACAACTAAGTGCAGGAAAGGTTATCAACTTACTTCCAGGTCTAGTGGTAGATTTATCCATTGTAGTTTTATTATTGATATTTCCTAGATCTGAAAAAATGGATAAATACAGATAACGCTTTACCATGGAATATACCTCATTTTTTTCTCATTATCCCAGTCTATTCAGCTGTTCTTGTAAATACCAAACATGTGAAAAAGAAGTACGTAAAATTCCAATTAATTATCAAATGTTATACATGTTAATATAAGTTTTAATGGTCCCACTCCCAAACTTAATAATTATAACATAGTTAACCTTCAGTGAATTCCACGTCTTCAGCCCAATTTTCTATAAAACGAAATTCTATTTCACCTGACCACATTCTTTCATCTATTGGTAACCAATATTGAGTGCAACAATCATACACACTGGACTCTGGAATAAGCAATAAGTAAAATTTATTTTATTTTAAAGATAGATAACGTCATAACGTCATGAGATGATTTAATGTCATTTAGAAAGTGGTGTTGCAACAATATTTTCGTTATTGGGGTAACACTATTGGACGTTTTAACGTCATAATAACGTGACACCATAATCTAATCTCTAGGTCCTGCGTTACCATGACTTCAAATCAGCTATGAGCAGTGAAATGTTTACATTTTCCCAAAAATACAGCTTTCTGATAATATTTTAGGGAAATTTTTTTAAGTTTTTTGGTTTGTTCAACAAAATCTGTAGCTTTTTGCACTAATATCATGACAATTACATTGCAATTCATCCGTAAATTACATAAAAAAAACCCGATTTTCTGATTTTGTAAAGTAGAATTTTCACATTTTTGGAAGGCTACAATAGCAATAAAACCTGGTGTTTGCTCATAAATGTAGGCTATTTTGTGTTGAGAGTTATGGATACACTAAAGCGAATACCTTTATTGGGTGCCAAAGACACTTCTTTTTTACCAAAACAGTCAATCAAAGCCTTTTTGAATCTGAAAATATAAAGATGATAAAAAATCGAAATACAAAATATCTCAATATACAATTCGTCTAAATACTAAAAATACACAAGCACATGTGTATCAAATGGACAGATCTATGTTCCGGCGATCAAGTACATGACCACAAAATAAAAATACAATACTCCACGTACAATTTGTTTAAAAATACACAAGTACATCTTAAGATACCGTTTCCAATTGTCAAACTACTGAAAAACATTAAGGATTATAGATTACTTACAATACTGCCATTTTAAAAATCTCCTCAAAAAATGACAATACAATAATATTCTGCGATATTTTTTCTAAATTCTTATAGAAAATTTGTCAGCATACGTCTCGTAAGAAAACTCAACGCTCTGTGACAAATTATGCATATTCCATTATGACGTCATAATCATATTTCGTTTAAACTTTAGAGATTTTGATTGGTTGGAAAAAGAATTGGAACAATAATTCATTATATCAATATACTGTCACGTCGTCTAACGTTTCGACAATGTGCCTTCCACAGAAAAACACTTCAGTAATCTATGATCACAGTTTTATATCCTTTTATTACTTAAAAAAATTTAGAGGACAGAATTATAAAAAATTCAAATAAGTAATAGAAGGACGAAAAATTTGATCATGGACTAAAGTGTTATTAATGAGGGCAAAACGAAACGTTAGACGTTAGTATATAATTTGATCCATAAGGAGGACAATATGGTCCTATTTAACAAGCAGTCCATGGGGACAAAATAATGAATAAAAATAAGAATAGACTTTTAAAAAATACAGAAATATTTTGATGTGATATTTTCAAAAAAATACGCAAGTACATTTGTATCAGATGGACAGATCTATATTGTCTAGCCAAACGATCAGTTAAAAGTCAAAAATCCATTCAGAACCTAGCCATTTATCGTATCAATATTTAAAGATAGCTTGACAGGCAAGGTAATATACGCCCACTGGCAGGGATTGTTTGCATTATAAATTGGGCAATAACTCAAAAAACATTTTTGAATACTTTTCGGCCATTACTTGCACCGAGTTTCATCAAAATCCAAAACTCGTCATGGAAAAATCGTAAAATTCAATCTTTACTGCCTTCTTATCAATTCGAATGCTCACAGCAAGTTTAACAAAAATATATTGTAAATTATAGCTTCTGTTGCACCTACAATAATAAACTTTTGATGCGATTTACAAAGTCAAACGTAATAGTTCAAAAACCGTTCATCAAAATTGTCAAATTCGAATTTGACCACCGCCTTATCAATTCCAATGATCAAACTAAGTTTCATCAAAATCAAGATAAAATTGCAGCTTTCTACTGCACCCACAATACAGTTTTGACACAATTTATAAGGGCAATAACTCAAAAAAAAGTTCATTAAAAAAATTAGCAGATGGAAACCTAACCGCCGTCTTATCTATTCCATTATTCATACCAAGTTTCATCAAAATCCATTAAAATTTGTAGTTTCTATTGTACGCACAATAAAATTTAGAAGCGATATAACTAAGTCAAGGACAATAACTAAAAATCAGTTCATCCGAAAAATAGTCAAATTTAAATTTGACTACCGTCTTATCAATTCCAATTTTCACACAAAGTTTCATTAAAGCCATTAAGAAAAATCATGATTTTACAACTCGGCCCATTCAAAGATCCATCGCGTGTGCCGAAACCTTAGTCATTGGAAGTTCTCTCGTGAAGTCCCTTTCTTCGTTACGACTATCAGACAACTTAGGACAATTATGTGTCATCGATGCCAACAGTGGATCGACAATTAGCGAACTTAAACCGAGATTATTACAATTACTTGGTGAAGCTACGTCTATCAAAAACATTGTGCTCTCTGTCGGAGGAAATGACATAAGCAAGAAATTAGCAACTTTTCAACAATGTGTAAATGACTATAAGAATTTATTGAAGGAACTACTAACTATAACGATATTAATATATTTGTATGTTCTGTAATCCCTCGAATTAACCCTTTTAATTTCCAGATGCGGTGCCAAAAATTTAACTATTTTCTACGGCGGTTTTTTCATGACAATAGATGTCATTATATTAATATTTACGATTCTTTCATTTGTAGGTCCCCTCGTGAAGTTTTGGTGCAAGATGGTGTTCATTTAAATAATTTTGGAACTAATATTTTATCTCATATCATTGTAGATTCGGTTGTCAGAACAGAAAATCTAATCCTTTTATTTATCCTTTAAGGTATAACCCACAGGCATTAAAATTTGCCAACTTATTTCAAATTTTGACATTTTTGGTTTATCTGAAACTCACCTAAAATCGTTTGTACCAACTAAATATTTCAGTACTCTAGGTTTTCACTTGCCATTTCGAAAAAATAAGTGTAATAATAGTTCAGCTGGACTTCTACTTTTTGTTAAAGAACATTTAAATTGTAGGAGACGGAAAGATTTAGAATCTCTTGATATAGAAGCAATTTGGATTGAAATAAATCTCACTAAACATAAACCCTTATTAATATGTTGCATTTATAGGCACCCGAATTCTAATAAATCCTGGTTAGACTCATTTGCTAAAATGACTGACAAGGTTTGGAACGAAAATAAAGAAATTATTGTGTTAGGTGATATTAATATTGATGTGTCAAATGGAAAAAATTCAAATTGGAATAATTTACTGTCTTTATATAGTTTAAAACAAATTATAAAAGTTCCTACTCGAGTAACTAAAACATCTTCTACTATCATTGATCATTTTGATGTAGGTTTATTTAATAATGATCTTGCAACAGCACCTTTTGATAAAATTTATACTAAATCTGACCCCAATATTGCCTTAGAATCTTGGTATAATATTATCCAGCCAATAATTGATACCCATGCACCATTAAAGTTAAAACGTGTCAAAAATGAAATAAAATCACCCTGGTTAGACTCTTAAATTTTTAAATTAATGCGCATAAGAGACGGTTTGAAAAAGAAAGGCAAAGATGATGAATATCGGAAGTGTAGAAATTTGGTCATTAAAATGATCGATAAAGCCAAAAAGCAGTTTAACATAAAACTTGCTTCAGATCAGAAAAACTCAAAACATATCTGGAAAGTTATCAACTCCTTAACTAATAAGGCTAATAATTCAACTAATCTGATTCCTTTAGAACCTGAGGTAGTCAATGATCATTTTTCAAATATTGCATCCAAATTGATTAATCAAAAGCATGTTCATAGAAATATTGATAAAAGTTATTACGTAAATAAAATAGAAGAATTTGTCACTTCTAAGTTAAATTCTAATGAAGAATGTTCGATTCCCTACATTAACAAATATGAAGTTTTTAAACAGTTGTCTTCGTTAAATGCAACCAAAAGTGCTGGTTTAGATAAATTAAATCCCCTATTTCTCAAATACGGCGCTTTTACGTTAAGTGGTCCTTTGACACATATATATAATCTATGCATTGATACAAATATATTTCCTGATAAATTCAAAGAAGCAAAAGTTTTACCACTGTATAAATCCGGCGCTAAATCTGATCCTAACAATTATAGACCAATTTCTGTATTATCTAGTGTATCTAAACCACTTGAAAGACATTATTCAAATCATATAAATAATTTCTTAAATAATAATAAGTTATTGTATTCGCACCTGTCTGGTTTTAGGTCTAATAGTTCTTGTCAAACAGCTCTGACTAACATAATTGAAAACGTTTATGATGCAGTAAATAATAATCTTATGGTTGGTTCTATTTTCTTTGATTTTACCAAAGTATTTGATTTGATTTCCCATGAGATAATTATTGAAAAACTAAAACTATACAATTTTTCGAATGCATTAATAACCTTCATAAATTGTTACTTGTCGAATCGTACTCAGCGTTGTTACGTCAATGAAACTCTTTCGTCTTCTCGCAGTTTAAAGTATGGAGTACCACAAGGATCAATTTTAGGTCCCTTGTTGTTTAATCTTTATATTAATGATTTGCCATTGCATATTAACTCTAACTGTGATCTTTTTGCGGATGATACTACGATTTATTCTTCTGGTAAATCGGTTACTGACATACGATTAAAATTGCAAGAAGATACTGATGCAATCTTAAACTGGTGTTCTTTTAATGTCATGATTTTAAATGGAAATAAAACCAAATGTATGTTAATTACAACTGCTCAAAAAAGAAGATATTCAGCAGATTTATCAATTGAACTTAATAATCAATTTATTGAACACGTTGAAAATCTCTCATGGACTCCGCACGCAAAGTTCGTTGCTAAAATTTATACTGATTTGTCACTGAATCTTAAAAGGCTTAATATTTTTGACATTAAAACCAGGCATAATTTTAATTCGTATAAATATATGTATAAAACTCTGAACAACTTGTCTCCTTCTTAGCTTTCAAGCCTCTTTAGCTATAAACAGACGCCTTATTCTAGCATAAATTCAAAACTTGTGGTGCAAAAGCCACGAAAAAATTTGATTAAACAAAATATTAAATACAAAGGATCAATTTTATGGAATGGTCTAGACGAAAATATTAAATCAGCATCAGATTTTAAGACTTTTCGAAGGATGATTCTTGGTAATCTTTCATTAACATAAGCATACTTCCTGTTACACGGGTATTCTTTTCACCAACTATAGCCTTACTTGCTGATGGCTTTCTTAACAATTGTGTTTCTCCATGATTTAATGATTTAAGTAATTTATTAATTTTATTTTTCCTTATCTCACAGGTATATCACCACCAACAATTCTATTTTGGCCTTTCTTGAACCATTTTGAAAATTTAAATTATTACTGTCGGGGGATGAGTAAACATCCTTAACGCTGGTCTTGAGCATGGACAAATCATACCTCCCCCTCCATAGCAAATAAGAACATAAAATGGAGTAGGATTGGGTAGCCCGCTCGCAGCACATGCACTGACGCTTTGGCAATTCTTTTTTTTTTTTTTTTTTTTATATGTATGTTTTGATGTCTGATCGTCTCATGCTGATGTACTTGTCTATACCTTGGTTTTTGTGGTCATGTACTTGATCGCAGAAAGATGAATCTGTCCATTTTGTACACATGTACTTGTGTATTTTACAACTAATTGTACGTTGAAATGATATATGGTTTTTGCTGTCATGTACTTGATCGCCGGAAGATAAATCTGTCCATTATTTACACATGTAATTGTGTATTTTAAAATAAATTGTACGTTGAAAAAATACGTGATTTTTTGCGGTCCTGTGCATGGCCGCGGGAACTACATCCATTTTATAAACATATTGTAGGTTGAAAATCTGTCCATTTCATGCACATGTACTTGTGTATTTTTAAACAATTTGTACGTGGAGTATTGTATATTTATTTTGTGGTCATGTACTTGATCGCCGGAACATAGATCTGTCCATTTGATACACATGCACTTGTGTATTTTTAGTATTTCAGACGAAGACGAATTGTATATTAAGATATTATGTAATTTCAATTTTTTTCTTTTTTTCTTCTTTTTTTTTTTTTTTTTTTCCAATGTATTGCCCCATGGGCTGAATGTGAGACAGGACCATGTCCTTGTGTATTGGGCCTAATTCTGACCCATGTAAAATAAAGATATTATTATTATTATTATTAAAATCCATTGAGGATGGTAGCTTTTATTGCAACAACAATAAAATTTTGACGCAATTTGACTATGTCAAGGGCATTAACTCAAAACCGTTCATTGAAAAATTCTCAAATTCGAACTTGACCACCGTCTTCAATTCCAATGCTCATACCAAGTTTCATCAAAATCCATTGGAAATTGTAGCTTTGTACACACAAAATTTAGACACAATTTTACTAAGTCCCCGTCTTATCAATTCCAATACTCACACCTCAGTTTTATAAAAATGCATTGGAAATTATAGCTTCTTTTTCATTCTCAATAAAATTTTGAAGCGATTTTACGTCAATCGATGAACTTGACCACCGTCTTATCAATTCCAATGCTCACGCCATGTTGGAAAATCCATTGACAATTGTAGCTTCTATTGTGTCTACAACAAATATAGAGGCAGGGGCAATAACTCAAAACTGTTCTTTGAAAAATCATCAACATCGAGCGTAACCGCCGTCTTATAAATTCCAATGCTCCCACCAAGTTTTATTAAAATCTTTAGAAAATTGTAGCTTCTATAGTATATACAACAAATGTTGACGGACCGACGGACAGGGCCGACGACAATAAACGTCCACATATTAATTGTGGCGTATAAAAATTAGGACAATTGCAATAACTCATATTATATATTTCTAAATTTTTCTTTATATTCAATAGGGTTCACCCATTATCCATTTGTAATAACAATCACACCAAGTTTCGTTTAAACCCATCAACAATTGTGGACAGACAGGCGCAACTGTCCCTTTTGCTGCAACTACAGATTAATTAGGGTATATAGTATATACCAACAATGTCAACGTGTTTATTAAAAAGGTACAGTAGCTAATCAATTCTTCGGAAACCGTCGTATATTGGCACGTAATGTGTATCAACGATTACAACTATATTCCACTAAAGAAATTCTCAATGTATACGCGGCGTATTGTTAACATGTAGAAATATCAAAAAAAGAATATTAAATCAATTATTCACTTGGATGTCTTCTTTTGTGATATCATCTAGTTTGAAATGATTAATTGATCTTCTACCTTACCAGCGACATTCGTAAAATAAATATATTTAATATCAAGTTATTCATCTTCAGATATTACATGTATAGCCAGTAAAGCATCTGTTTTTTATGATAGATTATATACAAACTGTTAGGTACAACTATATTCCACTAAAGAAATTCTCAATGGATACGCGGCGTATTGTTAACATGTAGAAATATCAAAAAAAGAATATTAAATCAATTATTCACTTGGATGTCTTCTTTTGTGCGATATCATCTAGTTTGAAATGATTAATTGATCTTCTACTTCCAGCTCCAAAATAAATATATTTAATATCAAGTTATTCATCTTCAGATATTACATGTATAGCCAGTAAAGCATCTGTTTTTATAATTATAGACAAACTGTTAGGTACAAGATGTGATTATTCCACAATTATTATAATAAAATTTTGACGCGATTTTACTAAGTCAAGGGCAATAAATCAAAAACAGGTCATCGTCAATGCTCACACCATGTTTCAAATCCATTGACAATTGTAGCTTCTATTGTGTCTACAACAAATATAGAGGCAGGGCAATAACTCAAAACTGTTCATCGAAAAATATCAACGTCTTATAAATTCCAATGCTCCCACCAAGTTTTATTAACAATTTTAGAAAATTGTAGCTTCTATAGTATATACAACAAATGTTGACGGACCGACGACAATATAAGTCCACATATTAATGTGGGCGTATAAAAATAAGGACAATTGCAATAACTCATATTATATATTTCTAAAGTTTTCTTTACACCAAGTATCGTTTAAACCCATCAACAAAATGTGGACAGACAGACATATGTTTATTCCACATTTATTATAATTGTCAATTTTATAATAATAATAATGTTCTATAATTGAATGTCTTCAAATTGAATGGTATTTAAATTGATGCTGATAATGGCCCTCTGCCACACATAGTAGATTGACATGTTCCATTATTGGCAGCATGTGTAGGTATTACTTTGTTTTAGTTAAATTTCAGCCGTAAGTCAAGTTATCAGATAAGGGCAAGTCTAATTATGTAGCTTGCTCAGTTTTAAGAGTGATTTATACCTTTAGATTATGCCTTTATATCATATCATCGTTAATCTTTCTGTGCGACTATTTAATGATACAATATTTAGAGAGATGCAGATCATTTAAGGTGCATGATTTCTTTAGAAAAGAGCGTGTCTTTAAATCATATCCGCTATTAACATTAATATTGGTGTTGATCTTCTATCAAAAAATTTTGTCTCCGGAAGATTGTGAAGAATATTGAATCATCAATAATAATCCCTACTATATTCTCAGCTGAATTCTCGGTGTTATTAATTAAAAACTCGGATGTCTATAACGGATCTTATATTTTAATAAAATATGACTTGACAATGATAAAACAATCTTGTTTGGTTATCGCATGAATTCATCGAAGCACATTTTATCATTTTTCCTAGGGCTACACGAATGATAATATTATCGCGTTGAAATACAAAATGAAAAACTGTTATAGTCGCATTTCCATTCCCACACGTCAAGTACGAATTTAAAACATAAAACAACCACTCCCATTCGACGTGTTAAATTCAATAATACACACTGCTATCAAAGGACAAGAGATCCAACCAAAATACATGTGCAACTCAAGTATTTTGATTCGTGTTTATCATTATATCGTTTTAGATGAAGTCGGTTGAGTTTTTGATGTGGAAATATACATGTATATGAGATGGAAGGTCATAGATCTGATCACACAGACAATTTCACCTTTAAACCAGCTTGTATTTGAAATCCTGTCAATATAAGTTTGTTCTTTGTGGGTGACTTGCGAGGTAATATTTATTTCTAACTGAAATCTGAAATCAGTACACGAGCCAGCCAAGATAAACCCTTGATCTAAAGTTGCAAATATTATAGGCGGAACTTAAACAAAACTTAAACTGCAATTTAAAGTTCACATGTTTACTACGACGTAAAAAAACTAATCAGGATGTAAATATAGTTACTGTCTAAAAGTGGACTTCAGTTATGAGTTTGAAAGTGTACAGCAATTTTATTTTATTATCAAAGTTTATTTATAAGCTTATGTTCGTTTGGCGTCAGTAAAATTCTTGTATTAAAAGCATGAACTGAAAATTGAAATAATATGTCTGGAGGGACCTGCAAACAAACAAATTCTTTGTGTAATGTGATAATTAGGCGTATCACGATGTTTCTATCATGCGTGTACTATTTTTCACTTGATATGTTCTCAATATGTACAACATGAAACATTTTTTCTTAGTGTTTTTTTTTTTCATTCAAAGCATTAAATTTTTATGTTGTTGAATTTCTTATTATTTCTATAGCACCACTGCAAACTATCTTATATAAAGTATTTTTCTGCGCTCGACTTACAACAGTTCGATTTCCTCAAGAAAGCTTAGCTAATCAAATAATTGTCAATAATTAATAATTTTCAACAAGTTATTTGATACTATGTCATTAATACGTTTGAAACAAGAGGACATGTCATGGTTGAATCACCTCGAACTTGTGCAGACTTAAAAGTAAATTACGATAGTCAAGACATTTCAATCTGAAAAAAATGTAACAAAAACATGTTGATATAGCAGCTTACAAAATAAATTTATTCTTGGCTTTACCTTTTGCTACGTTATTGGCAATAACAATAACAACAAACGTATTCTGTTATTCCCGTATCCTAATGGTAATGGCTTGGTCAATTAACTAAAGACAAATATTTCACTTTTGATTTCAGACAGTTTAACTATAAAGGAATATGTAGTTCTCGCCTAGCTGATAAAGATTCATTTCAGTTACCAGACTATTACCTCAAAAAAAGTGTAAACATTTGTAATCAATGTATTCTACGACAAGTACAGTTTTGTTACAGATGACTGAGACATGGATTATTGTACTGGTATTCTCGTATTCCCTTATCAATATATCCATAAATACTAATTATTTTATAGATCTTATACCTGTTGAACTGTACCATTTACCGGGGGAACAACTTAAGCGCATTCAACCAGATCACTTGTTTTCAAGTTGCGTCTCCAAACATAATTGATCAAACTGTTTTATTCTTCAATAGTAACCGATAACCCTTAAAAATTAATACAGCAAAAAGGAATAGGGCTGATCGACATTTTGTCCTTTTGTTTAATTTTGTGCCAATTTAACACATTGTCATGAAAGAATTATGTACACTTCAAGTTCTCATTCCAAATCGTTAAAGAATCTTGATACTTGATCTAAGTTTTGCTCTTTCAGACCGTTTCAGTAATGGTACGTATATGGTTCATCTGTTTATACGGTTCAATAATCTCACTTCGACACTGCTCCTTAACGGATCTATTTACCGTTTTCTCAAAGCGGCATTAACAATTTTTGTTTCCATGTTCTACTAAAATCTGCTGATTCTGTTGGTTGGAATGGTTTAGGTTTGTTTGTGGTATACACGTACATACTGATTCGAGACTTTATATACTGATTAGTAATCAGTCACGACATAAAAAATACATAAAAATACGGCTGTGCTGAGACCTAGAAAAACTTGTCTGCTTTAACGACAAGAAAAGGGGTACAGAAGACATGCAGACCATACGAAAATGTTTGTATTCAGCACATACAAGTACAACGATCTTACTACAAGGTCCTCGTGAAATCATTGGTTTTAGTACCAACCACATTTTGTAGGTGGCTTGGTCCACATTTGATTAGACCTACACATAAAACCAGAGTAGAAGGTTAGACTCGCTGGTGCCATTTGCTGACATGATAGACAATGTTTTCGAGACATTGATTAATGATAATTGGACTGGAAGTACTGTCCTTATAGATCATTATAGACTAATAGTCCCTTTGTAGTCTACCTGCAACGTTTCTGAATGAGGAAGTTCCATATTATTTTTTGTTTCAAAGGGTTTTGAGCTGCAATATGCAAAAATTAAATTAATAGCTTTTTACTAAACTAATTGTTAATTCGATTTCGTGGAAGGAAGGATTCTCCATGATGTACAGGACTGGATGGAACAAATAAACAATTTAACATTTTACAATTCAACGTGTATTTTGCTAAAATTAAGTATATTCAATTAGCCAATCCAATAGGTATGGAATTACAAATTTCACCTCTTATTATTGAAAAGACCATTTAACTTTAAAACGCGGATCATTCTGGACACACATGAAATTTGAGGATCAAAGTTTAAGTTGTTAACACTATTACTGATTAGTTTAGCCAAAATATTCCTGTTTCTGAGTACGGCCTACGATTTGTCAACTGGATGACGAGCCTATCCTTAATTTTGGGTAAATTTGAGCAAACAAAATGTCCAACTTAAATAAGAAAGGCCTATTTAATCAACAGACATTCCCGTCACTGGATCTGATCTGGAATTTAGTTTAAATAGTGTCAAAATAACACACTTGTTCCAGTAAAGCCTTCCATAGACTTATACTTGTAATCTTATACCAAAAGTAAATGATGCGTATTTATTTTATTAATGAACGGAGCTGAGAATTTAGGTGGGTATGAATACAAGATTGATGTCTAATTTATAATTAACAGATACCCACCCAGGTTTACAAGTAGATAAGAAAATATCGGTGTTGATCGGAAATTTAGGTTAGTATGAATCAAGAAGAGGACCTGACTTTTTTAAATTTTCAATATTTGCAATTGCGATATGTGCAAAACTAATATTTGTTTAATGATGAAACTGAGACTTTTGATTTAAGTGATATTATGGAGAGATACAGCTCTGGGCAGCGCATTCGGTGTGAATTCCATATTTTGCTACTCATTATGACTAATATTTTGTATCATTTTCTTACAAGTTCGACAGGTATTTGTATCTTATGGATGACATGTTATTTTAATATGTTTATACTTTGATGTCTTATTCGTATTAATTTTACCGGAAACAGAGCGGTACATTTTTAAAAAGTGAACGGAATCTCAAGAGATATCTAGACAGTATTCTTCTGTAATTTTATTGTTTGGCAAAGAGGCGTGTGGCATCCGAGCTTGAATTATTTAGTACTAGTAAAATCTAATTATAATCTGATGCTTGTTATAAAAATAATTGATGATGTATAGAAGTTGTACCATTGTTTCGAGATCACATCAAATATTATGATAATGATCTACAAAAAGAAAACATAAAATGCGAAAACTTTATTCAGATTAGTCGTGAATTTGAATTTTGATCGTTTAAGTCGTCGTCAGTTTAGTTTATGGTTAATTGCTGCCGTTATCTCATCGGTTAGAATCTGACAAGTCATTCGACAGGAACGTGTCACTCTTTTCTTTCTTTTCTCCAAAATAGCCGCACTTATTATGAATCAGTAGAAATCAAACTCACCGATGTTTATTTTTAATTCGGCAGCTCGAGTCATACTGAGCCGTATTTAATGCAACAGGGCAAATAAACTAACGCGTGGCTTAACTTATCTTGAGAGCGGTTTATCGTTTGCAAAACGCCGTTAAACATATAAATAAAAGACATTTTTTTTTAACAATTTAATGATTTCGTTTAATTTACAATTGTCAACTCAATGATACCACTCACAAGAGGAAAGGTGTATTTGGGGGTATATAACCAACTCTCCCTTACAACCTTTCCTCTTGTGAGTAAAAGCGTTTCACCCAACAGTCAACAAAATAGTTCACAAGTTCACCAACAGCGTCGGAACCGAGGACCTACGAATGATTTTTGTGATTTTATTGCTCATGATAGTTATCACATTTTTATCGAATTTCCTTATTTGTTTGAACACAGTGCATAAAACCTCTTAGATCTTTGATATTTGATAATAATGAATTTGTAATGTTTCATAGATTGTGCAATTCTGTACAGCCAATCCAATGGTCATAACGGGG
This sequence comes from Nipponacmea schrenckii, assembly GCA_030562195.1. NCBI lineage: Eukaryota > Metazoa > Mollusca > Gastropoda > Lottiidae > Nipponacmea > Nipponacmea schrenckii. Next base: position 11,107,277 of record CM060201.1, read on the forward strand.
AACATGTTCATAATTGCAAAAACCTCAGATTGTTCAAGTAAAAGAAATCAGCGATGCAGACCATCTATTGCCATGGAATTTAACAGAAGAAAAATATGAGATTTCAGAATTGCCAATAGTTGTCGTAATTTAGTATGTTTCATCCATGGACGGAAGAAAAACAAAAGCTTACACTTCTTAATATAAACATAAATTGGAAGTCAAGAATTCTTCCGTAACAGGAGTATTTTTTGATGAGTTCAAAATGTTACATTTGGTCGAGTCGAAGTTTAAGCTTCATTATTTCTCTTGCCTATTCTTACGAACGAAGATTTTCCAACTCGGCGAGCAACATTATAATATCCAAGTGGTTTCTGCAAGATAGCGTCATAAAGAGGCATTCGTCCAATCCTGACAAAGGCCGAAGAAGGAATTTTTCCTATGCGAACGAAAGCTCGTTTTTGCTCCGTTTCTGGTTCTTCCAAACCACTCTTGCCGATCCTAACAAAATGTGACATCCGTTTTTCAGCGTCCATTTCATCGGGTTCGGCGAAATAGCTTTTACCTATACGAACAAAGCTTGATGGTCTCTTTTCTAAACCTTCATTGGTTAGTTCGTTATCAACATTTTTTCCAATTCTTACGAAACTTGAATAACGCTTGTCGGGATTTTCTAAACTACCATCATCCAGACTTTTTCCAATCCTCACAAAACTAGAGTATCGCTTATTTGGAATTTCATTTTCGTTTATTTCTGGACTTTTTCCAATGCGAACGAAGCTTGATTGTCTTTTGTCCAATTCTTGATTAAATTCTGGACTTTTTCCAATTCGAACAAAACTGGACATTCTTTTATTTTGATCGCTTTTTCCAATTCGAACAAAATTGGACAATCTTTTATTTTGATCGTTTTTTCCAATTCGAACAAAACTGGACAATCTTTTATTTGGATCGCTTTTTCCAATTCGGATGAACCGACCAAATGCTTTTCCTATCCTAACAAACGAATTTGGGTTTCGACCTATTCGAACGAAGCTGCTGGGTCGTTTAACTTCTTGTGGTACCGTTTCGTCTTGAATTGCTGATTTTAAATCTTGACCATCGTTGTTGGAATCATCTGTGAAAGGATGTGAGAGTACAAAACTGATTGAGCACACTAGTACTAGGGAAAATACTAAGTTGATTTCCATTATTTGCCTGGAATAATAAAAAAGAATCATATTTGATTACGATTTAAGACGTCAAGGAGTTATAGTGATCGTTAAGGAGTCGGTCTTTTCTTGAATAGACATTAAATCTAAAAAGAAATTGCTTTGCAAAAGTCTTTAAGACGACTTTAAAAATGTGACGAAACAATATATCAGACGAGTTAAATAGATTTATTGTAAAATGTAACGACGGTTGATTGAAACAATCAAGTCTGTAGTTCAGTGTTTTAATACAGGACGAAAAGAGACATCATTCAAATGGGAGATTTGAAAACATTTATTAAAATTCTAAAAAAAGTAAATGAAAATTCCTGCAAGGATATGTGATAAATTACTAAACGGATCTAAGGCAAGTGTGCAAAATAAACTCGGGGTCGCCAACCTTACAGCCCTGAAGTACCGTATATGATAAATGATAACATTGTCCAGTTGAAACTGCACAAAAAACAACCATTTCCGTCATGGACAATGGTTTGCTTTTATACAAAAGCAATAAAATAATTGGAGATTTTGTCATTAGAGTCTACAGAATATAAAGTCCTTATAAAACTTACAGGATCACATAAAGTTAGGCTGAGTATTATTGAGGGTATATGCCAACAACCTAATTTAGTCGACTTAACTTGGTAATTGCACATGTTCTACTTCCAGGAAAGATTAAATCTTGGAGGTAGAGTCTGTGCTCATCCATTGAAGGCAAAGTCAGTCAATATAAAGTTCCACATTGTATAAATCGACCTGGGCTAATTTGTAGTTGGATAAGTTTGTGGGAGGAAAATTTCATTTTATAATTAACTCCTTTACAGTGTAGCAGGTCAGAAGTTCCTAAGGGTAGTAAATATTTAGAGATATTTTACACCCTCATTTACGAACATGACAGAGACCGGATTAACGTTAGATTTCTAGAAGTATTAGTGATTATACGAATAGGTTTGATATCGAGGTTAAAGCTATGAAAATTTAATCATCTCTGCATAACTATTCATATAAAATCTCAAGAATCAAATCAAGAGGGGAATAAATAGCATCAATCGATTTCTCGGTTCCCTCGATAATATTTTGATTGTCGTAATTGGCAAGATTTGATGGCTGGACATGTTTGGCGAATGTCGCGAGCTTTTTACAAATTGGTCACACTTGTTTGTGTAAGCCCGGTGCTATATAGTTCTATTTCCGGTTGATTGAAATTTAAGACGATGGTCTATATCAATCCAAAATAATTGATGGATATGGACAAGAAGTGATTGACACATCTAAGTGTTAAGGATCAACCTGGCAATTTCTTCCAGAAAGCATCAGCCATGAAGTCTGTGGAAATAGATTAATTTGGTTTGAAAGTTCATTTCGAGTTAAATCTAACCTTCTACAAACCCAGTGATATTTGACTATTCCAAGATAAACAGATGTTCCTATGTTTTGGTTTGAAATGTCTCTGTGGCAGATGGAAAATAACTCAATAACTAAAATATTAAAAATTCGATCTACATGTAAATTGATTCTTGTCAGAGTTTGAACAGCAGAGAAGAAAAAAGAATTCAGTTCAATACTTTCAACTCCCATCCCCTGTCCCAATTCGGTTATTCAGAATGAGTCTCTTTGTCTATCATTTGTAAGGAAGTAACTATCAGCCAAGATAAGATTAGATAAAAAAACAAATTAAAGAGGGTAAATAATAATGAAAATTTTAACAGAATTCTTAACTTTCACGTTATACCTTGGTGAACTTGTTCTAAGTGTATATTATTAATTATATCGGAATTTGTACTAATTAATTTCAGGAATGCACCAGGCAACTTATTGGGTAAATATTAGTTCGTTTTTTCCTTAGAAGGGAATTCAACCTGCTAGTAAGATCAATTAACATTTCTACCTTCACAACCACTCTTAAAATTTCACGAAAAAGATGTAATGACTCAAATAGATTTGAATTTCAATTTGGTGAGATAAAATTCACCCCATTATATATTTCTGAAAACAGAAAATGAACCACTAAAGACATGCCTCTTATTTGAATGCTTACACTTGTAGAGAACATGGACCAGCGACGCGACTGGGGTCTCCTCTTTTTCAATCAGATAGTTCAATTCAAATAGGAAGGTAATAAAAATATTTTAAAATGAAAGTCGGATCTTGGGTCGATTTGCGAGAACAATCCGTGGCCTCAAAAGACTGAACTTCCTCATATCAATGACTAACAAATTGGAATAACACCGTTCATAGTTTAGTGTTGTTCATGGTCAGCCAGTTATTTGAATTTTCAGCCAATTTAAATCGTGATATAACAATATAAACAACAACCATGCCAATGAACTGGTTTGTAATTATTTGAATCTGTTCTTTGTCAATTACGGATTATCATTTATTCATGATCACCACCTTCAATCTATCGCCTTGTTTTGTATGTTTTCATTTCACGTCCGGTATTTCTGATTGATCGATCACAATTTTGTATGTGATCGATTTGTATGGATTAACTTGAGTTTCCTGGAGAAACGAAATGTTCAATGGAATTTCAACCTCCACATGAGGAAGTAACGGTTTGGATTAATTAATTATTTAAAAGAACAAATACATCTTAAATATTAAGCCAAGCCCTGCTCTACATTTCACTAGGTAAAGACCACATATAAACCTTTTCTGGGTAGGTTTTTTTTTATTGTGACTCGTTTTAAGTTCATAGACCTTTAACCTTAAAGTTCAAATTCCGACGTAAAGGTCGTCTTCATTTCGTTTTTATAATTTAAGAAATAGGGGGGGGGGGGTTAACATTTCCATATACTGTTAAAAGTAAGGCGTCATAGGATTTTTTATCTATGTCTGGATGATGAGAACGAAATTTTGGAATGTTTGTAGAAAGTCCACGATTATTTAGATGGAATAAAATATCAATTTTATATATATAAAGATAATTTTTGTCATCAATTCGTAAATGGTTCTAAGATTTCTGATTTATACCCACCACAACCCCCATACCACATGGCGTATCCAGCTGTTCTCACAACATTTTTCTGTATTTAGATTGTACAAACATGTACAACGTTTGCCAGAACGGTTGTAAAGAGTACAGAATTTTCCATTTTTATTTGAAACCCTCGAATATATGTGGTATATTGAAGTGAAGTGGGTATAAACCCCACTAAATACCCTTGTTAAACAACCATATCTAAAACTTGACGGTAAATAATCCAAGCCGAGATTTTAATACTATATATTTATTCCCGCTAGACTTCTGGAAAATATTAATTAACCCTCAAACCTAGCAGATCTGTAAATATTTTCAAGGACTGAAACGTGTTTGTCTACTTGTATCTCTCTAGACTATTAGAAGGCTATTTATAGTAAATGAAAACGAATTGAACTGATAACTGAAAGTAAACAGTCAGTGGTGTGACTAAAGCCGACTTTAAAAGAGCAAACCCAATTCAAATCTAATAAGCTATCGAATTGCTCCGCAAATTATTTATCAACTCATAGAATGCTCCAACAATTTGTCGAAAATTAAAAAGATATCCCATTAGTTATTTTGGTAAGCAGTAATTCAGGCACACTCTTTTAAGCATCCTACCGCTTGAAAAATCGTGTATATCATGATAGTGATACCAAACGAATGCCTTGCTTTCTTCCATTATGAAGTGATCTCGTTTTTCCCTTACTTGAGGTTTTGGGCTCATGTACCGTTCCCCATCCCCGCCGCCGCCCCCTCTTTGGAGCAGGCGTGCCTAAATGACATAGTGCCGAATATAAGTGTGCCAAATTGAAGGTGTCCCTGAAAAACACTGTATCTCCATGACTTGTGCCTATCTGACCGTGTGCCTTATGTACTGTTCCTCAATGGGGTGTGCTTAAAAAATGTTAGCCTAAATGAAATTGTACCGTTACCGGGCGGTTTAGACTGTGTGGCTGTCCAAGTAACTATGAAGACTATTAAAACAGCACTGACTGTCTGCGTTGTTTTCGGTTGATATTTTGGTTCCTGTAATATCAAATAATTAAAGTCAGACAACAAATAATAGTGTAATTAAGCTGACTGTTTTCACTATAGCTTAGAACATCCATAAACAGTAAACCATTGCGGCTAATTTTTTTATTTGCTTATGATTTAGTCTTGGTGTTCTCTTTTAATATGCGCTGAATAAAATCTTGTACAAAATCATTCTTATAAAAGACACATTTGGGACACTATTATCTATTAAATTCCACCTTAGTATGGGTGAAATAGATTGCGTTTAAAAATGCGACCTTCTTCAATGTTGAATTACATAGTTTACATAGTAAGTTAAAAAGGGAGATTCTCTGGAAATTTCAATGTAATAAGAACTTTCAAAACACATCTATATAGACTAAACTCGTATCAATAAAAAGTTTTTTGTTTTTCACATAAAGGACACTACTGCCGCAAGGCATTGCAAAACCAAAATATTTCTATATGAGACATGCATAAAACTCTTAGCTTGAAGATATAATTATTATTGGTCATATTGCATATAATTACAGTGGCAGTCAGGCCAGACTTTTAATCTAAATGCTCCAGTCGCGTAGGTAAAGGTTTAATCGATTCAAATTTTCTGTTTCGATTCTACTTTAACCATTTAATAAGTCTTGTTTTATGAGGTGGTTAAGGATGATTTCCGTCCAATAAAAAACAAGAAAGCTGCTTAAATGAATAAATCGCAATATTAGCGTCAGTATTATAGTAAACTAGAGAAAAGCAAACATTATCAAGATTTATGAAGGATTATATTACACAATATCCCTTTTGGTTTTTATTATAAGCAACTTAAAGTTACATTGGCCAAGAGCAGTTTGAATTTCAAGTCATTTGCAACTCTGTGGTAATTAATTCGACAAGGTCACAAATTCGCTAAAAGCATATGTACAATTAATGTCGATGAATCTAACATGCTTATACATTCTATAAAATTTGACATTAAAAAGGTTTAAGAATTACAATCTACCTTCAGAGTTCGAGCTAATTTAACGAAATGGATTCTTCTTAATCTATACCCGCCATCCATAATCTTACAAAATTCTTCTACTTGTATGAAAATTCGTTTATGTTTGTAAAAAATTGGTGAGACTTAAAAAATTAAATAAATTAATCATATATATTGTTTTCTGTGGATACCGTTCCCAATAAGATCAAAGGGCGTATGATAACATAATGACATAAATCTTGCAAATATTTAACAGACTGTTACAATAGATTTTAATGTGGGCGTACATACTTTTGTCCAACAAAATTAATTAATTTTGGGATGAAATATCTTTATACGATTATGATGAACATTATGATGAAATATTTGAGGTTTCATTCAGAATGTGTGATTACGTCGGACAAAATTACTTCCTCTGATGACCATGATATAAAAGCCTTAGAAATATTGAAAGAGCCACTATTGACTTTCCTTTTGAATAAGTTTTTGGTGATGGAAGCCATTATTTAGGCGGTCGATGGTTATTTCCTCTATATAAATTTACTTTCTTGCAGTAACAATATACGGTTGTAGACAAGTGCAAAATTAGTCAATAAGAAATAGATAGTGTTTGGTAGTGAACAAGGGCGATAATCGAAGGCGAACGAGAATTAAACATTTGAAAGTACCATGTAAATATGTTCTCATTATATTAAAGTTCAATATGAGACGTGAAATTTTACAGTTTTACGTAAGGATTTATGTTACCGTCTGATAGTTTAAAGACACCCTCCCACTAAGTGGCATTACAACCACCTAGCCAAATTTGTCGGAAGTGAGTAAATCAAACGAAAGTAGATAATGCTGATATCATGGTAAACATATTAATACAGTGGATTGAAACTATACAATTTGGAGAAAGATGTTGAAGTTCATACCATGGAATAAAAAGTTTATCATCACCCCTTTTCTGTTTAAATATGATATTGATTGCATTGATGTCACCGATTATTCGTAAGTAACATTTAGCAATCCTAGCAATCTGCTACAACACGAACTGGTTTCTTACTTTAGCAAATGATACCCTTTTTTGCTCTGATCCCTGCATTTCATTAAATATTCCTTGAGAACATAAAACAAGGAGAACTTTCAAAGATATAGAAATGTACGAGAATAACTAATGTAGAGATTAGTAATTTACGGATTGAAGGCTATTAGGAAGGTGGGGGTGGATTGATTTACTGACTAACAAGTTAAACCTTATAATTTACATGATTTTCATTCAATTAATAAATCAAATTGGACAAATCTAAATAGTAATATGAGACAATTATTTCACGAATTTGAGAGACATAAAGGGCATATTATAAAAAGTTTAATTTTTATTTCCATCAAATTCAAAAACATTGTCATCTTTGCACTATAATAATGCATATTATTGTTTGAAAATCTCATTTCTAATAAAAAAAAAATTATAGATCAAATTATTGAAAATAATTTTGACGTCGCACGACCAGATTACATTGAACTAGCGCTTATTCCCGGCTCGCCCGGGGTTATTTACTAGTCAATTGAACATTCAGTACTTAAAAGTTAAAAATATCTGCGCCGAATATTTGAGAGGCATTCTATTGGTTTAAATTGTAGACATGGTTATCCAAAAACAATCGGCCTTCGCTTTCTTGATAACCGTTGTTAAATCTATTAATAGCCAAAGTAAATAAAAGAAAATTATGCCGTTTCAGTCGGCAGTCTTCAGTGTGTTTTTTGACAAGTAAACAACGAATGGGTAAACAAAGAGACAGGTGCACATATTTGCATTTCAAGGAATGGGCATCCACAGTCTCGCCGTCTCTCAGTTATGGTCACTCCCTTATATTGGCTCTAGAATGTTCTTCACATTTCTGGAAGGCTTGTTTAGGCTACTGTGTTTGCATGATTATTGATTTCAACATTTTGGACAAAGTAAACAACGAATGCCAAAACAAAGACTCAGGTGCACATCCTTGCATATACAGGATTGTGCATGCATATGATCTCCTTCCTGCCTGCCTCCGTCTTTGAGCTATGGCGACCATACACACACACAGACGCTTCCTCTTATATATATTATAGATTATAGATGTACTTATTTGACTTTGAAAGCAGATGTCATGATTTATGATGTTCTCGGATAATGAATAAACTAATAGACCTATATTTCATCATTACCAATTATTATATATTATTTTTTATGTTATGATTGTGAAGATCCTTATTTATTTTTAACCAAATTTGCTAGTAATAACGATATAAATTTAGGATTCAAATGGTGCACAAGAGGCCCCTACCACCATTCTACTGAATTCTTTAGCGACTCTAAACCTTCTTCAAATACTAAGAAATGTTTCTAAAACCTAAAAATGAATGATGTTTTACGTCCCGTCCCACTTTTCTGCACTGACAGGGCTTACGAAGGCAGTGTGCAATGAAGGGCACTTGGCCAGGACAGTGGGATTAGCCTTCTCTTTTTTTTAGATATCCAAGGGATCTTTTTAATGCAAAGTATTCAAAACTAACATTAACTTGACACTACAAGTAATGAGATTCGTATCGATATTTTAAATAAAGCTTATTATTATGGCAATCAGCACGACCAAATCTCAAAAATGAATTAACCTGCTTGTATAGATGAACAAATCTGATTTGTATTAGAAATCTACTTGCCGTAAACTATACAGAGTATTTCAATTATAAGACATCCGTACTTTAATAAAAAAAAAATTAAATAAAAATAAAAAAAGACATTTGATTCGTCGCTAATGAAACCAAATCTGTTCGCTCAAAAGAAGTCAACCAGAATTTTAAACACAACAATTTGTAAAATTAGAAGGAAAAAATAGCAAGTAGGAAACAAGACAAAATCGATTATAAAATGGCACTCTCTAAAATTACAAACGAACGCTTCAAATACAAAAATATTCAAATTGTATCGATGAAACAATTACGTATCCGTGATTACAAGACTGTATCTCATAAAACTTGTGTAACACGACCCATTTCTGAATAAATGACTTTTATAAATTGTTGAAAATGCGAATTAGTTACTTTGATTGTTACTTTACCGGGCTATTATTAAAGTTGTGGCGTTTATGTTCGAGTATATGGCATTTTGGAACATTTTCCTGGCGATATAAGTGTACCATGACGCTCTATAGCCTAACTAACGAATTTGTTTACCATATCCAAGTTATTGTCTGACGACTCGGTTTTAGGAGATGTAATGCGATTAATCAAGATGTTTGGAATACAAAGTATCAATAAAGGGGACTCGGTGTTGATGAAACGACTAATTAGATCTGAGAACAAACAATCAAGTGTCCATGTCGTGCTCTTCATTGGACAACATGAATACAGATTCTGTTCAGTTTAACCAATATAGTTAGTTTATCTTTTCACGGTCCAGGTATAAGGCGATTAATAAGGTACTCAAAATATAATCAACCATAAGAATTATATTTAAATCTTGAGAGCTAAGAACTATGTTTACCCAACTGTAGTAGAGTGTCTTTGCGTTATTCTACATAGCAGCGAAAAACTAAGATATCACTCTATGTATTAAACCAGAGATTTCATAAATCATATGGTAGAATAAAATATTGCTGACATATTTTGTTTTACTCCCACTATACTTTGAATTTTTTTCTGGCAAACTAAATCCATGTACTGATCTCTCTATTCCCATGTTGTGTTGTTTTCTGGTAAAACTAATCATTTTCTATCTTGATAAATTAAAATAGTTAACCTTTAAAGTATCTCTTTTTTCAGATTCTAGAGACACAAATCACGACGCACACTTTCTACACACCACGCATGTTAGTGGTTAGGTTGGTTGTGTAAACTGTTGAGTTTTATTTCAACAGATGCCATCAAAAAGTTGGCGTCTTCATTATAAGTAGTTTTCTTTTGCAACTGGTTTTCACTACTATTTTACATTTACATTGTTAAGCTTTCTAGGTATCACTGTAAGAATGTCAATTTGTTTCTAGGCCATTTATAATTAAACACGTGCAGTCTTAATTTCTATTTTATCAAGTAAAACACGATTTTTCAGAGTGTATAATAGCAAGTAAGTCGGGATTTAGTTTTTGCTTTGAAAACTCAACGCAATACGAAACTATCTATGTGCATAATATGTGTTTGTTTCCTAAAGATCATAGCAAGGCTTGGATCTATTAATGAAGATTTCTTAAGTTTCTACAAGCATTGTTTGATTACTATATGCTTAAAGATACCTCCATAAACTGAATCCTTTCAAGTCAAAGGATGAACTCTCGTGGTTAAATTACACATCCCCATATTAAGTTAGTTCGTCCAGGCTGTGTCACTTACGTGACCGTTTCGTGGGAACATCAGTATAATTTGTCTGAGTTAACAAAAATATCTGAGAGACAATGTTGTTAAAGTATAAATATTTGCTGAAACCCATCTTTTGAAGATACATATAATATCTCATAAAACCGGCACTTAATTGTCACATGACTGCAACTATGAAAGCATCATTCTTTTGTAAGCGTTTTCTTTCCTCGTAGTTATATGTTATTTACATTGATAAGCATGGCGCCCTCTAATTGGGAGATCCTTTCACAAAGGAAATTTGAAGGGGCGTTTAATGCCTGTAATAACTGGCGATGAAAAAAAGAAATAAATGCATTCATATTATGAAGTTTGCAACAGGTTTGAATAGAGAATATGTTTCCTTCCAGGACCCACTACTTGTATTCCGCTTTAAGCCATAATGCACGTAAACATCTTAATAGTCAAGTTGAGCTCTTGACCTAGAAGAAGTGTGTCTATCCCGGATCAGTAGCGAAGGGGGTGGTCTATATTAGTACATAAATAATGTTTAATCCCAAAAATAACAACTAGTAATAATGTCGTTCTTTAAACTAATAAAATGTGATGGTTGCTCTCGGAACCACTTTATTAATATCAGACCAGGCCGTATTTTTTTCACAAGTCCCTGGTGTAAAATAGACAAGTAATGGACCATTATTCCAACCTAAGTCCATATACCGTGATATCTTTCTCTTAAAATATAAAACACTAAAAAAATTGGTGAAAACATATGAGTCGTTACTAATTCCATTTCCCATTTGAATTTTACTCATCGTTTGATGTCAAACAAAGCGGAAGAACAGATTACTCTGAACTGGTCAGATGTTTTTCACCATATCTGACGTTGTAATGAAATATTTGATATAACCAACCAACTATCTGCCACTTTCTGGCTGTCATTTTTTCTGTGTGATTTCTGTTTAGACTTTGTACATGCAGTCGGGGTTACATGACTGACCAGTGATGCCTCATGACACGAAATCATAAATGTCAAGATACTGGACATTACTTTCTGCTGCCACTCAAATAGATTTAGTATTTAATATTGGATACCGTTTGGGGGCGGTGGTCATTAAATTTTCATAAACCTACGTTTCTTTTAAAAGATTACTGTCTAGATTACCCTAGACCACAACAGTACATCATGTCAATTAAAACTACAGACATGTGGGTTGTTATCGTATTGGCTTCAGGGTCTTAAGTCTCGGGTACGAAAATTTTTCATTTACCACCATTACTAGTAATTACAGCCGTTGTTCCTCAATCTTTTAGGGTGTACTTTGGTTGGGTATTGCTTGTCGAAATATGTTCACCACTCTGTTCAGTGATGAACCTTCATTCTGCAACCACTTTGAACCTGCAACAACTAGTTTCCAGAACTTACATTTGTTAAGTTTTCATCTCACCAACTGGTTCAAGCTAACGAATCGTGTGATTGTGTACTCATTTGATTAAATTTGGCTAATGGCAAAAAGTGGGCCTGAACAGCATGATACTTAGCGAGATACAGATTCTGTTCAGTTTAACCAATATAGTTAGTTTATCTTTTCACGGTCCAGGTATAAGGCGATTAATAAGGTACTCAAAATATAATCAACCATAAGAATTATATTTAAATCTTGAGAGCTAAGAACCATGTTTACCCAACTGTAGTAGAGTGTCTTTGCGTTATTCTACATAGCAGCGAAAAACTAAGATATCACTCTATGTATTAAACCAGAGATTTCATAAATCATATGGTAGAATAAAATATTGCTGACATATTTTGTTTTACTCCCACTATACTTTGAATTTTTTTCTGGCAAACTAAATCCATGTACTGATCTCTCTTTTCCCATGTTGTGTTGTTTTCTGGTAAAACTAATCATTTTCTATCTTGATAAATTAAAATAGTTAACCTTTAAAGTATCTCTTTTTTCAGATTCTAGAGACACAAATCACGACGCACACTTTCTACACACCACGCATGTTAGTGGTTAGGTTGGTTGTGTAAACTGTTGAGTTTTATTTCAACAGATGCCATCAAAAAGTTGGCGTCTTCATTATAAGTAGTTTTCTTTTGCAACTGGTTTTCACTACTATTTTACATTTACATTGTTAAGCTTTCTAGGTATCACTGTAAGAATGTCAAATTTTTTCTAGGCCATTTATAATTAATCACGTGCAGTCTTAATTTCTATTTTATCAAGTAAAACACGATTTTTCAGAGTGTATAATAGCAAGTAAGTCGGGATTTAGTTTTTGCTTTGAAAACTCAACGCAATACGAAACTATCTATGTGCATAATATGTGTTTGTTTCCTAAAGATCATAGCAAGGCTTGGATCTATTAATGAAGATTTCTTAAGTTTCTACAAGCATTGTTTGATTACTATATGCTTAAAGATACCTCCATAAACTGAATCCTTTCAAGTCAAAGGATGAACTCTCGTGGTTAAATTACACATCCCCATATTAAGTTAGTTCGTCCAGGCTGTGTCACGTACGTGACCGTTTCGTGGGAACATCAGTATAATTTGTCTGAGTTAACAAAAATATCTGAGAGACAATGTTGTTAAAGTATAAATATTTGCTGAAACCCATCTTTTGAAGATACATATAATATCTCATAAAACCGGCACTTAATTGTCACATGACTGCAACTATGAAAGCATCATTCTTTTGTAAGCGTTTTCTTTCCTCGTAGTTATATGTTATTTACATTGATAAGCATGGCGCCCTCTAATTGGGAGATCCTTTCACAAAGGAAATTTGAAGGGGCGTTTAATGCCTGTAATAACTGGCGATGAAAAAAAGAAATAAATGCATTCATATTATGAAGTTTGGAACAGGTTTGAATAGAGAATATGTTTCCTTCCAGGACCCACTACTTGTATTCCGCTTTAAGCCATAATGCACGTAAACATCTTAATAGTCAAGTTGAGCTCTTGACCTAGAAGAAGTGTGTCTATCCCGGATCAGTAGGGAAGGGGGTGGTCTATATTAGTACATAAATAACAACTAGTAATAATGTCGTTCTTTAAACTAATAAAATGTGATGGTTGCTCTCGGAACCACTTTATTAATATCAGACCAGGCCGTATTTTTTTCACAAGTCCCTGGTGTAAAATAGACAAGTAATGGACCATTATTCCAACCTAAGTCCATATACCGTGATATCTTTCTCTTAAAATATAACACACTAAAACAATTGGTGAAAACATATGAGTCGTTACTAATTCCATTTCCCATTTGATTTTTACTCATCGTTTGATGTCAAACAAAGCGGAAGAACAGATTACTCTGAACTGGTCAGATGTTTTTCACCATATCTGACGTTGTAATGAAATATTTGATATAACCAACCAACTATCTGCCACTTTCTGGCTGTCATTTTTTCTGTGTGATTTCTGTTTAGACTTTGTACATGCAGTCGGGGTTACATGACTGACCAGTGATGCCTCATGACACGAAATCATAAATGTCAAGATACTGGACATTACTTTCTGCTGCCACTCAAATAGATTTAGTATTTAATATTAGATACCGTTTGGGGGCGGTGGTCATTAAATTTTCATAAACCTACGTTTCTTTTAAAAGATTACTGTCTAGATTACCCTAGACCACAACAGTACATCATGTCAATTAAAACTACAGACATGTGGGTTGTTATCGTATTGGCTTCAGGGTCTTAAGTCTCGGGTACGAAAATTTTTCATTTACCACCATTACTAGTAATTACAGCCGTTGTTCCTCAATCTTTTAGGGTGTACTTTGGTTGGGTATTGCTTGTCGAAATATGTTCACCACTCTGTTCAGTGATGAACCTTCATTCTGCAACCACTTTGAACCTGCAACAACTAGCTTCCAGAACATACATTTGTTAAGTATTCATCTCACCAACTGGTTCAAGCTAACGAGTCGTGAGATTGTGTACTCATTTGATTAAAATGGCTAATGGCAAAAAGTGGATCTGAACAGCATGATACTTAGCGAGATTTTGTTAAAACAATGAGTCCTGTGTTATTTTCCACCTGGACTTTTTAACGGTTGTTTCAGCTGACATCACTATCAGGAAGTATAGTGCTCAAAGATAGCGAAGTAGCTTCAACGCGTTACCATCAGCACTACTTTCTTCTGGTTTGCGCCTTACCCACTTTAACTGTTCAGTAATGGCATTTTGAAATAGACGTTGACATTATCAACTAGATGTCGTTTAGAAGCAGTACAAATACCAACTCTGGAGAATTTGCTTTCATTCTTGAGTAGTCATGTATTGCTGCTGTAAAGGATATAGAACCATTAATCTTAAATCACAAGGACTCTTGAACCCCATATAAAATTCATCATAAATTAAAACATCATGAATATGTATGATTGTTTCAAATGAAATTGATTAAAATTTAAACTAATCTGTGTTTAGGAAATCTTTTTTGGTTTGAAGAAATTCGTCTTCATCGAATTATAATGTATCTTCTAGATGAAATAATTTGCGTCATAAACGATTGTGTGATTATTTTCAATTATGATTTTTAAATGATTATCAGAAATGGAGGCAAGAATGTTTTAAATTTAGACGTCATTACTTATGATTCTTGATCTGAAATGGCCGGTCTTCAAAATCTTGATCTGAAACCAAAGTGAGCTAATTTTGGTTAATGACTTTCAAATATTATTACAAATTGCGGCAATGCTTGTTTTTTTTTCTAGCATTTCATTGGTTTTGTAACTCGTTAGTCTGAACTTTTTGTTCTTATGATTGTATATTTGAGTTTCATTCCTACAAAATGCCATTAAATATATAACAAGTCAAAATTAAGTTTTATAATAAACAATACCAATCATAAATACTGCATGTAGTTTTCCTTCAGTGACACTTGTAATTAGCAATTAATCAATCAGAACTAATTAGAGAAATAACACGTAATTACAATGAAAGAAGGGAGAACAATAACATTATCAATAATGTAAATAAAATATATATATAGTGTTTTTATATAATAATGTCATGTGTCATAACTTTATTATCCTTGCAGGCGTCATGCAATTCAAAGAAACTGTAAAAACTTCGTATTCCATATTCCGTTTGATTAAGGAACGGGGTTTTTAATATTCAATTTGCGGGATACCGAAACAAAGACTTTGAGCCGCGTGAGGTGGGTAGGAAACGAACTCTAAACATTAAAGGAGTACGAAAGACGACATTGTAAAGTTGAATTTCCGGAGCGACTTTTTTGCAGGGTATACAACCATACGGATAGCATTGGACCATTTCCTTTGATATTATACAATAATACGGAACTCGTCATTGAGAGACTGTGTAGGATGTTTAGCAACTCTAAGCAAAATTTCATTGTATAAAGTTGCCAACTACATGTACTACATTATTACAAGATGTTATAGGATGATATTATGATAGTCATAGTCATAAAACCTATATATTGTTATTTGTTAGGTGTAATAAAACGCAACAATAATTATGATATTAACCACAAAAAGTTGACTTACAAATGTGTGGTAGCACCTGAAATCTTTTCACTGGATAGAAATGACAAACAACGTTTTAATACTATTTGAAATTGGTCAACTCAGTTGTATGTTCTTAACACATAATGTTGGTTACACATTGATCATCGTGGTAAAATCATAACAGACGAGATCTCATCTGGGACTTCTTAGTATTTTTTTTTTTATGGAATATATCAAATTTTCTTTAATATATCAAGAAACCTTTCTAATAAACTTTTTTTCAGAAACAAACATATACTGACAATCTTTGGGCTCTATCTTAACGTACACCCACGTTGTGATCATCGGACTTATAAGATTGACAAAGGAAATGTGGACCAAGTTTAGATCATTAATCTCTTACAAGACCTGAAGACTGGACTTAAACAGATGGCAAGTGACCAATATGCCTCTTAAGTGTACGATTAGACGTTGTCTAATTAAAACTCTAACATAACTATCGTATAACAAGTTCTTATTATATGTTTTTAGAATATCTGGAAGTCGGTAGACCTCTTCTGAGCACTTAATTTACCTAACTACTCGCCCTTATAATGTTAGAATTATACGTACTTACTTAGTCATGTTGACCCTTTACATTGATTTGTAAAGTAGGGTAGACATATCCTTTACTTCGTCTACCAACGTTATCTATTATGCTTAAAACATAACTTTGTTTATTAATTCAAATAACAAATCTTAATTTCGATCACTATCCAGCGATTTGACAATTTAAATTTTGCTACTATGTTAGGTCATGACCGAATTGACCTTTTACATTGACCATCGGAATACCATAAAAACAATACTGAAAACTTATTTCTGCGAAGGTCAATTGGACACAAACTTCTATTCATTCCATTCCTTTTCATTATGACCTAAGCGCAATTTAATAGAGATTCAACAGAAAATGAATCTTATGGGTCTGAGCCATTCGTAATGTCTTAAACTGAGAAGATACTTAACGTCTTAACTGGAACACTAAAGCTAGCGTTTGGCGGCGAATGAAAAATATTAATCGTGTGTATGTCTGAAATTCTACTGCGAGTTTTTTTTTCATTTGCTGATCAAATCAAATTTTGAAAATAATTGAAAATGATCTTAAACTATAATTGTTCCGTCTGAGAACGACTTTTTATTTAATTTGTTTATTCATTATATTATAACTAATTATAACTACATATTATATTCTACAGAAAGATACTCGACAGTATACACGATGAGGGACACGTGGGAATCAAAAGGTGTTTTCACACCATAGCAATTTCCAGTTGTGTATGTTTGCAAATAATGAATGTGGCCATGAACTTAAACTTCGGTTGCAAAAGAGTTGTGTTTAAAGCTTATGACCGCTATTCGCAACAGGTGATATATTAAGGGCCTCTCAAGAGGTAATACAACAGGACAGTTACAGGTTTTAATGCGATGATGGTCAAGATGATCTTTACTGCCATAAGTGGTGCATGTTCTATTTTTATTTTTACAGTTGGATAAAATTCCACAGTTGTCCGTTTTCATTAGACCAATGGAATAAACAAAAACCATTTGGTATCTAAACTATCATAATTTTCGCTTTTAACGATTTAACGTGAATAATACTACGGTGTAGGAGAATGTTAATATCTTTCGGCTAAACAATTGAGACATATCCCAAGTTTCAAAAATATCCGATATTCGATGAATGAAACATGGAAATACTCCGGAAGCTAGCAATTGGAATCCCGTACATTATATGATTCAAAGCACGGGAAACACAAAAGACAAAGAAAAGTATGAATTTACTATTATTGTTCCTTCGAGTGGTAGATTTGTAAACCATGAGAGGCTCTAGCTATTGGCGCTCAGATAAAATGATAGATCTTTCAATAATCTTTCGGATGTTTTACGGACTGAAACAGCGATATTTGATCTTGTATGGAAGCTGACTGAGTCTGACGAGACTTTAAATTGAATTCTTACTGGAAGATTGTAGACAAAATAGCTTTTAGTAAGTTTTATAACTGGAACATAGCATTCATGGCCAATATATATAATGCGGTAGTTCACATTTGAGCGTCTCTTGGTCCATCCATTATTCCAAAGCTGGTGTAATGTCATACTCCTTTGCCGATCGTCACCGTAACAATTTAATCATAGGATTGTTAGTTTTCAACTCGCTATGGTTCACTGTTTTTTGTCATGAACAACAAAATCATTTTTGACCTCACGAATGACGGAAGTCACTAAAAAGCTCCTAGAGTAATTGCAGTTCTCAATGAGTCTATCTGATCGGAAAATGGCTTTAAAAAAATCATCTACATGCGTTTGTGATTTGCATTACATGTTCTTTTCAATCTTGGGAATCACGTGGTTACTTAAGGGATGTAGTCGTCAAATTTTACCATCATTTGATTGATTAGAACTTTTCAGTGGACTTGGTAGATTGCAGAAATAAATTTTGATATAAATTTTACACATATTTTAGAATCTAATTGATTGACAGCTGATCAAATTAACATTCATGATGTCATGATGTCATATCTATCGACATATTAATCCCTGGTGTAACAGTTTCGTTGAACGATGCATTCGGTGAATCTCAAATTAATCGAATTGACCTGTGTGTTGATATCCAGATAATAAGACTACCAAATCCCTTAATGATTTTGAAGTAAAATGATCATCCTACAGTGCAATTAGTACAAAGTACTTTAAACAATAGTAACAGTGTTATTACCGGACGTCCAGACAATAACAACAATCGATCTATGCCTATCATACGTATTTTGTTATTTAACAATTATTACTTATTTTTAGTTCGGCTTTCAAAACGACCCCCTGTATCTTAACTGCTTTTGATATTGCTTTTAGTTATCAAGTCGACTGTCAATTCAAAGACCATCTGATCCGTCGCAATCAACAAAAGCGAATTTTAAAATCAATGTACTTGCAGCAACTGCGATATGCTGGATTCTCTGTGATTCTTGCAGCGCTATTTGATTCGATTTGAATACAAAGTACGGAATGATTAACTGATAGTGGTATCTGAATGCAATTTTCTGCGCTGAGCTCGACCAGATAAAGCCATTTGCTAGATCCATTTATCAGGATCGTTTGAAACACCAAATACCAGCCATAGTAACATTCTAAGGGGTTAAGTTCTGAACTAAGCAAGTACCATTTTGTATGAATTTGGATCAATCTATGCAATCTACACTAAATGATATTTTATGATTTTTTACTGTATTAAACATCTTGGTAGAAATGCAAGAGTGCATCGATATGGTTTCTCATTGGGGATCTTGATCAGCCGCCTTTATACAATGGAAATTTGCTATGCTAGGCGCTAGTAGAGTAGACAGCAAGATGATTCACTGATGAAAGGAAAATATATTTTTCTAATTTCCGTGTTTATGTACACAAATTTTTTTTAGAAAATCTGAACAATTATGGCATTGTAAACAAAATTATTTGTCTTTGACAAAATACATGCCAAAAAAAAAAAACGACAAGCGCTTGATCCATTGTGATAACATAATGTCACATACACATAAGTGATATATTTTGTCTGATATCATCCAATTGCGATTTCTGACAAGCAGTTAAGTGTTGTAGATTGGTCTGGAACGTCAGAAACATTTCAATGTGGCATCCGGGCGATGTAAGGGTTCAGATTGATGTTTGAAGCTATTGAAATGAAATTCCTCTTAAAAGAGTTCTATTCATAAAATATTTACAAAATTTTAGGTCTATAATTCATATACCGAGGAACCTACCATCATGATGACAGTAGCATATAAAATCATTCGGATACATCTATGCAGAACATAATATAAGGAATCGCACCCGTTTTGAGCAAAGATACATATCAGCCATGCTTCCGTTTTCAATTTATAAATCTTTTTTGTAGGTAACATCTTGATTCCACATTTTTACTTTTTTTACGGTTTATTACAAATAAATTATATTAATAATCTCGGTGACCATTTATTTATAAATTATTTAAATGAATAAATGCCACAAATGTCATGTGTACTTGATGTGATCTTTGATTAACTGCTATTAACTTTACTGGAAGCTTTAAGTATATGCTTACGGTTTGAACGGTTTAACCCGCTTTGTGGTCCAGGTTTTAACCGATTAAAAGCCCAATCGCGGATAATCTGGAAGGTAATATCGTTATGCAGTTGGAAAGGGCATGGAACCGTATGTTCGAATTGTGTCGAATGTTGAATATGGTCGTTCCTACTAAAATATTTCTCTAAACTGGTAAGATTACATGCACACAGTTACTGCCCATTTGTCTAAGGAACATTTGAAAGTTAAGGTGACGACTCGCGTCTATCGTCACTTTTAAAGATAGCAAGGTAATATAGCCCACTGGCAGCATTGAATTGGAATAATAAATTGGGCAATAACTCAAAAAAACATTCATTGAAAATTGTTATCAGTGTTTCAAAGTCAATGGTAACACCAATGTTCTTCAAAACCCATTGCAAATTGCAGTTTCTCTTGTACCCACAATTTTGACGCGATTTTACTAAGTAAAGGGCAAAAACTCAAAAACTGATAATGGAAAAATCGTAAAATTCAATCTTTACCGCCTTCTTATCAATTCGAATGCTCACACCACGCTTCATCAAATTCCGTTGAAAATTATAAATTTTGATGCGATTTTACTAAGTCAAAGGTAATGACTCAAAACCGTTCAGCGAAATTGTCAAATTCAAACTTTACTACCGTCTAATCAATTCCAATGCTCACACACGGTTTCATTAAAAATTTTAATTGTAGCTTCAATTGCACCCACAATAAAACTTTGACGCAAGTTTCATAAATCAAGGGCAATAATTCAAAAGCCGTTCATCGTAAAATCGTCTATTTTAAAATTGGTCATCGTCTTGTAAATTGCAAGGCTAACACAAATTTTCATTCAAAATCCGTAGAAAGGTATTTAGGTATATAAAATAGAATTTCTAAGTATATCTGGAGTAAGGGATTATTCTATGATTTTCGCGCAATTCTTATAGTCCTGAAGATTATTTACATATAGTCAAGACCAAAATCAGCACCCTTAAAATGGCGAACCAAAACCTTTATTGTGGAATGTGTTTAAGATTCGAATGAGCTATGGCTTTTTGATATTCTGTTTTGACGGGTGACCGTATTTTCTATATAAGAAATCTTCTCAAATCCAACCAAATTGTGACCGTAAAGGTTAAAAGCAATATACATTTTGAGCTCGTGGTCATCATCATCATGGTAACTGCTGAGAAACATAACAACTATCACCAGAGATAAGCCAAGTTGTTCTGAGATCCTGTAATAATATCAGGTTACGACGACGATAAGCTATGAAATGCATGTACAAAAGTAATGTTGGTTTCCTATTTAAGATACATATTTGCATTTGAATTTTTGGTCGCAGATCCATCGCAGATTATCAGCGAAAATCTCAGAACTTTCACCGAATATTAAGCGGACCATTGCAGAATAATCTCCGTTTATTTTTTTCTAAAATTTGATCGCCATCCATAACAAGGCATTGCAAAACTTTTCAACAATTCCCAACGGAACGGAGACTTTACTAGTCGTATTTCAGGTTAATAATAGTCGTATGTAAAAGTTCGTGAAACATCCTTTGCGTTCCTGTGACAAAGTGTATATAACAATCATTTAATATCATTATCTTACTTAACAAATTGAGCGACATAAACATTCATATAATATGGCATTTAAATAGAGTGTTTCTATTGATTCTAATTTGAATGTTAAGTGAATGTGCGATAAATATTTGAATGTAGAAATGCATTTTACTGCATTAGTCGGAATGTGGAAACTTTCTCCAGCCTCTGATATAAGACAATTGTCAGTTTATTCTAAAACCTGTGTTTTGTTTAGAAAATCGTTTAAGACAGTTCCCTCCATACAACTTGCTAATTTAGTCACCTAATTCGTCTGTTTTCTTAAACCTGTGCAATCTGTTGGAATACCCTCAAAAGACAAATATTAGACAACTAGTTTCAAACTGAATGAAACATTGAATGGCAAAGATTTCCAACCTATTCCATTTTATATTTCAACCATTCAATTTAATTTAAGAAATATGAGATCAATTCTTATAAAATGATTAAAGATGACCTACGTTTTTAGTCCGGTCAATTACAAAATAAGAATAACAATTTTTTTTAATCACTTACCAAAATGAGTTTCAGTCAAAAAGTAAAACTGTTATTAAAACGGTTCCAGTTAGTCCTGATATTGTTGCAATCCCAGTACTTGTATGGAACTAAAACAATTTCATATTTTATCAATGTGATTGGGAGTTGGGCGTGTTTCTGATCAAAATATATATATTCATTTGTAATATCTCTGAATGAAAAGCGTGGTGATGATTGGTTCATAATCTGTGACGTCAAGACTGTCAGCTGGCAGGTATAGTTTGAAGTAGAATAGCGTGTAGTAAATGTTGAAGTTATGTTGTAGAGCTGTGATTGATTAATTGGGAAGAATTATAGTCTTGTGAGTGGTAATTTGCTATCAATCCCCATTCGAATCTTTCTCACTAGGTTTTAATCATATTGAGTGCCAACAAATCAACTTTATCGTCGCATTTTGCACTGAAAGAATACGAAGATCTACTGTGAACTAATGGGACTAAATTAACACTAAACCCAATCGCTTAAAAGTTTAACGGGAATGGTTTCGTCTTAAATCTAATATTTCAACATATCAGAAGCCAACCAAAATCCAAATGAGGCATTCCTTATATAACTCGTGTTAAAGTTGAAGTCGTCAAGAAGGAAACGTAGGCCTATTTGTTAACTTAAGTGCATTTAGGGAAATTGAAGCAGTATAATGCGTCACTGTTTTGCCTTCAGTCGTTTATTATTAGATATATCATAACGTATTACAATGAAGACACTTACCACAAAATGCACTTGATGTCTAATTCGCATTGATATTTTTATCCTCTTTATAAACGTAGTGATCAAAACTATAGACAGAGTTATTTCACTTTATAAAATATTCTAAATAAGAGCATGTCATTTTTATTTAACCCCAGTTTAGAAATTCGTCTGAAAACGGCGGTGCAAACCTCTTGGAACTGGGGGTATAAATATGAAGCGGACTAACTTACTTACATCCCTGTGTAGTCTTTCTATGGAGGGAGTACAAAAATATGTTTGTAACGTTAAAGAAATGAATTGGGGGGTACACAAAATGTAACTGTGTGGGAAATTGTCCCCAAGTATGTTATACGCGCCTCCAAGCCCACCTGAAAATTAAACGAAATTGTTTTATTAATGTAAGGAAATGCGAACGAAATGTACCTTAAGGACATAATACGAGAACATAACTTGTTACCAATATATCGATTGGATATTGAAGTGGATAAAATCTTAGGGAATGTGGATTTCTTTCCATCAGTAGTGGGTTAATAGTTCCCCTAAGTATTTATTAAGTTATTTTATACATGTATTGGAGACTGATATCAGAATGAGAGATGACTAACTAAACCAACCGGAAACTAGAGTGATGTTAAAACGTAACTAACTAAAAGTTAAGATTTAACCATTTCTAAATACATGTAGTTATAAATAATAGGCTACTCCTACCACTACATTGACTACCTACATAGCATTCATATTACTCACGTGCTACTAAACGTTTCATTACTTTTAAATAAATAAAAAACTACTATTATAATAAACTATTAAACAGGTCTGAAAGGTTAAAAAAGGGTACTTCGTGACGCGTTTTTTTTTTAATTAGATTAATTTAAGCGGATAAAGCTACCGATGAAGTCACGCAAGCTGTGGAAGCTTTTAAAGCGATGCACACGGTCATACCGGAGGGCAATTTCTTCAATTTTGGATGGAAACTAAATGGAAATGCCAAAATGCCAACCTTTGAATTATGTAGTGTGTTTATTTAAAAAGACAGTTTATCCTGATGGCAGTTCACTTGATCAATAATTCGACGATTTACGAGTATGGAATTATAACCGGAAGTGCCAAATGGCGTTAAAATAAGGCATTCCATAAATTGTGTAATACTAATTTTTAATTAATAATCTAATTCTAAGAATATTTGGTGACGCGTACAAAATGAAACGAAAGAATCTTTTCAATTAAATAAAATAAAAGCATAGGTATCGCCAAATATTTTACCCTCCGATTACCCTCCGATTAGCAGCATGTTCGAATATGTACTCGAGATACTCATTGTAATACCAAATGGTATAAGTTTTTTTTATAAAAAATTTATTTGTATTTAATTTGAATATATAATTCAACAAACATGTCATAGGGTTACGAGACCAAGTCCTGTCACGTGAGTACTGTCATAGCCACGTGACGAGTTTTTTTTCCATGATCATCCGAATGAACAGTTCTCTAGCGATCCAGTCACACCAGAAATATCATTCCAAATGAATGAGCATGCGCCAAAAGTGTAGAAGCTTGCATAATAACCTATCGTGTATAAAGGAATTATTCAGGAAATGATGATTAATTTACTGCTTATCGCCCTAATTATAGCTTACTTAATCAATAGCCGTAACACACCCAGCTAACTTTTTGATGAAAACATGATGCGACTTAAATCTAATTGATATATAATCTGCCAAGTCCAATTTTACATAATGTGATTGCAGATATGATCTTTTCATGCCTCTAAGCAGGTCTGCATGAACAGTAAACATGATGTACTAACATATTCAAGTTCTTTTAGCTGAGAATAATATGGCAGAAATAAATCTGTTACAATCAACTTAAAAATGCAACACACATTCCGCGAGCGGCAAATTTTGTGAGGTGCCCTTTCAAATAGGTCTAGTTTTTGGTTGAAATATAGGCCCTATCTTATTTTTTAATTTTTTTTTTAAATCACGAATACCATCATCCCAATGATTAAAGAAAATGAGCCATCTCCTTTTATTACTTATTGCTTTTTCATTTCTGTCTTTCCCACAAACACCACTTGCAAAGGGAATTCGGGTTGAGAATAAAAAATTATACCACTTACACCTATGCTGGAATCGTCCAAATTACACTTCAGCCTTAATCTAGAAAAGTCAACCGAAATGTATTTTGTATCATCTGTTTGTCTAATCAACCAGTCAGATTGCTGTGTTCCTGAAATTGAAATTCACTTGTACAAGGATGTTACTTTTAAAAAAATAAACATAACCGAGATAAATCTTTACAAAGAAACCAACACTTGAAGCCATTTATTTACTGATAGGTCACAGCATGGAGCTCAATTATGTTCAATGAAGACAGAACCACTCATAACAATTTATTCAGCAAATAAAAAATTGAGTTTTCTACAACGATGAAGGTTATGTAAGGTCTTATTCTAAATGTTTATTGCTGAATGACTATATGAAACCACTTGAATCCAGTGCATGCAAGATACGCTCACATTTCAGATACATTTTGAGAATGTCGAGGGCGGTAAATTTGAGTCAAATTGTACTAAAAAAAAACAACCTTGTCCAAGATTTGTTAACATAGTTTAAGTGTAACATTAAACCATAAGAAAATTGTAGTCTCTTTAGTGTTCATAAACATATTTTTACGTGTTTTTTAGACATTGGCAAGAACGAAAAAAAAACGAAAGCTTTTGTTTTCACAAAAACTTGATAAAGGGCGATAACTAAAAAACGTTCATCGAAATAGTCAAATTCAAGATCTCATCAATATAATTGTTCGAACCAATCTTCATTATAATCAGATGATTCAGCTTTTGCTTCGAATTTCTGTGAATTAAAGGTTCATGTATGAACATATTACGTGAATGATTAGGCGTTATAACAATCTAATCGATTTACAGCCAGTCACCGTGTATTGGTTCAATTACATTCAGATCACACTTATGGTATTTTTTAGTTCACTTCAGTGTACGTGTAATTCAGAACTTCAGTGTACATGTACATGTCATTCAGATTGTGTTCACCTACACTTTCTGGTACCTGACTACGTTCATTGTCAAATTACAAAATTAAAGCCTCCACACTAACATATTAACAATATAGAATTTCAAAGGAGTGTCAACTGAGACTGTAAAAGGCAATAAATGTTTTGATTTAAGATTTATTGAACCCGGTTGTTCATGGTGAAATTCTTTAATAAAGTAAGGATGTTTATATTAGCTATAAAACTGTCTGTAACTTTTACAAATTGAAGTCGATAGAAAACACTTTCTTTAACTACAGAAGTTAAAATAACAGTAAAACGTTAGAAATCAGATAAAAATTTCAAAGCACTGAAGTTATGAAAGGCTCAAATTTAATCTGAAACTTGTCAATGTCGTTGATAAAGAAATTCAACATAAAAAATTTGGGCTTTTTCAAGTAATCAAAAATTGACATTCATTGAAATTGCAGTTTGCGAATAGAGAATAGAGAGTTCAGATTATGTATTAAAATAATACAAAATGAAATCTACCGTGGTATGAAATGTCAAACTGACATACTCAGTCAAAGATTGGCACCAAAATAATAAAATTATAGCGCTAGGGATGTCTACATTTATCGAAAAAATAAGTAGATCCGCTAATACAACAAATCAACACAGCTAATATTCATTCATTTCTAGTCAGACTTGTAAATTAAGGACATAGTTGAGATGACATGAAAACCTATTACTACTAACTTCAATACCACTTCAAATACTCAATTGAATTACTGTAGTGAATCAAACACTGGAAACCAACAACCACAATTCTTTATCATTTATTACTGTCGTAACCATAGAGTTATAACCTATCTTTCTTTTACTAACCTTCAGTTACATAACGTAATGTTTCTTTCCGTTAACTCTTGTTTTTTTACACCTTCATACTTACGATATACTACTCTTATATATTTTTAGATAACTTCGTGTTATTTCGTAAGTTTCATATTTATATATGCTACATATACTTACTAATATATATGCTCATATCATATTTCACGCAACCTTTTGACAGCCATCCATTTCATTTTCCGCAACCTTCATGCCATCATACATTACATCCTGTATTTGGAATCAGTGTCAAGCATTCATATTGATGGAAGATAGATTAATAAGAAATTAGTTGCATACCTTATCAGTATTTCTAGCCTGAACATCTTTATATTGTAGAGGGGACAGGTATGAGAGATGAAAAATTGTTGGTATTCAGATTGATGTGACTGGTAATAGTTTAATACATAATATTCTGTTTATTTATTTAAGGAACTGACTTATTTTAATTTCCGTTTAAGACAGTTAGTTTGATAAGAATTCAAGACTGTTGTATGGAATTCATTAAATTGGATCACAATACGGAAACGATCTTATGATCAATATTGACTAAATGCAATGATGTTTCTCATATTACGCTAATTTGCAAGTTCGTGTATTCTTACTAACTAAAAAAAAAATCAGTTCCATATTCCACCCTCACATTAAATTGTTAAGATTTAATTGTGTAACGTGAGAAGCTGTTATTTCAAGATATTATATGATAATTGGTATTAAAGATATAATCATTTATGACAATCTTTGATATTCTGTTTTATGATATTGATATGCCAGTATGTCACTAGTCAGATAAAATTTTATGTTGTGTTCCGTATGAAAAATAATTAAAACTCTTTAATCCAAGACAGGAAAACAACCCTGATAAACCACTTAGTTTTTACTAGATATTGAAAAAAAAGGAAAATCCAACGGTTTCTAGAAAATGAAAATGAAATAAATGGTGTGTTATGTCCTGATCTTTCGAACCCAAACGTTCGATTATGAAGACGGGCAATACCATATAGAACGTAATAAGGGGAATTTTGATACCAGAACAGCGGCATAAGCCTACTCATGTTCCGATTTTTCAACTGCCAAGGGATCTTAAACGTTGCACACGAGGCCTTGGTAGATTGATTGTCCCATCTGAATGACTAGACACGGTTTCCATGTCAGCCTGACCTGGGGGAATGGGGGAAACCGGAGAATACCCTTATATTGAGTCACCATCATGTCAACTAAAAGACTAGTGACAGCAAACAAGGATCAACGTGTATCAGGAATAATGCACAGGAATATTTAAGTTTTTTTTTTAGGTGACCACTCCAATAAAAAACTGTTTACTTTGCTCAGAGTATAGAAGTATAATATTTGTTTCATATGATGTTATCATGTCCTGCGTTGGTTATATTTTCCTGATATATATCACCCAGTGTATTACGCCACCAAGATAACTATTTTGCTAAAGTAACTGTCGTTCCTTTTCAATACTGTAAGGTGTAAAGGTTGAATTACTTTACTTCACTGTGAACAAAAGCATTTCATATATATATATCCTGTTTTCTGCCCATTGTTAAAGAGTACTTCACCTTTAAGTCATATTTTCGACAAATCCATATGAACTAAACTTTCGCTAATTTACTTTATGTCTATCCACTTAAACGGAATTATCATCAGAAAACACTTTGTTTAAACTGATAAAAACTAGATTCAATTTATTGAAGTTCAAAATAACGGTTTCAGAGAAATAAAACTTGACGTGATCCTCTATTATAATGGATTATAAAAAACGTCTGCAGTGTAATTTCTATGATGAAATGTTTTAAAAGAGGCGACTACCAAGGTTAATATAATAAGCTCAACAGCGAAAGTAATAAAATTTTGTATCAGTGTGAAAAAATATAAAATGAAGAGAGTATTGAAAGAAATGAAATGTCACTAAGCATCTTAATAATTGAAGTTAACAGGCAAATAAAGATATAGTAAAGTGGTCGACAATTGAATCTTGTATTTAGCCAACAGCTTTAAAAGATTGTAAAATCTAATAGTTGGGTTTTTATTAAATCTTTAGGGGATATGAGGTAAAATAAGTGAATCGATTTCACATAGTTTTTATATTGATTTATTTAACGTTATAATATTGGACTCTACTCAACTCTTAATGTAACTCTTTCAAACTTTTCTAAAAACGGAACGAAGATATTTAACATACACTAAACTTCTCACGAGTAATTTGTGGTGAACTGGGGAGAAAACGAAATTTTTACTTTAATAGACACGATAGATGGAAGATTTTAATCAAGTCAATCTAGATCAATTTATATATACCTTTGTTATTGATATTTCTCATAACAATCTGTGATGATCTTCATATTTGAGCGAAGTTTTTGCCGAGGAACATCAGACATAAGCTAAGTTCCACGTCCTACCTGAAGGTAAAATGTAAGATATTGAAATCCACGTCCTACCTGAAGGTGAAATGTAAGATATTGAAATCCAAGTCCTACCTGAAGGTGAAATGTAAGGTATTGAAATCCACGTCCTACCTGAAGGTGAAATGTAAGATATTGAAATCCAAGTCCTACCTGAAGGTGAAATGTAAGGTATTGAAATCTACGTCCTACCTGAAGGTGAAATGAAAGGTATTGAAATCTACGTCCTTCTTGAAGGTGAAATGAAAGGTATTGAAATCTACGTCCTACCTGAAGGTGAAATGATGTTATCATGAGCCTATATCACAAAAAATGGATATGAGTTACTGCTATTGTTCGTGAAAATGGGTTAAATTTTTAGCAGGCAAACACACAATAAGGATTTGACATAACCTTGTGAAATTGCTCATTACCTTGAATAACTATGTTGAAAATCTACAATATCATTAAATATTTTATGAATTAATGGCTTTTGTTTTTTGAAACGCGTTAAATTTTGACTGGTGATAGTTTCTTTCTGTAAAATGTTATTTTGAAAATTTAAAATGCTGCAAGTGGGCCCATCTTACCTTGCTTGCCAAGCTATTCTGGGATTGAATCACGGACCTCCAGAAGCGTCCAACTCACTAAAAACTTCTTGTTACCAGATTTGCAACAAGACAAACCACTGGAACATCATATATCTTTCTCTTTCCTTCATTATAATCAGACAAACAAATTGCAATCGCAACATCTTATATCCACTTATATCATTTGTAGTAGTCATTCCAATCATTGTAAGAAATCAAGGATGGTTTATACTATCATGTAACGCCTGTCAATGCTCATTTTCTTTCAATTTTCATTCATTATGTGAAAATAATCACTGAAATGTTTCACGGCCGTAATTCATCATTTTTAGAAGTTGACTTGGACCTTTTTTCCCTTCACATCTTTATCCTTTCTGACAATGAGGGTAATCTGAAATTGTATTGATAAGGTCTATAGGAAATCGGATGTCTATAGCGGTTATGGATCTTTATAAGGCGAGTCATTAAAACCTTTAACAAATCTTAACTATATCGTTACCAATATACTATGTACGGTACACTTCATCCATGGTTTAGATTTGTTTGTGTTTCTCAATTAAAGCTATTTTTCAGTCTTTCTCTCGTCTAGCGCGTTTGACTGAATTTTCTAAGTTCAACCGATGATGGCTTGTACAATTGACAGATTGAACTTGGTAAATGATGATGCTGTTGTCGGAATGTGATGTTTTTTTATGTTACAATATTGAGCTGAATTTGGCTCATAGTCAATACTTTGTGTATTCACCGCACATATTAACGTAAAGTCCACATTGAATGTTTGACATTTTCACAAGCTGTCCAGATTCTAACATGGAATTATTTTTCTAAATTAATAGAACAAAATCATGTCAATCTACTATGT
This sequence comes from Nipponacmea schrenckii, assembly GCA_030562195.1. NCBI lineage: Eukaryota > Metazoa > Mollusca > Gastropoda > Lottiidae > Nipponacmea > Nipponacmea schrenckii. The sequence goes on from CM060201.1 coordinate 11,137,854, forward strand.
GTGGCAGTGGGCCATTATCAGCATTAATTTAGATACCATTCAATTTGAAGACAATCCATTAAAGAACATTATGAGCATTTGCAAATGGACACGAGTATTTAAATAAATGGGGAATAAACCTGATTATAACTAAGATAAATAGAAACCTCCTACATGTAATATGCTCAACTGATTTTTTCATTAAACGCTGAGAAAGGGTTAATGACGGGGTCGATCAGTAACATGTTTGATTGGCTGATGTTCTATATGCATGATTTCGTTGACAAATTATCAGATCTAGTGTTTGACAGTGATTTATTTTAGGGCCATGTTGACTTTTAAAGAAAAGTTGGTAGCTATACCATTCATATGGAAGCCTCCCTCACTGTTCATAGCCATTGGATGTAGGTATGATTGTCAAAAGAAATTTGGTCACTTGGAATATGTTCATGGTAATACGGCCACGAGGTAACAAATACAATACAATACCATCACAAGGTATTTTGTTCACAGTAATACAAGTACAAAGTTTATTTGGTCACATTAATACAAGTACAAGATTAATTTGGTCACATTAATAAGTTATTTTGGTCACAATTATACGAGCACACAGTACCTATCAACACCATAGTGTCATATATTCTTGAATGTTGTAAATAATAAGCGAGGCCTAATAAGATCTTAATTCAATATTTTTTTTCTATCTACATCAAACAAACGTGTATCCGGTCTGGCGGCAAAATATCAGACCTGAAAACAATTGAAATATTTATCTTTTTAAGAATCTAAACTTGTTCATGTCAATTATATAAATTGAGAAATTATTTGCTTTGTTTAACTATTATTTTACACGATATTGGACAAACTATATAAATTATAGTCTATATTCTTAAATTGTCTTACATGATTAATTTATAAGTCTGGAAGGAAAACCACATATCGTCGTATTGAATTCTTTAAAAACATTACTAGACAATTACTTCCAACGCCTTCTTTAGAAAGTTGTCAAGAAAGATAACCCACGCTATATTTACTGAGATTTCGTTTTATTTATAGTTCTAAATGGATTCCAAATAGGACGACATAACATTTCTATCCAATATTTTTACGTCTATGGGATCTGGACTGGTTACTGTAGAAACAAAGTATTAAATAACGAAAGAAAAAGACTACTGTAGTTTTTTCTCTTAAATTACATTTCATTGATAATCTCCAAAAGTTGCTATTTTAGTAGGCTACTTCTGTATGTTATTTATAAATGAATAATATTGATAGGCTAGGTAGCGTGACAATCTGACCATGGTGGGTGTTTGAATTAGAGGGTAATTAAGCCTCGCAATTGATTCACGTGGAGAACCTGGTGATCAAACAAGGCTTTTCAGCGCATGGCCCATTTTCAAGGTCTTTAGTGTTCTCATTAGGGTGGTCATGTATTGAAAATTATCTGCAACAGTTGGTTCATTTCGTATACATGGAACTTTGTTGAATTAAGGTTATTTTTTTTTTTTTTTTTTTTTTTAGGGGGGCTGTATTTGATTTATGAGGTTGAAAACAGGATGGAGGCATTTCTAACTAAATATTGTCTTTTATAACTCTCCACTTCATCTTATTTTGCCGAGCTCGAACGGGTGAGTATGGTATTTGTTCATATCAAGGTGCTTAGTGTCCTAATTTCTAATAAATAACCGATGTTGAAGACAGTGAATGGAGGATTTGCCTTATCAAGTTCGTTCATGAATTAAACTTTCTTCACTGTAGTAGAAAGGACAATATATCGTATACAGACAGACGTGGCTTGATAAATTTTAACCAAAATAATCAGAAGTCACGAATCAGACAAGAATTCTTCTCAATGTTGAGGTATACTCTTCACCAATTAAATATAGATCGTCATATTCTAGGAACAACACTTTCACTTTGATCTCTGTTTCACTGTGTTCTTATTCCAGCGCCTATTGTTTGTGGCTGCTCCCCTTTATTGGTCGCCACTAATGTAACTTCTTACCGGCCAGATTGAACAAAATTTTATGTAAGCTTATGTAAGTATAAAAGGGTATTTTTTAAGATTATCAGACTTACGATGAGTCTTCACCAATATTTTCAATATTTTTATATTTATTTTTCAGATGTCGGTGATTGTAATAACAAGACAATCGAGAACATAATAGTTATAATTTATCTTCATTTTTCACATTTACTTCTGTCTAAGGAATATGTAAATCCCATTAGGGAATCATAGGAGAAGGAACGTTATTTTGAAGAATAAATTTGAAGGGAATATGGAGGAGGAATACATGAAATCATTTAGGGAATCATGGAAGGTGGAATGTCTTACTGATAGATTAACAGACTGGATACAGAAGAAAGCAAACTTACGATCATTTCATCAACTCCATTATCAACAAGAGGGGCACATGGTGTTCTACCCACAGATTGAAAGATGTCTGTTATTTCCTTCACCTGTACTACTGGGTGTATGAGTATCTGTACAAATAGGTATCAGAGTCAGCAAGTTTCAGACTAAGGAATTATGGGAGGAGGAATGGTATATTTTTATGGAATCATGGAAGGAAGATGAAACATAATTTTTTTTTAGGTAATCATGGTGTGTTATGTCCTAATCTTCTACATCCGTTTAGCTAATGAAGACTGTAAAGCCATGCAGGGCTTTGGTTTATTGTCCCATCTGAACGAAACCTGCATCACTGACCCGAGAGATCATCTTGGCATGAAATCTTTTAAGGAATCATGGAAGAAGGAAACTTGGTCTATTCCCAGCCTCTGATAGATATTTGCTCAGATATGGACTGGGAGAGTCAGAAAAACTAAGACACAAAAACTTTCGCACCTTCATGGGTGTGGGGTTTTTAAACGTATTAACATATCTCGAATCCACCAAACCTCGACATATTTGGAAAGATGGATGTTTTTATAGTTCAATCCTATCACCATTATCACCCTACACCATTCATGTCACGCCTGTGGTTGCGTCAAAGTTTTTTTTTAACTTAACCCAGTCACGTCGATTATATTGGATGCGCACTCAAGTTAAGATGGCGACTGACCGATTGAAATTCTTGAACAAAACTTATTCTAAATAGCTTTTTTAAAAATAAATTTGTACGCTAAAAATATCCTCACATACCATTTCTGTAGCCTCCCATCAACTTTACTATGCCGTATTTTCTCTGGACAAAAAAAAACATTAGCACTGCTGAATGTGGGAATATAAAGTAGACATGTATCTGATGCATTTAGAACCTAGAGTCACGTAATATACCGCTCTGAATTGTACCTCAATAATAATCATAAAATTTCAGAATATCGTAGTACGACCTTGTTATGTTCCATTTTCCAAAATAATGAGTTCTAAAGCAATTCTGACATGCAATCTAGACTTAGTTTGGTGTATGTGTTGTTGTATTATTAAATCAATCATCGTACCAAGTTACCTGCCAACGTACGTAGAGTCAGCGGTCATCAAACAGTTTTCAATGGTGATGGTCTTGTATTTATACTATCTGTAACTGTTAGTTCAATACGTACCATGCCGATTATTTAAACCATATTGAAGCCGGTCCTATCGTGTTATATCATTTTAGTTATAAGTATACATTTATTAGTGGGAAGAAGAGTCGGCACAACGTTGTCCCTGGTAAGGTACAGGAAGTCTGATGATAAATATCAACCGAAAAAAAAATCACACCAAAAGGGAAGTAACTTAATGTCCAAAGTAAAACATTCGAACATTTGTACTTTTTGTCTGTATTGTTTCTTTCTTTCTTGGATATCACATCCACATTGGATAAAATCCCATTGCTGAAGTCTTTTGTATGACAAATGAACTTTTAGGAAATAGTCCACAGCAGAGAATAAAAGAATTTAGGGGTAATTGTAAGATCTATTGGGAGTTAAACACAATCAACAACGGTCTGCAATTCTGGGGTGTTAAATTTCTATTTCTAAGCCATTTGTTAGTCACTAAATGATAGAAGGTAAGACGCAATCAAAGCAATACCATTATATTCAGCGTATAATTATCACGAAGGGTGTCAAATTCACAAGCAATACTATTTTGTTCAAATATTATTTAAATGTTTTCATAACCGAACTCTAGAAAATATATTTTATTAAATAATATAGCTAGATTTTAATCACATTTCTTTACCAAGAGTATGCTAGTGACGGCACTGGACATCACTGTCTAACTATTGGGAATAGAAAGTCATTACCAAACCTATCTGAAGTAATAAAAGATGTTGTGGTAGGCAGATGTTCCCCATGGCATTCTTCTTCATTATTAATTTCTCAAGCATGCCACAAATTCAATACATGGAGACACTTCTGTTTACAACATTTACTTAAGGATTTCATTCTCCGATGTAATTGAAAAGACGTAACCAAATTCCAAAATGAATTCTCAATGGGTTAGAGAGTATTAGAACTCCACGAGATGTCGCTGCTTGACTTCCGTTTCAAAGACTTTCCGTGAACGGGTTGAAGGAATGTGTGCTAAGAATGTTTGAAAATGTTATTTGGACTACAGTTTCCCTACCAGCCTTCTGGATTCTACTAAATCTTAATATTTGGTGGCTATCCACATATAAAAAAATTAACCCAAATTCAATAATCATTGCTCAAATTCAAATCTGGCCACCGGTCAAGTTATAATGGGGACTCCAAATGGAATGAGAGTTGAAAATCTTACCCCTACTAGCTAGTGAACAAATTTTAAAAAAATAACTATGTTTAATTCATAATATTTGGCGGCTATCCACATTTAAAAAATGTAACCCGATTTCAATGTCCATTTGCTCAAATTCAAATCTCGCTAGCAAACAAAAATATAATAATACCTATGTTCATGATCAGAACATCAAAGGTAACTACAAATTAGCTAAATTGGTTGTTCAATTCATGACTAATTAAATATTTATAACTATCAATATATTCTATTTAAGGCCAATCTTGAAAAGGAAACAAATGTCTATACTGTATGTAATGGTCGACCCTCTCTTTAATATGGAATGGTATTAAAACCGATTAGATGTACAAATGCATAAACACGTTTACGTTTCATTCCACTTAATTGAATGCAGTTCCATTTAAAAAAATCAAATGCAGAGCCTTTTACATTAGAAGATAAAAGCAAATCTGACCTGTCTGGCCAATAATACACCGAAAATCTCTGGATTAATGTAGATAATTCATTACTGGTGTTACTTCCTACAGGAGGTTGATTTTATGTCAAAGGCGAAAAATTGTTACTGTCACCGGTCACCGGGTACCAACGTCATTTTAACAACGCCAAGCTGTTAAGAATTCTTTTCTTTCATCATGCAGATTTGCTTCTGACTATTGTCAATCAAGGCCTGGGCTTCAATGGAAAGAATGTTTAACATGTGCGCCCTAAGATAAACATAATGCAGAAACGACAAATCTTCCCACTCCCTGCATAAACAGCAAAAAAAGTAATTCGCATTTAAGACTCAATCCATTCTATTTTCATTCTAAACCATTTCTCATTAATTTATTTGTTGTGAAAATCCCATTTATTGCGTTAATAATCATCTAGAATCGCATTAGTTCTGTTGCTAATTAAGTTGATGATATATGATTACTGTGAACAAATAGTCTAAATACTACACATATTAATTATACTGTGATTAGCTTATCATAATAAATGTATTATAACACATAAAAACACCTGATTTCAGTTTAAACCGTGCAGTTCAGTACACCTAGAGTTAGACATAATGTAGGCTATATTATCTAAACATGCTTTGTGGCCTAATTTAGTACTTATGACAATGCCAATAACTGAAAGCCAGCTTAATGATATCAGATTGTTAAGAAGGCAATAACATCATTATACATTTTACATGTCGACCTACTTTCGAAATATATATTTATTAGCACAGTGACTTCCCTTGAGATGTGAGATTTGTTCAGATATAATTTTTAATGGTGACAACATTAATATCTGATTTCAGTCCAAGAGGAAAAATGTTTTTCAGTTAAATTTTGTTTGAAAATGTATGTCGCTTAAAGGTGAAATTAAAAAAAAATTAATAATAAAACTATGCTTGAAACTTAGAAACTTATGCTGTGGATTTTGTGAAATCGAAAACGGCATTTTCTATTGAAACCGACGATATGGATTAGGTTGGAGAGTGAGCAATAAATACGAGTTCATAACCATGCTCGGAGATCACAATAAATCGGCTCATGTAGCAGATCTTTTGGATAATGTTTATAAAATACTAAAAGATGTCCATGGCGATTTCAACTCCGCATACCAAATAATTGTGTTAGTTTATTTGGGGTGGGATGATAAATTGTTATGGAAGCAGTGACAGAAGAGAAAGAATAAAATTACATACATTTGCAGACATAATCTGCGAGAACGGTGTTTTTATTACCAAATTTCAAATTGGAATTTAAATTTGTCTGACAAAAAGTTTAAATGGAAACAATTTAATATAACATGATTATTGCAATGAGGTTGACTAATTTTTTGTACTTTACAAGGATAATAGATTGTCCTTGATAAAACACCTAAAGAACATTGACCCACGTTGTTCGGAAATGCTTTTCCCTAATCATTCTTTTTCCAATTAAGGAAGACCGAATCACAGTAGTGAATTGATTATATAAACGGCAAAAAGCAATGTCTGTGAAATCAAAAACTTAATGAAACTATCAAACCTCAAACGTTCAATACAATCTTCTAATGAGACTTGAAAGCATTTTAAATGACTTTTACTTGAGAATGAAATGAAAGTTATATTCGTAGTTATGTTCGTATTGGCGTGACAATATACTTTAAGCCAATTAATAAAATTGTGTAATAAATATTGTTATTATGAAGAAGACTTACACCTTTTACTCTTTTTATTTTATGTTTTTCATCAAAACATCATTTGAATTATTTTTTTTATTAGTAATTGACAAAAAACCGGTCAATTTCCATTTATTTCATTTAACATTTGCAAAATGGGAATATGCTATGCGTTAATACAATAAATATAAGTTCATAACCCTGATAGGAAAGTATAGTAAATCGTCTCATAAAGCAGATCTTTTGGATAATGTTTATTAAATACTAAAAAATATCCATGGTAAGTAGATTCAACTGCAGGGAAGCGGCTTCTTTTGTACCTCACAGAAAGACAAAAACTAAATCATGTAGACCGGATATTGGCATGGAATGATATAAAAGGCAATAAAGAATTTTTGTTTTGAATACAATAACATTGAAAATACCTGAATATGTATTTAATGTTAATTATAAGTACCTATTTCACTTAACTATTTTTAATATTGCTATTGTTGTACTTGTAGATACTTTGTCATTATTTTAGTGAATAGATAAAGTGAAGATGAACTAACAACCAAATCTATTAAAATTAAAATGGTTGAACTGCTTAGTTTAATATAGTTTAATTATGTACTCTGTGGTCCTAGAAGGTGGTATCTAGTGCCACGTATGTAACGTCGTTCCGATGTCTATACAGAGCTAAACTTAAAATCAGGAAAGAATGAAATTGTATGCTGGAGTCAAAGAATCACTACGTAGCGTCATGTATATTTAGCATGTTTTCATTTCAAAGGAATATTAATGTTTTCATAATAATCGAAATAGTAACGACCCAGTGCAAATCGTAACTCGAAATATAAACTACATAATGGCGAAACAATTTCTGCCAAAGTATTTCTCAGGATAAATATGAGATACTTCAAGAAGTCTGGTATTGACACGAAATCGGCAAATGACGATAAAGCCCTGTCCTTATCATTGTCCATGTTTTATGTCTGGTGCGTTGATAAAAGATGTTTACATGAATATGTTGGATGGTGTGATTTCATTTCGGTGTATTTCACAACCAGAACATGCTTTTTAATGTTTTTCTATTCTTATTTCGATAACACAAATAATACTCTGAAATCTCTCGCTCCTCTTTGAGTAATATTAAGTTTTCTTCTAATGGTGAATTCTTGTATTAAAACGATTCAGTTCATCTATAGCTTGGACTCGAGAGACTGTTGTTTTCCAGAGAGAGTCCTGGAATAATCTATTATTTGTTATTCTATTAAGGTGTTAATTGCTTGACCAACTGTGTCTGATGGAAATTTCCTTCTGGTATCACCTGATTTGCATGTTTATTATTCCACTGCAGCAGGTTATTAATAAGCATACCCGGAAGCTTTTTCATTAACTAGACATGTCTGGACTAAGTTTTTAATGACAGTCTGTACGTTAAACATAATGACACTAACTATTGATATATTGTATAGGATTGTTCTTCATCTTCAAACAGTCAAATTTGTACATTGCTCTAATTCCATCCTTGTATGTAAGTTACGTTATTTCGATGTTAGAGTTGTGGTATATGATTGAGTATCAATGTATACCACAGTAACTTCACAAGCCTATAGCTACACTACTGCAATGGATAAGCGGTAGCATAGTGTCCTATATATTGCTCATCGGTTTGCTTAATTATCTACTAGTGCCCTGCAACAGATCCTTATAAAAACTTTATATATTGCACGGGCACTTCATAAACTTAATACTTGCAAAGATTAAGTGAGACGTTATTGCCCATCATTAACTTCATATATCGTGCGTCGTGTCATTTTTTGTCATTTCAGTAGGTGGCTTAATAACTATTTGTAAATGTACGTGTCGTCATTTTGTCCCCGTCAGACAATGACAAGGAATAAATGGTTAGGAAAGTTCAAATGAAATAGGGAATTGGTGGCTCTGAAGTTAAAGTACAAATCCAATCTTACACGTAGTAAACAGATTTTAATGAAATATTAAATTAGTAATATGAAAACGTTAAACAATAAGATTAAGTAATAACACGTTGTTATTGAATTCAAATTGAAGTGATATTCACTTGCAGATGAAGTTGAATTATAAGGAATTTTCAATACACCTTTTTGACTCGCTTTAATGTTATTATATCTATTTGTAAATTTACTTATATGTAGTCATTCGTAGGTTGGAAGATTTATTAGTATTTCAACTGATGCCACTGACATTCGCAAAATTTTACTGTTTGTCGGGGGAATTCAAATTTTGTTACTCGTGCATGATAAAAACAATTTAATTATGTCGATTGTAACTAAACCATTTGAATTCTAGTAATTTTGTAAATGGGCTATTGCGTGTTTTCTGTCTGTGGTCCTAGACGGTGGTATCTAGTGCCACTTATGTAACGTCGTTCCGATGTCTATACAGAGCTAAACTTAAAATCAGGAAAGAATGAAATTGTATGCTGGAGTCAAAGAATCACTACGTAGCGTCATGTATATTTAGCATGTTTTCATTTCAAAGGTATATTAATGTTTTCATAATAATCGAAATAGACACGACCAAGTGCAAATCGTAACTCGAAATATAAACTACATAATGGCGAAACAATTTCTGCCAAAGTATTTCTCAGGATAAATATGAGATACTTCAAGAAGTCTGGTATTGACACGAAATCGGCAAATGACGATAAAGCCCTGTCCTTATCATTGTCCATGTTTTATGTCTGGTGCGTTGATAAAAGATGTTTACATGAATATGTTGGATGGTGTGATTTCATTTCGGTGTATTTCACAACCAGAACATGCTTTTTAATGTTTTTCTATTCTTATTTCGATAACACAAATAATACTCTGAAATCTCTCGCTCCTCTTTGAGTAATATTAAGTTTTCTTCTAATGGTGAATTCTTGTATTAAAACGATTCAGTTCATCTATAGCTTGGACTCGAGAGACTGTTGTTTTCCAGAGAGAGTCCTGGAATAATCTATTATTTGTTATTCTATTAAGGTGTTAATTGCTTGACCAACTGTGTCTGATGGAAATTTCCTTCTGGTATCACCTGATTTGCATGTTTATTATTCCACTGCAGCAGGTTATTAATAAGCATACCCGGAAGCTTTTTCATTAACTAGACATGTCTGGACTAAGTTTTTAATGACAGTCTGTACGTTAAACATAATGACACTAACTATTGATATATTGTATAGGATTGTTCTTCATCTTCAAACAGTCAAATTTGTACATTGCTCTAATTCCATCCTTGTATGTAAGTTACGTTATTTCGATGTTAGAGTTGTGGTATATGATTGAGTATCAATGTATACCACAGTAACTTCACAAGCCTATAGCTACACTACTGCAATGGATAAGCGGTAGCATAGTGTCCTATATATCTACTAGTGCCCTGCAACAGATCCTTACAAAAACTTTGTATATTGCACGGGCACTTCATAAACTTAATACTTGCAAAGATTAAGTGAGACGTTATTGGCCATCATTAACTTCATATATCGTGCGTCGTGTCATTTTTTGTCATTTCAGTAGGTGGCTTAATAACTATTTGTAAATGTACGTGTCGTCATTTTGTCCCCGTCAGACAATGACAAGGAATAAATGGTTAGGAAAGTTCAAATGAAATAGGGAATTGGTGGCTCTGAAGTTAAAGTACAAATCCAATCTTACACGTAGTAAACAGATTTTAATGAAATATTAAATTAGTAATATGAAAACGTTAAACAATAAGATTAAGTAATAACACGTTGTTATTGAATTCAAATTGAATTCAAATTGAAGTGATATTCACTTGCAGATGAAGTTGAATTATAAGGAATTTTCAATACACCTTTTTGACTCGCTTTAATGTTATTATATCTATTTGTAAATTTACTTATATGTAGTCATTCGTAGGTTGGAAGATTTATTAGTATTTCAACTGATGCCACTGACATTCGCAAAATTTTACTGTTTGTCGGGGGAATTCAAATTTTGTTACTCGTGCATGATAAAAACAATTTAATTATGTCGATTGTAACTAAACCATTTGAATTCTAGTAATTTTGTAAATGGGCTATTGCGTGTTTTCTGTCTGTGAAAATGTCACTAGCCGTGATATTTATTGCAAAATTCACCGGATACTTTTGCTCTGTATTTCTCGTGAGTATAAGATCAAGGTTAGCTGTGAATTCTGAGAGTTATGTGATTTGAATAATTTAGTTTTATAGGTATAAATTGCATGCCGATAGTATAAAATATGACAAGTTGATGCTTCCAATTGTTCATAACTACTGTATGTGCAGTTAGAAGATTATCCTTTTCTTTAGTTTTTTTAGGAGGATCCTTCGTATGTCTGATTGTTTCTCCGTTTATGTTCCCAATACTTATAGTACTCGATAGTTCAACAAGATTGTAACTAGTTGATCCTTTAAATCACGAACTCTTCATAAAATGATCATTATAGATTTGTGTCAACCAATACTAACCATTGTTACTTATTACATAAGTTTTTTTTAAACAAAACATTTTTTGTTCGAAACTTTTCGCTAAAGACATAATTTGTTGGAACAGATGGAAATGGACTCAAATGGCCAGGTTTTATTTCCTTGGCGATAATTCTATCACAACCTACAAAAGTTTTTCTTCAACTGAATGAGGTGAAAACAGCAAAACTTCAACCGACGATTACGATGGAATTGTTCTAGCTTGGTTAGTTCTGAAATCTCGCGAAATGATAGATGCTCTGAGTTTGATAAGGATCATTATAAGTCTGGCTTTTCGTTCTGATCAATGAATGCATGTTCGGTTGGTGCTTTTAAACCACTATTTGAACAAGTAAATCCCTAAAGACTCTTTGAATGTCGATCTTGCCTTATTGTTAGTTTACAAGCACTAGACCATTCCTTGTGAAAATTAGATTAGCATTGTCTTGTGGTGTTTTATCGAGGTCTGCAGATTTTGGATTTGTTATAATAGATTTTGATTGATTATGCTACTAGTATATCATTTAAAATTCAGACAACACTGTCCTGAAATATGAATTCAATTAATTCAACGATATCCTTACCGTTTTTGGCACTTTGGCCTATTATGCTGCAAGAGAAAACTTACTTAAATTGACGGCATCGGTAAGAATCTAAAATAACAAAATCAAACTTTAAAGAATCTACTGGATGTATATAAGTATCTGGCAATACAACCCCTTCGTTTAACAGAAGTTTCATTCAACAGAAGACACTGGAACAGACTTGAGATTAGGATGTTAAAGAGGTAACAAGTGACTATTCAACAGAAGGCACTGGAACAGACTTGAGATTAGGATGTTTAAGAGGTAACAATTTACAATTCAACAGAAGGCACTGGCACAGACTTGAGATTAGGATGTTAAAGAGGTAACAATTCAACAGAAGGCACTGGCACAGACTTGAGATTAGGATGTTAAAGAGGTAACAATTCGACAGAAGGCACTGGCACAGACTTGAGATTAGGATGTTAAAGAGGTAACAATTCAACAGAAGGTACTGGCACAGACTTGAGATTAGGATGTTAAAGAGGTAACATATTTCAACAGAAGGCACTGGCACAGACTTGAGATTAGGATGTTAAAGAGGTAACAATTCAACAGAAGGCACTGGTACAGACTTGAGATTAGGATGTTTAAGAGGTAACAATTTACAATTCAACAGAAGGCACTGGCACAGACTTGAGATTAGGATGTTAAAGAGGTAACAATTCAACAGAAGGCACTGGCACAGACTTGAGATTAGGATGTTAAAGAGGTAACAATTCAACAGAAGGTACTGGCACAGACTTGAGATTAGGATGTTAAAGAGGTAACAATTCAACAGAAGGCACTGGCACAGACTTGAGATTAGGATGTTAAAGAGGTAACAAGTGACTATTCAACAGAAGGTACTGGCACAGACTTGAGATTAGGATGTTTAAGAGGTAACAAGTGACTATTCAACAGAAGGTACTGGCACAGACTTGAGATTAGGATGTTAAAGAGGTAACAATTCGACAGAAGGCACTGGCACAGACTTGAGATTAGGATGTTAAAGAGGTAACAATTCAACAGAACATACTGGCACAGACTTGAGATTAGGATGTTAAAGAGGTAACAAGTGACTATTCAACAGAAGGCACTGGCACAGACTTGAGATTATGATGTTTAAGAGGTAACAAGTGAAAAAGAAGGCACGGCACTGGTTTGAAGCAGTGTTCGCTTAATACTTAATAGTTAAAATGACCTATTTGTTTCTGAATCTGATAAAATTCTTGTGGTATTTATCTCTATAAAATAAAAGTGAATTGATACATTAATTGACTAACTTTGATAATTATTTAAGAGCTTTAAGCCATTTTAATTGAAAATATTTTACTTTGTTCCATGAATGTTGATTCTGCTAATGTGTTTTAAATACCTTGTTTTAATTTAATATCGGCATAAAAAGAGAGAGATTGATAATGGATAGGTAAATATTGTAAAATTCATATCTTGAATATTTAGCCCACTCTCTTTGACTCACTATTATTTGAAATACGAAATGTCCACTTAACAAACAAAGCCGGTTGTCTAATTCGGTCATTGTTGTGCTCGTTTATCTGAAACAAGAGTACATTGTGATCTAATGTCATTTATGCAGTGTCTTGTTCGATTCATTTTGTGTCTTCAGTACTTTTATGTAGAAGTATGTGGTTACCCGAATTTCTTACCTAGTAGTTAATACGGTTGACATGTCATTGTTTTGGTTAAGTATTTTGACTTTTTGACACATGATTTATTTCCTGCCTTGGGGTGTCCACTACATGTACATGTATTATTTAATCTAACTTAATGATTCCCTACTGTTTTCACCCAATTTTGAATGAGATTTCCGTTAAACTGATTTTTATATATATTGTCGTCACCCCATCCGTGCTTCCGTCCGTCCGTCCGTCTGTCCACAATTACTCTAGAGGGCACAATTCTTAACGGATTTTGATATGAGTGTTGATGATCACGCAAGGATGAACCCTATCGAAAATCAGCGAAATTTGAAAAAATTTAGTACGAGTTCTTGCCCCTGTTCTTGAATGGCTCGTAAACACTCTAGAGGGCACAATTATTAACGGATTTTGATGAGACTTGGTGTGAGAGCAGGTTATAACTCAAGGATGAACCCTATTGAAAATCAGCGAAATCGAAATATATTTAATGAGTTAAAGCCCTTGTTCTTGAAAACACGTCAAATTTTAGCTTGTAAACACTCTTGAAAGAATAATTCTTAATGGATTTTGATGAAACTTGGCTTGAGTATTTGTTATCGCCCAAGGATGGCCCCTATTGAAAATCAGTTAAATCGAAAAAAAATTAGTGTCAGTTATTGCCCTTGTTTTTGAAAACGCGTTCAACTTTTTGACTTATAAACACTCTAGAAGGCACAATTCATGATCAATGTTGACAAAACTAGCTGTAATTGTTTGTTATCACCCAGGGATGAGCCCCATTGAAAATATCAAAATATATCTAATATGAATTATTGCCCTTGAGAACAATGGATTTTGATGAAAATTGGCTTTTGAAAACAGAAAATATCGAAATATATTTAATCTGAATTATTGCCCTCGTTCCATAAAATGTGTTGGATTTTTGCCTTGTAAACACTCTACAAGTCACAATTCTTGAGCGATTTGAGGTAACTAAGGATGAACCCTATTGAAATTCAGTTAAATCGAGAAAAAATTAAATATCAGTTATTGCCCTTGTTTTTGAAAACGTGTTCAATTTGTGGCTTGTAAACACTCTACAAAGTACAATTATTGACTGATTTTGACAAAACTTGCTGAAATTGTTTAATATCATCAAAGAATGAACCCTATTGAAAATTAAATATATCGAAATATATTTAATACGAATTATTGCCCTTGGTTTATAAAATATGTTCGATTTTTTCCCTGTAAACACTCCACAAGTCACAATTCTTGAGCAATTTTGACGTAACTTGGCATGAGTATTTGTAATCACCTAATGATGAACCCTATTGAAAAATATTTAGTGTTAGTTATTGCCTTTTTTTGGAAAACTCGTCAAAATTTTTAGTTTGTAAACCCTCTAGAAGGCACAATGATTTACAGAATTTGACAAAATTTCCTGAAATTGTTAATTATCACTCAAGGAGGAACCCTATTGAAAACAAGAAATATCACATAATATTTGATTGCCCTTGTTCTTTCAAATGATTTTGATTTTTTGGCTCATAAACACTCTATTTCTTGACTGATTTAAATGGAACTTGGCATGAGTATGAGGAATCACCTAAGGATGAACCCTATTGAAAATCAGATAAATCTTAAAATGTTTAATATCAATTATTGCTCTGTTTTTGAAAAGAAGTATATGTATATATATCCTTATATACATGTATATGTATATACGCTCTTGAGCGATTTTGACGTAACTTGGCATGAGTATTTGTAATCACCTAATGATGAACCCTATTGAAAATTGAAAAATTAGTTATTGCCCTTGTTTTTGAAAACTTTAGAAGGCACAATGATTTACAGATTTTGATTTGCTGAAATTGTTAATTATCACTCAAGGATGAACCCTATTGAAAACAAGAAATATCACGTAATATTTGATTGCCCTTGTTCTTTCAAATGATTTCGATTTTTGGCCCATAAACACTCTGCAAGTCACATTTCTTGACTGATACTTGGCATGAGTATGTGGAATCACTTAATGATGAACCCTATTGAAAATCAGATAAATCTTAAAATATTTAATATCAGTTATTGCTCTGTCTTTAAAAAAAGGATCAAAATTTTAGCTTGTAAACACTTTAGAAGGCACAATGCTTCACAGATTGTGACAGAACTTGCTGAAATTTTTAACTCATATTAAATATTTTTCGATTGGTCTTATTTTCCATAAGGTTCATCCTTGAATTCTTTGTGGACACAATAGAGAGCTGGTTTCTGGATGGATTGTAATGAAATACGGTGTGATTGTTGTAATCACTCAAGGATAAAGCCTATTAAAATCAGACTAATCGAAAATTATTTACTATGAGTTATTGTTCTTGTTCTGTAATTCTTTATGGAAAAAATAGAGAGCTGTTTTTTTAAGGATTTTGACGAAACTTTGTGTGAGTGTTTGTTAAAACCCAAGGATGAACCCTATTGAAAATCAGACCCACCTAAATTTTATTTAATATGAGTTATCGACCTTGTTCATCGATACTTTTTGGACACGATAGAGAGCTTTAAAAGTTGCGTTTTAATGAATTATTATAAGGCGAGGGAGCCAAGTGGTGCCTTTTATATCGGCTTTTCCAAATTTGTAGCCTATATACCTGAATTATTCTCATTGCGCCCCTTTCTCGTATTTAAATTTTACTTCTATATTTCTAAAAATATTCCTTTTATTTCTTTTTATCAACTTGAAAAACCTGAATTTGTTTTAAAAGGGTTAATATAAGAATTCAACTAATTTGTATTTTTTTTTTTTTTTTTAAATGTAATGAAAATAGGTTTTAGGGATGAAATTAGAATTACTGGAGGGGGGACAAAATGGGAATAAGGGAAAGGATGGGAGGGGGGCAACAGGGAATAGTTTTGGAGCAAAGGAGTGATCAAGGATTAAACCGAGCCAAGCAGGGGCCATAGACTTGTCATTTAAAAAAATGTAAGTAAAACAAGAAACATAATTATCTTGGTGCTGTGAAAAGTTATTAAAGGGAAATAACTAACGTTAATGGACTAAGATTCGGTCCATAAGGATTTAGTCCAGTATAACATTTTATGCTAAAGATTGTGAACTCAGATCAGTAAATCATTATATATACAGATGGCAAATGAATTAGCGGTCCGAGTCCAGACCGATTTTTTAGTTATTGCCCTTGACTTATAATAGGCTATAGAGTCGGAAAAATTTTTTTATTCAAATAAATCTATTAAAAGTTAATGAGATTGAAAAACAAGTTTTCTTGAAAAAATCAAAATATAATGTAATGGATTGTTGAAGACTTAGAGATAGGTAAATCTTGCACAATTTCTGTCATTATGAAGCTTAAGCACACTCTGCTATTTTATGAAAATATTTCCTAATATAAAGACTACATTACAAACAAAAACGAGATTTTAAAGACTGTCTTCGGTAAAAAAAAAATGTAGATAATCTGATTTGCATAATGTTTAATATAAAGTGAAGTTCATGACAATTCCCAAAAATAATAATTTTTACTTTATTTGGTTAAACAAACGACATTTCATGACTCACTGTATATGCATCTATTGATCTTTTTCATTCCCAAGGTGAATCCTAAAGCTACGCAGAGCAATGAATATTATTCGATCTGGACTCCCGGACGCTTTTCAAATAACAAGTAACAACCTTCTGATTTTCATCACTGAACAACACGTGAAGGTGTAGGATCTGAGTTTAGAAGCAAAAGTTCTAAAATTGAAACATACCTTTCTATTTTTTCTAATGTTCTATTGTTTCAATTTTAGAAACATTGATTTATCAAACAATGCAATTAATATACATTTGATCTATCATAGCAACTGTAGAAAGATTTTTTCTTAATATTTTCTAAAATTCTATTCTTTCTTCTTTCTATTATTGAAACTGTAACAAACATCCTTGTCTATTTTTTCTACAGTTTTAATTGTAAGGTCATGAATTTATTCATTCTACAGATTTATAGAAGGATAAAATAGCCGATTAGAACTCATTAGAAAACGATGATTATACAAATAATACACTTGAAGGAAATAGCTAAAAAAGATATGAGTTAGAACGCTCTTCTTCTAAAATTGCACCAGAGAACGGAGAAGAAATAGCCAACTTTTAAATAAATATTTTAGATGCTACACCTTACTCGAAAAACAAAGCAAAAATCCTAATTCGATCTAACCTTTGACTCCAATTAAGCGGAACTTGGAGATAACTTGTAGGCTCACTAGTGCTTTTCGCCTCTGCTTTTTTTCTCAAATATCATATTATCAAGCATTAACTTTTGAGTACTTTTAAATATAATATATAATTCTGTGGCAGCTGACAAATTTTTGACACAGAAACACATTGGTTATTAATTTGCTATTAAAAAACGCTACGCGCATGGAATATCAGTTTGAAATTTATTTTCTACATACTTAATCAGCCGGTGAATCACAGAAATGTGGTCTTAACTTATTCAGGGCATCTCTATTACAATGTACGAGGTTATTGTAAAACAATTATCGATTTTCATGCCAATATTTGTAGGGGAGGCAATTGGAATAGCCGGAAGCCATCTTTGACAAGAAAAGTGTGGTATATTGGTGATATTGCCCTCATTAAAACGTAATATACTCATTGTTTACGTTGCTACGCTCTGTCTGGTGAATACAATATTAAGGTAATATATGGGGGTTAGTAAGGGCCAATGTACCTTTATCTCGCTGTGTTATGACTGACAACCAACGTGGTATATATCGTTGATATTCCATGTTTGGTAGTGTTGTCGTATGGCATGTTCTACGAACGGAAGCATGTCTGGCCTGAAATTTGTATATATATTTTTACAAAGTGTTGAGATTTCTGTTGTGTTGCGTTTCATTTTTGAACAGACATATAAATATATTGAAATGTAAACATTGAATATTTTGATTGTGTTCATGAAAGTCCTTAAACATAACACAATGCATTATTATTTAATTTTTTTTTTTTTAGTAACCTGTTGCATGTACGAAAATACTCTTACACTTTAGACATCAGTTTTTCAATATGTCAAGTTATTGAAATATTTTGTGTTAATTATTACACCCAATTCTCTGAAGGGTTGACATCTACATTCATAGTTTGATTTGAAATGAGATCTATTGCTATATCAATTAGATATGATTTATTTAGAAAAGGAAAGGACCCTACAAACAAACTGTCAGACTGCCAAGGCATTGAAATATTTTATTCAATCTAAGATATCCTATCAATTTAAATATGGCTTAAATGTGAGTGAAATTTGAAAATGATTTAAAAATTAATTTTTGTTGTACAGAAGCTTGTGAGTGTCTTAATCAACTATTGTTTATTTATTTATAAAGACAATAATTATGATTACACATAGTTATGACGTCAGTATATCATGACGTCATTTGCACCCGGCATCATTTAACTTTTGTTATTTTCTTGAATTCAAGTTGATTACGAAAGGAATATTTTATGGTAAAAGAAAAATATAACTAAAGATATGATTCAATGTCAGTAACTGCCTAAATCCCCTAGCTTCAATGTCTGGAAAATTATAATTTCATATAAAATCTATTTTTGTTTTATATATGGAAAATATTTATACATGTATATGACATTGAGAGATATTACCCTGAATTATGACTTAACTTATGTTAATACTTCCTACATCAGATATGAATATCTTGAATGAGGAAGGCATGAGTCATTCATATTAGCTCTGTATAATATCTAGGAATTAGGTTTAGTTACAGTTTCATACATTATGAAGTATCATATAATTTGAATATATTTAAATCTGAATTGTGATTCAACTGCACATGAAATCCGTGAGAGTGTGAGGGAAACAAGTTTATTTCAGTTAATACTTAATATTTCTATGGACCTGGAGATATTCTATAACAGTAAACATGTTTATTTAATATTTAAATATGATTAAATTAAGAAGAATTGATGAAAGTATTGTATATTATAAATTGTATATTGTAAATATATATAGAAATCATGTACTGGTACTTAATATTCAAAATGCAATTTTATTTTTATCAAGTTGAAGACCCTGTTATAACTTTTTTTACTCACTGGATTGTAAATCAGTGAATGTCTGATACAAAAGGAGTTATATCCCTTTACTCTATTTTTTCATTCAAATTCCAATTCCCCAATAGTCTAGATTTTTTTTGGATAAAAAAACATTCATTTAAAAATTTAAAGATTTTGATAAATTGACTCACTCAAAATCCATTCACATTTAAATATCCTAGTAAAGTATAAATGTTTTCTCAACTACCGTTGCAGTGTAAAAAAAGAACATACCAAGAGAATAATTCAAAAAGTCTACATATTTTCAACGTGTGGTGATAGAATAAGCTGTAACAATTTCTGACTTTGGTAAGTTTATTTCAATATTGTTAGATGTTTTAAAGCTCTGCACTGATTTTTGTCTGGCGGACATTAGGGTTAAGTTCTGGTCCCTGTTGCAGGTAAAAAATGTAGGAAAATCATTGTCGATTTGACTGTATATGCCGGGCTTGACTGACAGTCATGCCAAAATGATAGATTGCAAATAAGCTCCGCTGAACAGTTTAGTGGATGAGTCACTAGACTATATTGGTCAATTAAATCAGTAAAGAGGTGCAAAGAGTTCGAGACCGTCTCAATCATCTTACTTCATTATTAAACAATAATCTTCAAACAATACATGCCATGATAATTACTAATTACTATAAATGGTTTCCATTGTTTACTATATATGATACGATACAATATCTGTCCAACTTCCCAGCACCAAATGTAGGCATGACGAAGAAAATGTCGGTGATCCAGTAGTTATTCTTGATGATGATAACTTGCTGGTCACTCTTCTACTATTAATAACCTTGGAAAAAGTTAAATTCAAAGAATCTGACAAGTTTTTCATGTTTGAGATTTGATTTATTCACTGCAGAAAATTTACAAGTTAACATTACTTTTACTTAATGATAACATGCATTTCACAAACATACAAGAAAAATGCAAACAAATCTGATATAGAATTACTTGTAAGGTCACTCTTACATTTTTGAATTTATGAAAAAATATAATATGGTATTCAGTAATTATTTCAAGTGAAAACAATATAATAGAATTCATATTATGAAGGTGTAATATTTGACTTATGTACCTTGTTTGAGATTGAGTTTCCATTAAAGTTTCTAGATCTAATAGTAAGACTTATTCACAGATGTACGGTAATTAAGGATAAGGTGATAACACTATAACATGGTAAAATTGCGTGACTCTTACTGTGATTAACTATAGAGCCCTGGTTCCTGAGGAACTTACTAGTACCTGTTTGGGATACCAACAATTCTGTACCGGTATTGCATGAGAAAAACTGTTTTACTTAATGTCAAAAGTTTTGTTTATCTGAAAACTGATCGAACAAGTTATGACTCTTCAATTAAGTATTGGCTGAGTGGACGAAAGAATACCGTAGGGGGTAAAAGATTTGGTTAAGGGTTCTCAGTGTACAGGAGCTCACTATATTGTGAGTTTTTTCGTGAAGATTTTACATACATGTAGCTTTCAGTAAAATTTATTAAATTATATACGGGAATTAAAGATAAACTGATATTAGCTGATAACAATAGAATAGGGTATTATTATATGATAGGTCATACTTTCACCTGTATAATTACTGTCTAATATAACCAGTTGATTACTTATATTTATACATACCTACATTTGTCATTATTTGATTTGATAAGGAGGAGGTGTGTGTACTGCTTTAATCAGACTTGATGCACCTTCTACACTTTGGATTTTGATTTGTGATAATTAATGTGTTTGTTGGACTTGACAAGTTTAAAATATAAAGTGAAGTGTATGAAAAATTATTTACTATTGGAAGTGCATGGTATCATTATCATCCAGCAACCAAAATCAGCCTTGTTTGACTTTGTAGGTTCATTACAGACTATTTAATGAAAGCCACTTTTTATGTGGCAGCCATTAATGAAGTACTGTTTATTTCATTAAGTAAAAGAAGATCATAATTTTCAGTTAATAGTAAACAAGAAATAGTTTAGTGAAGAAACATTATTTCATGGGTGAACTGCCAAGTTTTTAGAGTAAAAGCGTGAATTTTGACAAATATACGTGAAGATACAGTGGGTGGTCGATGATTATCAAATATCTGATAGTTTCATGATTACATATAGTGATTGATTTATCTTACTCTCTAGGTTTGAAGGTCAATTTATTTAAGCCAATTTTTAATCATAAAATTTGGATCTCTGATCCATGTGAAACAAGGATTTATTGAAAAAGATTATCATATGTAGCTTAATAAACATGAAGCGTTCTTCAACTTGGAGTACAAATGATTTACCAACAGCATATTCTTTGAAACGGGTGCAGTTTAAAGAAGGTAAGTAAACATGGATCAACTTTCTGTCATGTTTTATTCCATCATATTAGCAAGTCTGAGGTGGGTTTTATCCATCTGTTTTGTTTATTCATGTTATTTTTTTTGTATTTAGAACGGTACAATATATGAAGTGAAAATGAAACTATTAAAATTTTACAATTTAAGGGTCAAGAATATTTTTCAAAGGAAAGGCTTTGATCAGAGCTCAAAAATAGCAGTTCTTGTGTTTTTGACCAAGCCTTAGCTTGAGGATGAATGAAACATGAGAACAAATTAAAATTGATTAATTATCATAATTTGACATACTGTAATTAACCTAATTATTTATGAGGTCAAAGGATTAACTTTTAAAAGCTTTATTTCAAAAAACAATATGAAAAAAAAAACTATTTATTGTAAAAGTTCATTGTAAACTTTTAAATTTTTAACAATTAGATTAAATTAAAGTTAAATAAAAGTGTATCTCAATCAGTAGGTCAGTGTATCTCAGACAACATTGATCACCTGGATGTGTTTTGAATGAGCTTCTAGTTATGCTGTATCAATTAAAGTGATTTTTCCATTCAGTAAAAGTTTTCTGCAAGTAATAAACCTGCAAGTACATTTAAAAGAATGTCACAATGGAAAGACCCTCGTAATCAAATCCCTTGGTATTTATTAAGATTTTAAATATCGTAACACCCCCTGAGTTCTATCTTATACATAAATCTCACTTGGGTTTGGGATGAGTTTAGATCAAGTTCATTGTGGTATAAAGGACCAAGAATGTAATAAGATTTCAGATCAGCAATTAGTGGATAAATACATGTATTTTTGATATTTAGCTTATCTTTTATAAGGATCTCACAGGGTAGCCATTTGGTCTTAAAGTTCTTAGAAGCCATCAAAACACAATCTGATGAATGCAAAATGATAAACTATGAAAAAGATAACATAAGTGTTATATATAATAAGATACTTGAAATTCCACTTTGGTATTTAGTAATTTAGAAGGAGATTTATTGAGACTAATGTTTAGTATGTCAACATTCAATAGTATAAATCTATCAATAATTCAAGTACCTCCTCCTTGATAACTATAGTTAATCTTAACTTTATTTCTATGAACTGTTTACCTTTCATTGTTATTGTCACACATAAATAAATAAATGTTTTGTTAACTCATATTTCTTTGCTTTTGTCTATCAATTAACATACACCTGTAAGAAGTTTTGCTATTGGTTGCAAGTCAGGTTAAACCATGAAACACATAAACCGTACTGGGTAGCTTTCATACTTTTGTTTATGGAATCAGGTTACAAAGTAAGAGAGCAACAACTATAGAGTTGTTCATGAGTAATACACTTACAAGACATCAACAACTATAGAGTTGTACATGAACAATACACCGACAACTATAATTATTGTACATGAGTAGTACACCAACAAGACATCAACAACTATAGAGTTGTACATGAGTAGTACACCAACAAGACATCAACAACTATAGAGTTGTACATGATTAGTGCATTAACAAGACAACAACTATAGAGTTGTTCGTGAGTACTGCATTAACAAGACATCAACAACTATAGAGTTGTTCGTGAGTACTGCTTTAACAAGACATCAACAACTATAGAGTTGTTCGTGAGTACTGCATTAACAAGACATCAACAACTATAGAGTTGTTTGTGAGTACTGCATTAACAAGACATCAACAACTATAGAGTTGTACATGATTAGTACATTAACAAGACACCAACAACTATAGAGTTGTACATGATTAGTACATTAACAAGACACCAACAACTATAGAGTTGTACATGAGTAATACTTGCAAGACATCAACAACTATAGAGTTGTACATGAGGAGTACACTAGCAAGAAACCAACAACTATAGAGTTGTACATGAATAGTACACTAACAAGACATCAACAACTATAGAGTTGTACATGAGTGGTCCACTAACAAGACATCAACAACTATAGAGTTGTACATGAGTAGTACACTAACAAGACATCAACAACTATAGAGTTGTACATGAGTAGTACACTAACAACACAACAACAACTATAGAGTTGTGCATGAGTGGTACACTAACAAGACACCAACAACCATAGAGTTGTACATGAGTAGTACACTAACAAGACAACAACTATAGAGTTGTACATGAGTAGTACACTAACAAGACATCAACAACTATAGAGTTGTACATAAGTAGTACACTAACAAGACATCAACAACAATAGAGTCGTACATGAGTAGTACACTAACAAGACAACAACAACTATAGAGTTGTGCATGAGTGGTACACTAACAAGACACCAACAACTAAAAGAGTTGTACATGAGTAGTACACTAACAAGACAACAACAACTATAGAGTCGTACATGAGTAGTACACTAACAAGACAACAATAACTTTTGAGTTGTACATGAAGAGTACACTAACTAACAAAAAACCAACATCTATAGTCAAAATGTGAAGTGGTCATAACCTATTCATTTGATAAATGTTACAATGGTTATGATAACATTATCTTATTTAAATATACTTGGATTACCCTCCAAATTTTTATCATTCCTTCACCAGCTTAACTTGAATATTTGGCTAATGCCTTGCCAATAAGATTAACAAACAGATGCCCATTTTTGAAATTTTTACAACAGGTGTCCCCACTCATAGATCTGTTCTTCTTTAGCTTAGCTTGAATGAGACTCATAATTGCTCTTACAAATCGATATTTACATAAAAAAAAATGCATATAGTTATGCATCTGTTTGTCTGTATTTGCCATTACTGTCCACCTGGACTTGTAAATAGCTTATGAAGTTAGTATTCTTGAAAGAAATAAGATGACATGATTAACTTGTTTGTTTAAATTATCACAGTTTTAGAACAATCTATAAGGTAAAGGTGTTAAAAATGACAGCTGCAAAAATTGAAACATTGAAGTTTGTCTCTATTGAATAAATTGTATCTGGGTGTTTTGCTTTGTTTATGACATCAATAACGCTATTTATTTTCACCCCTACATCATGTCTTTTTATATCTGCATTAACTTGTTGAATTACAGTACCTATCTTTATAAGCATTTGCACTTGCCCAATGCAGACTCTGAACTGGCATAAAAGTGAGATTTAATATATATATAATAAATAAATGCCCCCAAGAAAGAATACACTATTGCCCTGAATAAGAGAGCCTAGATTTGATACTAGATGGTACCACAAAAAATTTTTTTTTTATGATTTCTGATGTAAAAAAAAAAGAGATCATTTAGCACAGTTTAATTTTGAAAGTTTGCTGTTATTCATATATACCCACTTTTGATGCTGTAAGTGTAGGAACATGAGTATTCAGATATATATCACAGTGATGAAGCAAAATAAATTCTATTTCTTCAGTTTGTCAACAGGATCATACAGTTCAAGACTTCTCAGTTTCATTCTAAAGACTAACATATTTTTATATATTTTTATGCTATCAAGCTATAGATGTCAGCATAAGATCATTAGTTATATAGCACAAACACAACAAATTTCACTAAGTTTCTTATATCTGACAAAAACTAAATGTTTTTATTTCACACTTACATCTCGATATTGTGGCTGAATATTGAACTACTTCTGACATTTTTGAAGATTTTTCAACAGTGTGATTTAGCAGTTGAGTTGACACAAAACATTGATCAACATTTATTCCACAATGGTCAGCGTTGTCCAGCTACTAAACTAGGCGACATTCATTAAATAAAGAACTTCAATACAAATAGTGTGAAGACAAGATAACATTTAAATACCAACACATTACCGTCACATAGTTGATCACACCAAGGTGTTGGAAAACCAATCATGGTCAAGGATTAACAAAGCAAGTCTTAAAAACAGTTCTGAACAAGTGATTGTGGTATACCATAGTGTTTAATATTAATTTTAGAAATGCTACAACTAATCAAAAATTAGTTTGGAAAATGTGGTTGAGTAAATCTCTAATAAGATTATGCCATGTTCTAAGATTAAAAGAGTTTTGTAATAGTTTAGAAAAAGTGCTTGTGGTATGGTTTAAACATGTTCTAGGATTGAAAGCGAGTCTGAAAACCAGGCCTGAAATAGTTTTTGTGGTATGGTTTAAACATGTTCCTCGGATTGATAGCGAGTCTGAAAACCAGGCCTGAAATAGTGTTTGTGGTATGGTTTAAACATGTTCTAGGATTGAAAGCGAGTCTGAAAACCAGGCCTAAAATAGTGTTTGTGGTATGGTTTAAACATGTTCTAGGATTGATAGCGAGTCTGAAAACCAGGCCTGAAATAGTGTTTGTGGTATGGTTTAAACATGTTCTAGGATTGAAAGCGAGTCTGAGACCAGGCCTGAAATAGTGTTTGTGGTATGGTTTAAACATGTTCTAGGATTGAAAGCGAGTCTGAAAACCAGGCCTGAAATAGTGTTTGTGGTATGGTTTAAACATGTTCTAGGATTGAAAGCAAGTCTGAAAAAAAGGCCTGAAATAGTGTTTGTGGTATGGTTTAAACATGTTCTAGGATTGATAGTGAGTCCTGAAAACCAGGCATGAAATAGTCTTTGTAGTATGGTTTAAACATGTTCTAGGAATGATAGCGAGTCCTGAAATAGTTTTTGTGGTATGGTTTAAACATGTTCTAGGATTGATAGTGAGTCCTGAAATAGTGATTGTGGTATGGTTTAAACATGTTCTAGGATTGAAAGTGAGTCTGAAAACCAGGCCTGAAATTATGTTTGTGGTATGGTTTAAACATGTTCTAGGATTGATAGTGAGTCCTGAAATAGTGTTTGTGGTATGGTTTAAACATGTTCTAGGATTGATAGCGAGTCCTGAAATAGTGTTTGTGGTATGGTTTAAACATGTTCTAGGATTGATAGTGAGTCCTGAAATAGTGTTTGTGGTATGGTTTAAACATGTTCTAGGATTGATAGTGAGTCCTGAAATAGTGTTTGTGGTATGGTTTAAACATGTTCTAGGATTGATAGCGAGTCTGAAAACCAGGCCTGAAATAGTGTTTGTGGTATGGTTTAAACATGTTCTAGGATTGATAGTGAGTCCTGAAATAGTGTTTGTGGTATGCTTTAAACATGTTCTAGGATTGAAAGTGAGTCCTGAAATAGTGTTTGTGGTATGGTTTAGACATGTTCTAGGATTGATAGCGAGTCTGAAAACCAGGCCTGAAATAGTGTTTGTGGTATGGTTTAAACATGTTCCTCGGATTGATAGTGAGTCCTGAAATAGTGTTTGTGGTATACGGGTACTATTAAAGTCTGGTCTAAAAATCAATGTTCCATGATGAACAGTGTCATAAAACATGTTTAAAATAATTAGTTATGTTTGCAGTTTACTATAGAGTTTGTTTGAAATATCAATGATTAAATGATCCACATTAAAAACAGTTCTCAAAGCAGTTTGGAAAACAAACAGTGTGTCTGGTATTCTTGATTTTCAGATTCTAATAAAATATGGTTGAATTGTTTATAGTTCCTAAAGAAGGTTTTGAAAGTTTTTAGTTTGTCACCTGGAAGCCCAAGATAGAAAAGTTTGTGTCATCAAATAATCTTGGACAAAAGTTGTTTTGGTAATGTCTACATGACTTCTGCAAATCACAGAATAATTGCATGTAAACTAAGGGCATGGATAATAAATACGAAAAGTCCAATTAGTTAATCAATATTAATATCATTTTATGAAGAAAATTAAGATTAATTACATTTTTTTAAATCTTTTGATTGAATATTTTCAGTGCACGAGTTGATTTGAATTCAACTGTCATTCAATTGCAAGAAAATTCAACAATATATATCATCCAAAGAAGGCAATACTACGAACTTCTTTAAGGTGAAAAATGTTTAAGAGTATTTGCATTTGTCAAAAATGATTAAATGAATATCTTTCTTTTTGTCTTCAGTTAGTTGTCTTTTCATGGGGTGAATTCTGAAAGAGTTAATGAAGAGAGTTGAACTAGATAAAGTCATTGTTTGGAAGTTGAGTGTCTAGTGTCTACAATGTAATTGCATACCAGTCACATTTGAAAAAGGGTATATTTACATACAATTACAATTACTGTCAGTATCTGTAGAATCTAAACTCTTACTTAAGAAGCAAAGAATAAGAATTTCAGGCCTCGAATTTTGACGCGAACGAAACGATTGTTTGCTTGTCGCTTACGCAAAGTCTAAATGGGCAGAACGAAAAAATCGGTTACGTAAACTTTTGCCGTGTTACGATAACAGTAAAACTGTCTCAAATCAGTTTTCAATCGGTAAAACTCATCGTGAAGGTGGCAGGATGTTAAACTATTTCATTTTCAATACGCTACTAATAAAAATTCCACATTGTTTTATGGCAGTAGTATTATCTACATTATTACACGGGATCATCGCGTGAACCAATCTTAGGAAGAAAAATTTATTATCCTCATTCCCGGGCCAATGTTAGGCCATGCATATGATTAATATTGTTTCTTTGTTATTGTAGTAGGGCCTATGTAATGTAACTTTCATCTCTATTTGATCGTTTTATATAGATTTAATTGATTTTATTGTTACAATGACGTTTTGGTTTTACTCTCACTTATCAAATTCAACAAACTGTCAATAAAATATTATTAATAAAAAAAAAGTTACATATCAGCTAGTTGTGATTTTCCGGCGTAACTAAACATTTATTAACTATTAGCCTAGAGTCGATCTTGTACTGTTGCCAGGGAATCGGCCAGTTCAGTCACCTGTTAGAAAATGGCACAGCCAAATCGTAAACCAGAAAGCGTCACTGTTAAGACTTTCAATAAATGGTCATTCAATAAAGATTTTAAAATTGTTGAAATCGCCGATGATGGAAATATTGAAAAACTGGAATGTAAAGTTTGTTCGACACACCTCTCAGATATCAGAAAGGAAGCCAACAGACGTGGGATCAGGGGGCAGTCATGTCCGGATTACAGAATTATGCCGATGGTGTAAGTTGTGTTCACAAAGGAAATATCTTGCGCCATATCAAATCAGATGGACTGCATGATTGGGCAAAACGAACGTTAACTCACCATTTACCTACCTACCATACACCACTAAATGACGTAACCGATTCACGTAACCGATCGGTTTCGCGAACATTTGAGTCCGAACTGAACTATCGGTTACGTGATGAAAATTACCGTCAACGATTTTTACGCTGGGGAAGCAAATTTCGAGGCCTGAGAATTAACACAAGATATTGTTGTTTTTTTTTAAATCCAATAATAAGAAATAAGGAGTAAAGAGTGTTAAATGTTCATGGACCATGTAAACCATTAAAAGATTTTTAATTATTGGTTACCAAATGTCTTTCAAGTTGACAATACTTCAGATTTACAACGCAATATAAATAAGATTTTTTCTAATTAAATAGTTGTCATATTTGTGGGATGTTGGCAAGTTAATTTACTGGTTAATTGGGTATTAATTAAATCAGTAATGTAAATACAAGGAAGATACATGTTGCATATCTAATGAATAAGGATTAAGTGTTGTTTGAAGGATGTTTTGTTAGTAAACACTCATTGCAACTCGCTTTAGATTATTTGAAATGGGATGTATTGTGTTGTACATTTAAAACCTGCTTGATAGTTAAAATTAATATCACAGTTAAATGTATTAACTGTTCGGATGGGATATTTTATATTTCCAGATGTTATTAACAGGAATTATTGGAAAAGAATATATAATTATATGGATTAAGATAAATTTATATTTTATGTCGGAAAGCTGACTAGTACAATAATTTCATATGGTTACCACAGGGATTTTTGAAAAAGGACCTACAAATTTATTTATATGTGATGCTTTATTTTTAGAATTTGGACTGATTATATATTTGGATCAAAAGGATTTTTATCAAATGCTCAATTCACATGAGATGACACGACTTAGCCTTCCCTTACAAAAATTGGGGCACGGTAAAACCGTACAGTAAATATTTTACCATACAATACAGTAAAAACCTACTTACTGTATGGTAAATTGTGAATCCATAAGTAACATGGTAAAATTTTACCATACTATACAGTAAAAACCTACTTACTGTATGGTAAATTTTGAATCCATAGGTAACATGGTAAAATTTTACCATACTATACAGTAAAAACCTACTTACTGTATGGTAAATTGTGAAACCGTAGGTAACATGGTAAAATTTTACCATACTATACAGTAAAAACCTACTTACTGTATGGTAAATTGTGAAACCATAGGTAACATGGTAAAATTTTACCATACTATACAGTAAAAACCTACTTACTGTATGGTAAATTGTGAATCCATAGGTAACATGGTAAAATTTTACCTTACTATACAGTAAAAACCTACTTACTGTATGGTAAATTGTGAAATCCAAAAGGTAACATGGTAAAATTTTACCATACTATACAGTAAAAACCTACTTATTGTACGGTAAATTGTGAAACCGAGGTAAAATGGGAAAACTTTACCTTACTGTATGGTAAAACCCTAGTTACTGTACATTAAACGGTAAAACCGTAAAGTGACATAGTATAAGTTTACCGTACGGTAAGGTAAAATTGTTCTTACTGTATGGTAAGTATGGTAAAACTGTATGGTACATGGTAAATATGTATAGTTTCATGGTAAAACTGTACAGTAAGTACGGTTTTACCATCTTCATTTTTTGTAAGGGTTGTTTCTTATAGATGTATTAACTGCTAAAATATCTATTTCAATATCAATTTACATTATTTTGTCATAAATTCTGTCGCCTTATTTTACAATTTTATTTTTCCTTTGCTTTTATCTTTGCATTTATATTGGCGTTAACCTCTGATGAATATTCAAATTGATTATGAAGGGACAGACAAATTAAGTGTTCTGATCGGGGTCTGTCCGCAGTTGATCGTAACACTTTAGAATGCACAATTCTTGACAGATTTCGACTTAACTTTGTGTGAGTGTTCATAATCACCCAATGCTCTGATGAAAATCAGTTATATTGAAAAATATATTCAGTATCAGAAGGCACAATTCTTGACCAATTTAGAAGAAACTTATTGAAATTGTTTGATATCACCAAGGATGAACCCCATCAAAAATCAAAGAAATGGAAATATACTTTGTTTGAATTATGGCCCTTATTTTTTAATACCTGTTTGATTTTTGTCACGTAACCACAACTCTTTACGGATTTTGCTGAAACATACTGAAACTTTGTTTTTTCAAGGGATGAACCATGTTGAAAATCAAAAATACTGAAAAATATGTAAAGAGTTATTGTCTTCTTAGATTGTACAATTCTTGAGAGATTTTAATGAAACCTAATAGGATTGATAGACGAAACTTAGTAATATTGTAAATTTGTCAAACCAGAAAAGAAGTGTTTGACTGAAGGTTGATTCCAGTGATTGTAACTGTACCATCAAGTTTATATTCAAAATCAATGCAGCCAGTGGGTTTATATTATCTTGCATTTCAAGCTATCTTATTTTACTAGCCAAAAGTGTTTTGAACTGGTGGATTTCAAAAGATTTAACTTCTTCCAAAAGATAAACAGACTAATGCAATGTTCTAAATACCAAGGAAACGGGAGTCTGTTAACCTCAGAGCTTCATGTTAAATCTGAGGATTTAAACTTGTGTTTAATCCTAGCTAATCCAAGCTTTAATCTCTCGTCAAATAGTTAATCTGTTAAAGATGTGTAAAAAGGTGACAATTAAAAAGAGGAACTTGCTGCTCGTTAATAATGTACTAGATTCTGGTTATGTCAAGGATTATTTGGTGGCTCTTTAGCAAGGTTGTTTCTTATCCTCCTGCCTAAACTGCTGGTATCTCAAGGTTGCACAACTATTGCTAAAGTTACCTGGTGATTTAGAATGTTGCAGATAATTTAATATTTCTGAAGATATAATGAGTTGATATAAAACAACTTTTGTCAAATATTTTCATATGGCTTTAGGGCAAAGTTATCAATCAAAAATAAAACAAATCATAATCAGATCCTTGGCTAAATTAAAGAAAAGAAAATATATATTAAGTTAGACCTATTTATGAAATGCCTTTTAGTAATACTGGATTCTGTCAGTGCTTGTGTAAGAACTGTTTTGTTCAAAGGATGTTGTTCATTTGATAAGGAATTTGTACATAGTGTTCTAATAAAAAGTTTTGTTCATTTAACACATATTTGTAAATTGTGTAATAATTAAGGGTATGTGTTTTGTTTTAGCTTGAATGAAGGTTCTGTTAATTTTAATTGGTTTGTATTTTTTATGACGATTTGTGTATGATAAGAAATAAAGGACCTGTTCATTGTAAAATAAAGGATCTGTAATTTGTGAAATAAAATATTTATATCCACAATGGTGTGTGAAACGATATGTTCATTGTGTAATACAAGATTCTTTCATTGTGTAATACAAGATTCTTTCATTGTGTAATACAAGATGTTTTCATTGTGTGATAAAGGATTTTTACTTGTGTAATAAGATGTTTTTATTGTGTGATTAAAGGATTTTTAAATTGTGTAATAAGGATTTCTGTTCATTGTGTAATAAAGTCTCTTCTGAGCACTTTGCTCCCTCATGTGTAATAGCCACTGTTCATTGTGTTATAAAGGATCTGTTCATTGTGTAAAATATGGGTTGTTCATTGCGAAATAATGGATTTGTTCATTGCATAATAAGGATTTTTATTGTGTAATAAAAAGATCTGTATTGCTAATAGGATCTGTCATTGTGTAATAATGGATCTGTTCATTGTGTAATAAAGGATTGTTCATTGTGTAATAAAGGCTTGTTCATTGTGTAATAATGGATTTGTTCATTGTGTAATAATGGATCTGTTCATTGTGTAATAAATGATTTGTTCATTGTGTAATAATAGATCTGTTCATTGTGTAATATATGGCTTGTTCATTGTGTAATAAATGGATTGTTCATTGTGTAATATATGGTTGTTCATTGTGTAATAAAGGATTTGTTCATTGTGTAATAAAGGATTTGTTCATTGTGTAATAATGGATTTGTTCATTGTGTAATAATGGATCTGGTCATTGTGTAATAAAAGGATTTGTTCATTGCATAATAATGGATCTGTTCATTGTGTAATAAAGGATTTGTTCATTGTATTATAATGGATTTGTTCATTGTGTAATATATGGGTTGTTCATTGTGTAATAAGGGATCTGTTCATTGTGTAATGAATGCGTTGTTCATTGTGTAATAAAGGATTTGTTCATTGCATAATAATGGATCTGTTCATTGTGTAATAAAGGATTTGTTCATTGCATAATAATGGATTTGTTCATTGTGTAATAAAGGATTTGTTCATTGTGTAATATTGGATCTGGTCATAGTGTAATAGAGTTGTAAGTCATTACGAAAGGTTGTTAAAAAGTATATATGTCTATTGATAGAATAAACCCTCTAGATTTAATTTACAAGTGTTGAAATGTTTTTTTAACATTAGATTTTCTTAGAGATATTTTTGTTCACTTGAAGGTCAAGAATTGAGTCTTGTTGGTTTGACACTTAAAGTTCTTACAAAGTAGAATTTTTAAGGTTGTCAGTTACATTTTTAACTAAGTTATTAACAAGAAAATAAGTTCATGTGACTAAACTTTTTAATTTTGTGAGTTTTGTTGTTGCAACATGTGATTTTCTACTTTTTGTATCTTTTAGTTTAGATCTATTACAGGAGATCAGATGATGTTAAATTATTCATTAATTGAAATGTATTGTGTGGATTTGATTTTAATAATTTTGATGGGAAAGCTATTTGAGTGTAAGAACAATGTGTCTGGAACTGAAGTCCTAAGAATTTATTATATATGTGAATTTGATAAATGGTGCTGTCTTTGAGTTTCTTGCTTTGTATTATGTAAGAATGTAAGAAAGTTCAAATTGATGTACATACATGAAATGAATTTTTCTCTTCTATGACTTTGTTTATAGTTCTTTTAATTTTTTTTACATATACAGTTAGTATGTCTCTTTATATGTTTGATCTTTATATTAACATTGTTTCAATGCTATGAGCTACACATATTAATATTGAGCCCCAGCCACATTAAAATCCAAATAATTTAGGACATTAGGATTTTACGCTGTTCTTTAGGGCTTGATGTAATCTGTATAACATCACAAAAGTTGAGTCAAAATGACCCCTAAGCCATCTGATTTTTTAAAGATTAGCCAAAATTAGTTGGGTATTATACAAAGTATAATATTTATGGATATTATGTTACACAGATAATCAAGATTACAAGAAAAATTAAATGAAGACATAAAATTGCAACTAGAACATGGGGCCTTATTCTTGAAAACTATTCTGTAACCATCAAGTTTCAATATAGAGTATTTGAGGGACCTTAATCTGAGTTTGAATATGGCAGTGTTTTTGTTCTATTGTTCAGTTAGTAAGGGTGAAATAATATCATTACCTAATACAATTTGAATGAGTTTTGGTCACCAACCCAAAGTTACATTTACAATCTGTTAGATTAAGATCCCATTGTTTTATAGTGAACAGATCTAAGCCAGGATTTACAGTGACTTAACTTTTTGTTGTGTGAGTTATGTTTCACTTTAAAACTAATATAAAAGTTAGAAGTACATTTATTTGGGTGGGACAACTTTATGCAACATACATTTTTGTATGACATTTTGGATAAATGGTACAAAAACATTACAGAGAGCAGAAATGGAGTATTGGTAAAGTGTACAATTGAAATTGGATTGGAATTGATGTGTGAGTTAGATTAACTAATATGTCTGCCAACTAGGATATGCTGAAAAACTCATAACTGAATGAATTTTCGTCTAATATGTGAAATAAAGTTATCAAAACTGACATTTGTAATTATTTGAAGAAAAATGGCAGATATTTTGTGATACTGACAATAACAAACTAAAATATAAAATGAATGAATCATCTTTTGATTTTCCTAAAAACCCACTGATTGGGCCAAGATATTATGATCGTACAACACGTATAAAAAATATGACTGAAGGAAACCGATATCGTAAAAAGATTGTCAGTTCTAAACAAGGATTAAGGAAATCATTAACTCGATGTTGGAGATCAAATTCAATACGTTCAACCTATAGAGGTAAGTCATAAATATTGCATATTATCCTGAAATAGATATTTTTTATTTTTTTTTTTTATTTACTTTGTTGCAGTGTTTATTCATTTTAAATTGGCACACAAAAGTTTTTTGATACTACAATGTTTATTATTCAGCTGACTTCAACATCAGCTTGTTATATTAACGGCTACCAATCTTCTCTATCAATTAAATAATGATATGATATGACACCTAAAGATCTTTAAAGCAGGACATAAGCTATGTAACTTATGACCTTTTACTTCCTGACTCTTTAATTGAAGAAATTTGACTCTTGGAAAGCAGAATAATATATATATAAAATGTAAATATTATAATTTATTAGCAGTTATTCTGCTTTAGTTGATGAATAGATTAATGACTCATTCAACTTCATCAGACTTTCACATATTAATATACATTAGCTGATGGCATCAGCTAGAGTCTATTGCACAAAGAAACTCGATTGGATCTGGAATTATACAATAACTAAATACTAGCAAATTTGAACCATTTAGAAGTCTGGTTTCATAGAAATTGTTCATGTTTTGTTTCCATCAACAACCAAGTAAAATAATAGAAATTGAATAAATTTACAAAGGTCCTTTGCTCTTAGTTTATCATTGATATGACATGACCTTAAATCATTTGGGCCTAGAAGCCGCATTGGCTCATTGAGTTGGATGCTTGTGTGCTAAACTGAAGGTACGGGCCAGGATTTTTAATCCTAAGTTTTACCCCATCATTTATGCAGGTTCGAGGGGCTGAATGGCAAAGGTACTTAGTCGTTTGGATGTGACAATAAACTGAGGCCCTGTAGGCCACAGACTGTGCACATTAAAGATTACCCAATTGGAAATCGAAAAAGGAGTAGGCTAATGCTGCTTTTCTGGCAAAATTTTGTCCTCATTGTAACCTGCTTGGCATTGCCCATTTCTTAGCCCATTAGGTATAGAAGAGTTGGACTTAAAACTCCATTCATTTCTTTTTTTGAATTTACTGGGTTGGGCTGATTTGAATTTTAGATGATAGGATTTAGGTCAGCCCATTCTTATGTTAATTAATAAAGATATAAATTGTTGTCCTATTGAAGACAAAAGTTAAAACATTAAACATAACTATCAAGAAACATTTAGGTAATTGGATGTATAACTTACACTTTACACCATCTTCTCTGGAATTGATAAACTATATGGAATTCTGTTGAAATATCTGTGGACTACTTTTTTGACTTATAGAAGATCTAACATTGAATGTCCAGTTTGTTGTCTATTAATGGCAGAATGTGTCAAATTAAAAATCATTTCTTGACATCTGTGAAAATATTCGGAATCAGAATTTCAGTACCTTGTTTAAGGCAGCTATCTGCTCTCACCTGTCTCTGAACTGTTCAGACAATTTGTTGTTCTGTATTGACCTTAAAAGATCTTATTGATTGCTTTTATGCTATGTTTTGTGGAGCAATGATGTTTGAGGTTTATAGATACAAATGTTTTATATTAAATGTTGATCTATGGCTTCTATTATCAACATCGTGTTCGGTCATGTTGGTAAGATGAATACAAGAAAAGGTTTCGGTTTGTTTTCTGTTGAAAATGTCTACAAACGTTCTAGGTTTGATGTTTTCCTACACTGGAGACTAACATTGAAATAGAAGTGTCAAATCTATTAGCGTCTAACAATGAAAACAATCAAACTTTTATTACAATACATGTTACCAATACACCCCCATTGTCTGTACAACATGTGACTTTACTTTAACCAATTATCCTTTGTATTTTTTTTTTTTTTTTGCAATTTGAGTTGAAAGATTCATGCTGTCGTATTTGAAATATTTTCGTAGGATTGTGTTAACAGGTCTAACAAAGCCAAGTGATTTTTGTTCAAAAGCAAATTTGAATAACTTTCGGTGTTATGAACATTCGTTACATTTCTCACTAGCTATTTTCATTTTGAAACCTGCAACTAAACTATGTGCTGAATTTGTGCATCCCTGGATATTTTTACGCGTCTAAGTATTCCAATTCTATGAATGCTGGATTATTGGTTTTGTGTTATCATAGTTTCTGTATATTCTAGCTTGATTGTGCTATTCTAGTCCTCAATTGCCAAAATCGGTAGTGGTTGTGGTTGGAGGTAAAAGTAGTGAATCATTAATGGTTTTTTATGATAGATTGTACAGGTTGAAACCAACCACTGAGGCGACTGCTTTTATTCGCTTGTCTAGTCTGCTTCTGTCTTGTCTCAAGCTTATCTTGTTACTTGACCTTTAAATGATCCTGGTGAAATCAAATTTTTTAAATAATTCTGCAAGTGTTGCCCAATTTCATTAATCCAGACTGGTGTAGGAAAGTAGGTTGTGCAATTTCATTTCTATGATGTCTATAGGAACAGCATTGTCTTGAAAATATTTTGACTGCTACAAAATACTGAGACCAACTAGCTAACAGAATATTACATCTGCTGTGGGCAACCCTTGATCTTGAATGTAGGACATTTATTTTGTGCTTCTTATGAAAAAGTGTTTAAATAACTTTTTCATTGTATTATTAAAACCATCCTAAATGTTTTATGCACAAATTGTACAAATAGTCACAACTTAGCTTGATTATAGTCATGTCCATTGAATTCAAAATAGTATGAACGCAGATGCATTCACTTCCACAGACTTATTGATAGTGTAATGAAATGCAGTTTGACTAAAAGCACCAATCTTGCATGTTTCACTGCCTGTTGCATGCAGTATGTTTATAAAATATCAGATAACTATTTTGAGGGCAAGTTCTGATTTGATTTCAAACAATGGACATTTGTGGACAACACATCACCTAGCTTGAATTTATTTTTTTATTCTGTCTGACTGTCTGCTATATGTCCAAAAAATGGCAATCTTGGTGCAAACAAATTATTTTTCTTTATTTGAGAGCATGCATACTGCCTAAAATATGTTTTTCAGTGGAACTATTTTTTCAAGAAAGTTTATAATAATGGTAGTAGGAAACTGTTCCCAGTATAAAAAACAATTATTATCAAATGATATTGAGGCGCAAGTTATGGATCATTCTGCCTACTCATATAAACAGGAATCATTCGTCATTCAATGGCTACGTAAAAATAATCAGTACAGGCTGGAATTGCTTGAGAAAGAAAATGCTGATGGTAAGTTGTATGTGTTTCTAACAGATTGTTATTTCTGTGATTTTGAAATAATACTTGTTATCAGCCAGGCTTGATATATTGTGCCAGTCATAAGTTTGATACCTTCTGTATTGAACTCTTACACATACATGTATGATGTATGCGTTCACCCATCAATATTAGACTGCATACCATATATGACATGAAGAATACATTTGGGAAATTGTCTTCTTCGTTGATGTCAACTTATATCTAGCCTTGGTTGTCATGACATAAAAATCTTGATTACTGATGTGACCTGAAATAGTTGTGTTTTTCAAGGTTTTATTATTTCATGGGGCTGCATATGTTCTGTACTTACATTGTTGAATATTAATATCAAATCAGATAAAAAAAAAGTTTTGTAAGTCTGATGTGAATTGTAATCTTGTCTATTACCATACCTTCTAACTGTTATGGAAGATTTGATGCACAAATATGTAACAACATTAACAATCTTACAGTTGACTCAAAGTATTCTTTAACAGTGAAAACCATTGAAAGGTAGATAACTCAATATTAAATTAAGCAAGTGGACCTAGTCCACTAATTCATTTGCCATCTGTTTCCTTGTTAAATCACGAAATTCAAACTGCTATAACTTTTCCCAGAAATCTGGTTGAAAACTTTCCAATATGTCACATGAAAGCCTGGCCAATACTTAGTTTCTGTACAAAAATTCAATATAGCATGACCATGAAAATTTTGAACTAGTCAAAATGAAAGTAGACCACTACCGGATATCAACATCCACTTGACCTGCACACAAAACCACTATTTTTAGAAATAACCTTCCGCCAATTAAATTTCTCATTATCTCAGAAATTCTGAAAGAAAATGCAATTTCAGACATCAAATTTCAAATCTAGACCAAAAAGTAGTCAAAAATGGGCATGCAAAAACTCAAAAAGGAAGGGAGAAAGAGGATTTCTAAAAATAGACGGGACTAAATTCGTATACAATCATTAGCATAAAATGTTTTACTGGACTAAGTCCAAGTGAGGGTCTAGGTAAACTCGTCAAAGATCTGTATATAGTATTCATGTCTAATTTGGTTGCTTTGTAGGATATATTTCAAATATTCTCATGATGCCGTTAATTCAACTAAATTTTTTGCATTGTCCATTTTTTGCATTGTCCAATATTGCTATCTTCCATGTAAAGTACGAAGTCAAAACTTCTCAAAGTCTAGTTTTGTGAATTCAGAGTTTCTGATTTTGAATATTTTGCCTCCAAAATTTAAAAGTCTAGTTTCTTAAATATCAAAGTTTAGTAATCTGAATTAGAATTTGATGCCTAATCTTGTTTTTATGTTGGAAATATCAATAATTAACAGTAAACTTTTATATTTTACATGGGATAGAATTTGGTTTAATACATTTTCCTGTCGAACATCCAGTCTATGGGGACAATACAATAAAGAAAAATGTACATTTTACACAATATATCAATGTACAATTTGTAAAGTACATCTGGATGAGATGGAGAGGTTATATTGCTGCTTCATTTTAAAAGCAATTTTTACCTGTCAGAATTGGACTGTGCATATGATTTACCATATATTTCTACCAGTATTAGAGTATGGAATATATAGGTAGTTATGAAATCACCGAGGGTGTCAGACACTGTATTTCCTGACCATATTTCTAATGACTTACAGGTGGTTCTTAGTTACGGAAGTTGTTTATTTTGTTAGGCTGAATGAAAACTGCGTTGTTTAATAAACTATGGTTGAGGTTTAGATTTCAAGTTTATGGGTACACAAGACTCTGATATAAACTGAAAAGTCTCATATATAGGTATTTTATACATTTCATTGAAACATTTAAAGATAGAAAGAAAAGTATCAAATAAAAACATTATTTATGTGAACTGAAAGCAAATTAAAAAAGGCACTGGCATTATGTAGCTGCAGATTAAGAATACCTTGCCTCACTAATGACAGTCAACATAGGATTTATAGTGATCTAGAATAACATAAGTAACAGTTTCATTCTTTGGCTTAATTTCCAAGACGTCTGCCTCAAATACATCAGCAGGACTGTTGTACTGTAGTAATATTTATGTA
Source organism: Nipponacmea schrenckii (assembly GCA_030562195.1). Taxonomy (NCBI): domain Eukaryota; kingdom Metazoa; phylum Mollusca; class Gastropoda; family Lottiidae; genus Nipponacmea; species Nipponacmea schrenckii. Next base: position 11,178,113 of record CM060201.1, read on the forward strand.
AAAAGTCATCCTGTTATATTGTAATCAATATATAAACCATATGCCACAAAGTTTACTATTTTATTCTATTACCATTATTACTACCTAAAACAGCTTGTTCTGACATACTCATTATAAATATTACATTAACTTCTGACCTTAAGGTTATTTTTCTATATATTTTATATTTGTGATCATCTGAAGCAATTTTCATACTGAAGGTGCTGGCCGGTTCAATAGTTTCAGGAATTTGGATTAAAAATTTTCATACCATTGTTAAACAAGTTTGGTTTTTAACGTCTGGTAGTTCCATTATGTCAAAATTCAAAATTTCGTCCTAATTACTGTTGTGACCCATTTTGGCAGAAACATGGAATTCCGAACCTGAGAAACTAATTTAGCACTGTTGATTGGTTTGTATGATACTATAATTAAATACTCTAATGAGTGATTAGTTCTCGCCTAATTAACATTAGTATTATATGTAGGCCTATGTGTTAGTCAGTAGCAGACTGCCAAATATATTCACTGCACATTTACATTTAATGATATTTCTTCATGTTTGTGCATATGGTTTGGACATTGTGCCTGATATCATTTGACCTCTGGGAATAAATTCACAATAGGAAACTGTGTGAACTCTCTATGGTGCTAATTAATCAATTTTCAAGTAGAATACCATTCAATATACTGACAGTGTGAGTAATCTGAAGCTTCAGGTATTTCAAATGTTTGTGAAAATGAATGGATTTGAAAATATATACTGACAAAGTAGGGGATATGTAATATAATTTGAATGGTTTTAACTTCAATAGGGGATATTGCATCTTTATTACCTTTGTATTTGAGTTATTGTGCTGTAATTTCAACTTAATAATACTTGAAATTCAAAATACTAAAAAAATGTGCTGGGGGCTCTTCATTTACATATTGGCATAATCTTCAGTGAATTTATTCCAATGGGTTTACTTTAATGGATTTCTTATTCATCACTGGCAAAGTTGTGAAGCTCCTTAATAATAGGTGAACTTAATCTTGGAATTTGAAATTCATAGCTGTAATAGTGTTAATATCTCATTTCATTTAAATATATAAAAACTTACATCTGTAAACTGTTCCAGTATGATTTACATAGTATAACTTGTAAATGAACAAAATGTGTAAATGACAGAAGTGCAAACTGTTGCTTTAGTCATAAGGTTGTGAGTTTCAGGATAGTGTAAATGAATAATGAAATGGTGAAGCAAAATGGTATGTATAAAGATGTTTTGATATTGTTTCAATTCCAACAGCTTATTAAAGATTTTTCCCTGCTCTTGGAATCTAAGTAAATATATATGCCAGTAGTGTATAGTGCCCCAACTAAAAGCACAATGATATAGAATTGGCTCTATTTTGAACATTTTTGGGGTATTGTGAAATTGTATATAATCCATATAATTTCAGATAATAATACATTGAACCTGTATATGCAATACTATATTTTTAGTTTTGCTGGAAAGATCTGGCTTTTTTATAAACACTAATTTTACATCATCATATATTGGCACTCCTTAATGTCTTATCTGATTTTATTTTTCATATGATGCATTTTAATTTCATACAACTTTGAAACAAATTTCAATTTATTCTTTTAAAATTTACATCAACACCCCGTCCTTGAAATTTGTTATTTTTGATAAACAATCCCATCCTTTCATAACTATATATACATAATAAGTAGGTGTATTCATATAATATAGTAATATCAGATATCTTATTTAAATTTATGATATTAACTGAGTTATAGAGGAAATAATCATAATACGACATTCCAATGTCAAGTAGTTCTGGCACCAGATGGACTAGAAGTATTTTTATGTACAAACAACATCAATGAATGACCTGCTATATTTGACATTACACTGATATATTGGTACTAATTGATATTGGTAATTCATTAACATAATTAATTACTCTTGACTTGTTAATAAATAAATATTGCAAGGAGAAGAGCGACACACAAACAGCTGAACTGCTATTCAGAAGTCTAAAACCCTAAATTGACTTAAGTCTGGAACCTAGTTCTCCATATCTTATTTTGAAATCACTTTAGAATTTCAAGTCATTTATAGTAACCTGTAGATTGAGTTAAGGTTAATGTAAAATATTTTGCTGTTATAAGAGTAGTTTTTTACTCTTCTAATTTATTTCATTTTCTTTCTTATCTTTCTGAACATGGGTGAAATCAGTACAATATATGCTAATGTGAACATTATTGTTAGAACATTAAAATCAGCGAAAAGTTAAACCTACTACACCTTGCAAGTGTAAATGATTTACATTGTGGTTAATTTTAACCTACTTGTTTGGTAATTCATTCTTGGCTGCCTTGAATGAGTCAACCAATTAACAAACAAACACTATTTTTTTCCCAGACCTGCCGACTGGTGTTTTTTACATCTCAAGTCATTGTAATTCTCCACTTCTGTCATTGAGATGTTAAGCCTGATTAATTAACAGACGAAAATAGTTTGGCTTAAAGGTTACCTCCCCTTTGATAGGTCATTTTGCAGCAGAAGTGAAAAGGTCCATCAGACTCCCAATGAATTTCATTACAACTTTTAAATAAAAAGGGTGGATATTTTTCAATTTTTTACCAATATCCAAACGGCTGTACAAGTGTTTTTGTTTTGCTGTGATGTTTTTATTTCTACAAATTTAACCCTGCTATAATGATGTGTACTGTTATTATGTAATATTAAACTATTCTGGAAATGTATAGGAATACACATTGTGGCCGGAGTGTGGAGTATTGTGGTTATATAACATCACAGGAATATCAGTACTATGTTACTAATGGTTTTTATAGAGATTACAGTAGGTTTTTGTTATCATTTAAGTAGAATGTTTCATACATCTACAGAGGTGTATCTGAGAATCAATTGCTCACAATATGTTGTCTTATTGGACTACAAAAAAATCTTTCACTGAATCTGAGGCAGAATCGGCCTGTTGACTCAAAACATTTTTGATATCTGAAGATATATATTTTTTTATAATATCATACCACAAGATAGAGATAAAATTTGAACCACGTAAAATAACGTTAGAGGGATTCCAAAGAACAGAAAACATTTATCATCAACAACAGTACTATTTCATAGCCATTGCCAAATGTTTTTAAAATTAAATCAAGTCTCTCTGAAATTTTGGACTTGGATGGTAGATATTGCATTTAAATTAACAACAGACAAATCAGACATTATTGTATTATATTCATATTAAATTTTATTGTATCAATGATGTTAATGGAAATACTTCCTGCTATTGATATTCATACAAAGTGAACTTGTTAATTGTTTATTAAAACAATGAGTTCATTAAAAGACTAAGAGCACAAATGTGGTTGAACAAAGATACAAGTCAGACTTTGGTACTTAAACTACTTATATAGATACAATGTTGAAATTTTACTGGAAAAAAACATCTACAACTAAATGTAGACTACTTGTTTTGTATGTTTTGAATCAAAAAAAGTAAATGTGTACTATTTAAACAGTGAGAATGTGTGGTTCTTGTTCATTATCCTATGTATTTGTATATAATGGCATTACTGTTTGTAAATCTCAATGCTGAGTTCTGCTGACCCAACTGGGTTTATCAATTTGGATCCACTTCCTGTAATTATTTTTTGTGGATTATCTTATGAAGAATTCTTTCTAGACACCTAGATACTGAAAAGAATTTAAAAGTAATTTATGATGTTTGTCTCCATTCTCAGTTGTGATTGATGTAAGGGCCGAAAAGGTTGTTTGGCCAAATTTAGGTAATATGCCAAGATCTGTGTGGTCTAGCTGCACCATGACTGTTGAAGGATGGCCACTGCACAATGTTGCCAACATGTCTTTGTATAATCTGGTTATCAATCACTTATGAATGTAAATAGATACAGTGATTATTTTGAGTAATTTGTTTCTTATTTTATGGCCATTTTGATAAATGACTGTCTATTTTTTACCTTTCAGGCATTAATAAAAAACATGGCCTGTCATGGACAGGAAATAACAATGGGAGGCTTAAAAATTGTAAGTATTTATTTTTTCTTCCTGTTTTCAGATACCTAAAATAAAACTGAGCCCCATTTCCGATTGTCCAAATTAATACATCAAATTAAAGAATAGAACATCATGTTAGATACTGGAACAAACACTACAGACAATACATGTAGCCTATAGCCAATTTAGAATTAAACGTTAGTATTATTGGTGTGTATCTCAATAGATCACGTGACAAACTAACGAGACCAATGTTTAATTCTTATGTTTTTGATATTTTTATTAATACAAATTCACTGTTTTTTGATGAAATTGACACGAATATTAGATAGCGTCATTAATGTGCCTTGACTACGCCATACCATCATATGACAAACTACAATTTATAGCAAAATAAACACTAGTTAGCGTAACTGGTTCATTGAAGGGAGGGATAGTAGACATTTCTTTACTAAAACCTATATTAGAAGAAATGAAATGTTATAATAATTCTGAATATGAATGATATGTTATTATATAGATATAAATAATAATATATTGCAAACTGTAGTCTAACCTTTGCATAATCTTTACCTCATTTCTGCTACATAAGGCCACACACCAACGAGACTTGCTTCAAATTGTTGCCATTTTTTAGTAAAACTGTGAATGAAAAATTGTTGATTGTGGGCATTTATATTAAAGCCATCAATATTTACCTCGAAATCAAGTTCATCTGGATTGTTTCTGCCTGTGTCTATTTATGGCCCTAGCTAGATTTACGGGATTCAAAACCCCCACAAGTGGTCTTCCTTCTTTTGAACATTCAGAAATGATATCTTTTGCAATTTCATTTCCTAATCTGGTGCAACATGATACCTAAATTGGAATGGATATTTTTCACATGCTGCAAAGTTCCATGGAATCTCCTTCCCCTCTTTAATAAGCGACCTTTTCTCTACACTGGTAAGGTGAAGGTTGCATGTTCTGTGCTGCCATTATTACAAACATTGCATACAATTAGACATTTTCATATATAAAACCATTGATGAATATTGATTGTAAACTACAAACTTTCTTATAATTCCTTGTAATTGCCAACAATCTCTTAAAAGAAACTTATTATTTGTGATTGCTCACTACTGGGACAATATTAGAGATATTACATTGTTTGAATCCACCACTATTTGATACGATATGACACAAACAAAATGTTCATTAAAACTCTTTATTACAATAATTTTGTTGTAGACTGAAAATTTTGGGTTGTAAACGACTTAACTCACTTTATCGATGATTTAACTCACTTTGTTGATGACTTTACTCACTTTATTGATGAGGTCACATATAGACAAGTTGACCAAAAACCATCCACAATGCCATTGACATTCCCTGCAACGCACATAGAAATGAAATGAAAGTCAAAATAATATGAGGAATTTATACCAATACAAGAAACTTCCCCTTTAATTCATAGCAGCATGAAATGAAAAGAAAACAACACTAGGCTTTGTATGGAGATAAGTTATGTGTGCCTAGTGTGTTATAATAATATTGATATGAAGGCTAAATGGATTAGAGCTTGTAATCTGCAGTTGAATACAAGAACTGAGTTGTTGTTGATTTTAAGATTATCATCGTGTAATGAAATACTACAGGTGTCCAACATATTTTAATATTGCTCATATATTTTGTTGAAAAAATTGCAGTGATTCAAAGTTAGAAAAGGCAACTGTTATAACCTAATTCTTGCAACTTACTGGTCTTGTAAAATGGCTACTCAGCTTGTTTTGGGACAATGAAACACTGGATTGTATTCTCATGTTGATAGAATTCATCTGGTTGATAGTCTGTATGTTTCTCTCAACTTCATCTTTTTAGGTGAATGAGATGTTTTTAATGTCCTAGCATAAGGCAATGTGTATTATGTCATGCTGTACTTCTCCAAGTACAAAAAAAGTCTTTCTCGGATTTTACACATCTTTCTTCACAGCCTTTTGACTCGCTGACAATGAAATTCATGGTTGGAAAAGAAACAAGGAACATTTCTCATTGAAATATGAACTCGCATTAGATAAGTCTTCAATCAACAATTATTATTTTAATGAAGATTACTGTTTATATTAGTTATAATAATTTATTATTCTTACTCAAGTGTCAGAATCAATCTGTCAAGTATGAGTGAAGTCTTAAGGAAGGTTACAAGTTTGAGTGTTGATACTATGGTTTAACAGAGCGACCACAGTAGAACAATTTATTCAAGTAGGTAATTGCTATATCTTCTTAGTTTGGTAAGGTATAAGAGGGTCTTAGAATGGACATTTACCGTATTTACTGGTAAAAACTGTAGACTTAACTGGAAAAACTGTAGACTTTCAGTCTCTTATTGAACGCAATATCTAAATAATGAAATGATAGGCCTTAGCTAAAGGGTCTAAGGCATTTCATCATTATTGATGGAAATGAAATTAACTTATATCAAAGAGATCATATTTGATCTAGTTGGTAAGTCTTTTCTCATTCCTCAATTTGCAGACAAACTAGTACAAAAAAGAGACAATGCTTCCACTTATCACTCAATTGATATATCAAATAATAACTATTCTTAATCAATTTACGGAAATTCAGATTAAAATATGAATGGATATGAATCAGGTAATTATCTGGTATATGGTATGTTAAAGGTATTTATAATAATAAATATATACCATAGTACTGTATAGTCATTGTCTATGGTAACAGATTGTAACAAACTTGTATTATGTGTCATTTGAAATGTATTTCATCCACACTGAGTGGTTGAGGTTGATGGGAGTGTGAGGATTTAAACATCTACATGTTCAATCCAAGTTCAATTCAAGTTTGGAAATCTGTTGAATGGATAGGGGTTTTTTTTGGCACTAAAAGTGATGCCAATACTAGTAATTTTGCTTTAGAGAATTTGGTTTGGTAAGAATTCAGCCACAATGTATGTTAAAGTAACTTTATTTATTAGACTAACTACAGTGATTGGATTAGTACCACCTCAAGTGTACCAAACAAACTGGACTGTATGATTATGTACACATAAACTCTTCTACTACAGTCTTCTGTGGTATACAAATATACATTACTAACTTTCTTCCAAAAAGGGCTGTACTTGTTGAAAATTCTTGGCAAACACTTCTTTTCTTTTCTTTTCATTAATGTGTTAAACTTTGAACAAGTAGGACTACTTCAATTGTTTGAAAACTTTTTTTTTCGGGAAAAACAACTAAGCCTTTAATACAGGGCTATTGGGTACTGGATAAATTTACTTGCGATATTTGTCGGATTATCAAGTATCATTTATTTGGATAGATCAAGTTCTTTATCAAAACTGTGGATATTTCTGGTCAGAACTTGGCAGATGAGATGACATCTAGGATTTACTTATAACGACTGAAGTGGACTTGATGATTGCAAAATGTGAATTGAACTTGAGGCACTTTTGGAAATGATAAATCTTATGCACAACTTTTTTATAATGAAATCTTCTCTCAATGAAAAAATGAAACAAATTGGAAAACATTGTTTTATTGGTGGGTTATGGTGTTGATTAATTGTGTCTGCTAAAGAAAATTGATAAGATTTTGAGGAAAATATTAATGAATTTATCAATATTACATAACATATGTTGTGAAGTACATTGGAAATCGCATTAACCAACTTTTTTTTATTATTTTGAAATTGAAGGAAATGGACCAGACGTTAATGTTGTGTTTCTGTAATTGACTTGAATTATTGGTTGTCTGATTAAACAAAATGCAGAAGTTGAAAAACGAAAGTGTATGATTTGATTTTAGTTAATGCAAGTCTCTATTGTTTCTGCAAACAGTGTCAATGTTTTATTTGGATACCAGTTTTCATCACAGGTAGTGTAGTGTGTTCACTACAAGACAATTTAGGGACATAATAATCTATTTCTATAGTGAGAACAGATTACATTAACCATTTATCAAAAGTGGAAATCGTTATTTTATAAAGACAACATGTTGCTGGAACGAGGTAAATCCTTTAAAAAGGAACGAGAAAAGAGTGAAAAGGAACCATGGGGAAGTGTCAGGAATGTCAGGATTCTAAGGATTAGATCCTTCAGTGGAATGGGTTTTGCCACATTAAAGAAAAGGGTCCACTATCCTGGTAAGTAAATGAAGTCTCTTATAGACATGATTAGTATTTATGATGAACTGTTTCTTTACTATGATGTGTTTTGGACAAACAAAGTAATCATTTATCAGTTCAGAGGAGTTGTATAATCATTGTCAAAATTTTGGTATTGAAAATATGTTCTATTTGGACTGACAAATATAACATTATTTCCTTTACTCTTCCAGACATTTAACTGCAGTTAGTTCTATGAATATCTAGATTGCCATTAAAGCTCTACTGATCTAAGGAATTAGAGTCTTGTTTTATGTCTTATGCAATTTAGATTGTTACTTTGCTGAATGCAAATTGTGCCTTTGAATTCATAGTCTTGAACTTATACTTTTAAATTTTAATTTGTTAGTTCAGAGCAAAGGTATTTTCAGATAGCATTGCTTAGTGTTACATTTTTACAGCAATTCACATTTTAGATCATAGTTTACTTTTCAAAATTCAGAGCTTTTTCAGACTTAGTTTTCATGACACCTCTTAATTATAATGTTAGCTAATTATAAAAATAAAAAACTCTTTAATTTACATGGGCCAGTAAGGTAAGTCCAATACACAAGGACATGGTCCTGTCTATAATTCAGCCTTTGGGACAATACAATGCTTAGAGCAAGAAAAACAATTATCCAAGATACAGTGTACATGTGTTATAAATGTTCCTGCTAAATATATTATATTTCAACATACAACATATAGAGGGAATAAATATTATACATTCGATAAAATTGGAATGAGGGTTTATTACAATTCTGAATTGCATTTGACTGACACTTTGTGAGTCATAGTTGTGTAAAAGGCAGATCATCTATAATAGATGATGATTGTTGATCTGTTTATATAATCAATATGTTGACAATTTGGTTGAAGTATAGTGTTTGGTAAAGATATCTTATGATATTGTGTTAATTCATTGATTATATAAAGTCAATATATGATTAATATTCTTTGCTAAATATTGTTATATTGACTGCTGAAACCAAAGATCTTCTTTGGAATATATTTCAATTGATAACTACTTACATTGATCCAAATTAGTTCATTTAAGGACTTGGGTATATTAAGATAAACTTGTATAGATTTGTAATGATTTGAATGTCCATTGTTTTAAATGGCTTAAAATGGTTGCAAACCTCTGTTTAAGTTGATTAGTTACAGCAGTATTAATTCTATCCATATTGATAGTTTAAGAGATTTTAATGTCCTGAATCTGCAAGTTTTTAAAACTTCTCATCATTGGTTTTGCTTTTATGCTAATTTTTGTAAATTCAAGTACTTTAGATGTCAATCTTAGCTATGCCTTTGAAACAACATTGTATTTGGTGCAAAGATCTAAGATGTAGGATGGTCCAGCAAAGTCATAAAGATGTTACCTAATTCATACTAACAAAAAAATTCCATGTTCCAGAAATATGGCTCAGGATACATGAATGACCCAACCTGAAGGTCTATTTACTTAGACTCTATGTGCTAGCTCACATTTAACAATTTTTAGGATACATAACGGTACCTTGCAAATTTTACCATGAGCATTATTGACCCAATTTGCCAGTTCTGCAAGGGCCATAATTCTTCCTCAGACCTTTATTGCTACTTCTTTACAAAAACAATGCTAATAACTAACGTGTGAAACTCCATTTTGTTTCAAATCTGATCTGAATCAGTTTGGGGGAAGTGATTGAAGATTAGCATAACAATTTAGAAATCTTGAAACAAATTGAATTTGTTAAAGTACAGTTTGGGACAGTTTGGGATTATCTTTTAAAACAACATGTTTTCTGGACTTATTTGATGGAGAAGATACAATTCAGGTAAAAAATAGTTTATGTGAAGGCGTTAAGTGTGGAGGTCTAATTATCACTTTTATGTAGACTTTAAGCTAATATCAACAGCTACATTACATCTTATTTTCTTTCCTCGGGTCAGCCTTGTTGATTCTTTTAAGTTCACTCTATTCATAGACATTAAATACATAACTTCACGTTATTTCATAATATTTTTAAACATACTTTCACACCATAAGATTATGTTGTGAAATATTTTAATATGATTTGAAGACTTATAATATGTTAAAACAATGTCAAATCTTTATCATTCTCTATTAACAAATAAGTTTTTGGCCGTCAGAAAGTAACAATAAATCTGTTTATTCCAAGTACAAGTTTGATAATGTCCATAAAACTCAAAGATCAAAGCATACCAAAGAGGTGATTTATGTTTGCACAAATTTAATGATAAATATTCACTCATTTTTGACTAAACTAAGATTCAAGGTCAGGGGCAATAACTACAAATTGATTATGAACAAATCACCGAAGTAAATTTTACATATATCATATATTATCACAATACATCTAGATAAGCATGAACCAGGTTGAATATCAAATTAAGATAAACAAATATGTAGCTTTTATGCTGTTTGCAAATCAGTTTAAAATATTATTGTTTAGTCAAATTCAGTTAATTTTCATATCTCAGGCATTTCAAAATTCATACCAATTCGGTGTAATGTTGCCAAGACAAGTTTATTTATTTTAACTTTTATTTCATACATCTTCTCTAATATTTGATGTCAGTTTTTTTCATCAAATATTTTGAACAGAACATGAAAAGTTGAGTTAGCTTTGTTAAAAATTTAATAAACTAACACAGACATGGTAAATTTTAGTTTTGCACGTACATAAATTCAGGTCTGCATTAAAATCAACATGAAATGAATGACGTTATTGTAATGGTGTAAATCAATGTTATTTTTTGGATCAATTTGAAATTGATACTCCCTTGATGTTTCCATGGCAACTGTAGTTACTATCAAACAACACTAAGCATCAATATTAATGCTATTTCAATTGCATAATGTTGAAAAGTTTGCATTTAGGATGTGATTGTGCTATTTTTAGCAGTTTTGTTTGCAAGTACATGTATCAATCTTATGCTGCAGTTACACATTGATTAACTATAACATTGACATAAAATAGCTTGCAAGGCAAGGTAACATATGCCCACACATCAGCATTGTTAAATTATTTTTTCTTATGAATTATCAATTGTAAAGCTCACACCAAGTACCATAAATCTTTACCTCGTGACCTAGGCTAGTGCTTTTATGAGACTATGTTCTCGTCACCATCTAACACCAAGTTTCATCAAAATCCATTGAAAATTGTAGCTTCTATTGACTACCCCCCCCCCCTCCCCCCCAAAAAATTGGACCTATTATTCCAGAAGACTGTGGTCAGAATGAAACTAATTTTGATGATGGCCATTTACCTTGATGTTTACACTCAAGATTAAAACTGACTGGTCCAAGGGATATTTGTTAAACAAACCTGGTGTTGACAGACGTCTAATGTGGAGATCATAGGAGAATTTCCACCCCTTGGTCATTCTGTGGGTCAAGATTTCTGATCCTCATTCACTTTGAAAACTTCCAAAAAAGATTTGCTCAATGTGATTAATTGGATTTATTTTGATATTCATTTTATCAAGGATTTAAACAGGTAGAATAATTATATCTTGAATTGTTTTGTTTTTTAAATTTTGTTGCTACTAAAACAAAGGTATGTTGTACTGTAAATATTTGGTTGTTGTCAATTTGTTTTCTAGTTTCCTTCAGCTTATAAATGACACTGTTACTTTAGTGTAGCTTAAAATTAACTTTTTTAGTTTGTACTTGACTAGTCAAAGTATTAGATTATTTAAGGACTGTCTTCTTTTTGAAAAAAATTGACAATTTGTGCTCAGATATTGAGCGAAGGTGTCCAGAATTTGATACCTAGGAATATTTTTAACTATTTGCACTAGGTCAAAAGGGTTCGGATTGGAAAATCAAGCTAGGTATGGTGGAATTAAAATACAACAAAATCTTAGCTTTATCAGGAGTGTTGAATATCATTCCATTTCAATAAGATGTAGGACTTGCTTCCATATCAATTCAACAATATTTCAAACAAAGAAATTTTACTATTCAAATTGAATAAAAAGTAGATCTTGATTCTATCTCAATAGGTTATTTGATGACAGAACATTTTTAATGATATTCACTTTCCATTAGATTGCATGATTTGTTGCCATTACTTTATTCAGCAATTCCTTGTAGTGTTTGATGTCATAATGACTCATCGTGGTTAATTAAAATAATGAATATTTAAATTGCTCAAATGTAGTTTGATTATTGAGGTACATATTCCCCTGAAAATGTTCATGTCTGTTTGATTATAATAAAGTAAAGATTTTTTTGTAGTGAAGGATTTATCATTATAGTTAAGCATTTAGCTCAGTAAATCATATGGAATGAAAAGATCACTTTCTATTCCTCACTTGAATCTTAGGCAGTCACATTTTCCAAATCAAGAAAGTTACCTGAATTTGTGTGTGGATGAAGTTTGACATTGAAGGTCACAACCAATATGATAGTTTTAAAGTGAAATTAAAAAGCCACCTGAAACTAAGATGTACTTGATTGCCAGGTATTTGTGTGTTGTAATCCAATTATATTGACATCATTAGAACATTGACCTTTACCAGATTTATTTTTCGATGATAGAGTATTTGTTGAACTTGGTTTAAAGTTATGCAAAATCTAAGTTATTCTCATGTTAAGGGTCAAATAGATTCCTTAACATGTTTATTGACTTTGCTAAACATTGTTGACATCTTGGTTCTATTGTGACATAATTGTGTTTACTTGTTTACAATGTTGACATTACTATTTTGTACATTTTAAACCATTGTTTAATATCAAACAGGTGTATAAACTTGTATGTATACAGACAAAACCTATGGTTGAAACCTGAAATGAGTGTCGCCTTTTATGATGTCACGCTTATACACATCATACATAGCTTATCAGATTCATAACACTTTGCAAAAGGGCATTAGGTATAAAGAGTACAAATTTCACAAAATTGAAATATTCCATCCATATCATTTGATTGCAAGAAAGTTAAGTTCACCAGTTTAGTAAGGTGTCATTTGTTAACCTTACAATTTACTAAACTTGGTTGCTGTACCTGAATAACTTCAGAGGCCATTTTGAACAGCATTGTTAAAAAAAATGCTATTGGAAATTTAAACTATTGTATGGAATGTCTCAACATGGTTTTGAGTTGATGGTAATGATAATCATGAAACCTGTTGCTGGATTTACAAACAATTTTCTTATTAGGGCAATACCAACTTGCATTTTGTTTAAAATTAGACAAAACTTTTGCTACATTTTATTAAATTTTGTTTTGAATTTAGTTACTTTATTTTGGGCCTAAAGATAGTCTTCTTAAATTCATCTGTTTGACAACCTTACCAGCCAATGTTTTATATGGCTCTTTAAACTTACTTATTGTTTATTATCAAATCATCTTACTTGATTCTGGAAAATACCTTTTTCAGCACTTTATTGTCAAATGGACAATCCCATTTGTCATTCCCTTAGTTATCTAAAAGAGATGAAACTGATATGAAATATGTGGTAATTTGATGATTATCTGTAAACAAACAAACAAGTTGACACCTCTGTTATCTGTGAGATAATTCCATATTATATGTTGATTATATCATCTCTAGTCGTGATCATTTAAATGATTAAAATTTAAAGTATGTCAAATAATTTTCAAAAGTGTATTGACATTAGAGGCAGGATTAGAAGTAAATACAGGAGCTATTTTTTTGGAATGGCTATTTCAATTAATTACTTATTACTAATGACCTAATTTTTTCTTTGGAAGTTTTTGGTGACTCTAAAGAAATGCCTGTTGTGCTGTGTAAATGAGAATTTGCTGTAATATTTATCCAGGTAGAACATATAATTGTACCTTGAAAGCATGGAAATTTGTAAGAAAGTGTTTTAAAGAATCCATCGTGTATCATAACATATGATAAATGTTCTAATAATCTGTTAAATATACCCCAGTTTTCAAATAATTAATAACCTGTAGGCTAAAAACATATAAAAAGTAATTAACTGACCATTTGACCTGTCCAGAAGACATGTTTCTCTACACTTCAGCTAGTAGTTGACCATGTTCAGATATGTTAAACATCATGTGGTAAGTCTTAGAACATGCGTTTTGTCTGCTTCTTGATGTTTTGGATACAACACCAACATCTGTACAACTGGTTTGAAATTGGAGTGTAATATAAATATTTTGGCTTAAATGTGAGAGCAAAGTAAGCAGAAGAACTGCATGGAAAGTTAATGCATCTTATGATTATGAGCTAGTCACTGGAATAGTGTATACAATGTATGTCCAGTGAACATGCATTTTAAAGTTTTGGAAATTTTATGTTATGCTTACATTTAATTCTAAGACTAAGTTTGATGAAATTCTAAAAACTGATTTACCCACGTAAGTGACTAGTCCAGATGGGAGCAGCTTAATAAGTAGAATGCAAAACTCCATTTTTGTTTTTGAAAAAAGATACAAAGTCACACTTCACACTTTCACCAACCAAATAGTTGTGGTTATTTATTTTAAAAGATTCATTACTTTCAAAACGTGGTTGACATAAAAGTGTAAAAAATTTCAAGAATTTGGGGAAGTTGTGAATCTTTTCAATTTAATGGATTAGCCGCCAATGAATAAAACAAAAGGTGTAGCCTTTGGGTTTGGAGGTTAATCTTATTGTGGAAGGTGTGGTTTTAAAAAGCAGACGTGTTTAAATCAATATGGTGGATAATGAAGGGACTAAGTAATTAAAATTGATAAGGCTAGGTCAGTAATTAGTATTAAGTGTAAGTTAACAGTAGATAATAGTTTTTGGTTACAGTAAGACAAGTTTTCCATTACCCTTTCGCAAACCCTGATCATTGCATTTCCTGCTAACCCCCTTATAAACCCTGGTGATTTACCTTTGGTTTATTCCATGCCATTTTTCATGTGGAAGACTATACTCTATCTGGATAGAAGTAATGTATTTATGCTTGTCTACAAAGCATCTCATTACTACAGCTCTATTTTGTAATTAAGTTTAGTTCAGGATAAAAGTACATACTCAAGTGGCATTTTGATTAAAGAAATTTCATACAACCTATTTCATAGTGAACCCATTTTATGTGTCATGAAACATAGCTTGTATATACACAATATTTCTAGGTAGAAATACCTATTGATTTTTTTTCCTTATGCTGTCTGCCAGAGTTTTAATTCTCATTGGCTTTTACCTTCACAACTTTTAATTGTAACGCACTTGATGACAAAACCTTGTGTCTTCTATACAGTTTCATTGATTTCTTCACGGAAGACTTCCTATATTAATTCATTTGTATGATATGAGGACTATAAAAGGAAAATCTGTCAAAAAATTGTGGTTCAGAAATTCTTATTATCAAGTCTGTGTTTTTAATTGTGTGATATGCTTAAAGAAATAGGAAGTGTACATTTCATGAACAAAAAAACCTAAAGTGTATCATTGCTGTTACTGCTGCTTTGAAGAAACAGTGAGGAAGCTTATTGATAGTATAACAAATATCAAGTAAGATTTAATGCAGGATAAAAATGTTGTTGGTCTGTCTCATACGCAAAAAGAAAGGAGGCTTTGAATAAAATAGTGTATTTTGACTGAAATTTGCATTAAGGATTTCTTGGATTTGATATTTTGTGGTCTTGACATATTGTGTACATGAAAAATTGTTTCCCTGATCTGTATCTACCCAATATTGATGATAAACAATCTTGATTAAAACATCTTATGTCTCTACTAATTGTACAAAATTGATATACATGTAGAACGGAAAATGCTAGTAACCTGTGGCCATTTTGATCCAAGATAGATTGTTAAATTTGTGTAAGGTACTACAGATCTTCATAGATTCCAAGAAGCAATAATATTGATATGATGAAGGTGGAAATATTTTTCCTGGTAGTGTAACTAAAATTACCTATTGTACAATACATTTTGTGCGGCCTGCAATTATCTTGGGACTTATAAATTGTTTTGTTAAAGATGATAATTTGTTGAGTGCTCGCTTAACACAAGATATCAGTGGAGAAAAATTAGATCAAATTTAGCCATGAAATGTGCCTTGAAGGAAGTTTTTATAATTTAATAACAATTTTGGATTCATTTATTTGATCAGAACTAAAGGAATTGCATGTTTGCACTCAATCAAAAGGTCATGACAAAAGGTAATGTAGATTATAACATTAACAAGTGTTGTGGTTGACAAAACAGTGAGTTGGTGCTCATCAGATATTTGTCCATCATCAGAGGATAATTGAATAGATTTATATCAAATCAAATCTATCCATAACATAAATCTTACTAATCAATGATAATTATAATAATGATAGACTGCTATCAAATAGACATGTTAAAGAGTAGTTTAATGTGATATGAATTATTTACAGTTTTTAGATAATTAACCTTATGACTTTTGACAGATTATAAGTTATTATATCTTCTGGCTTTTAACATAAAGGTCAATTCAATGTTTACAAAATAAAAAGTTTTGGTTTCTTGGAATATTTGTTATGACTGAAATTACGTCCTAATATTTGACATTAAAATAACTTTACTTTGTTAATAATTATTTCATAATTAAGGATCAATTTATGGTGAAACAATAGAATTAATTTTTGATTTAATTTAAGGCCACAGAGCCACAAACAGCAAGATTCTAATTCTAATCAAATCTCAGCTGATTATAAAAATAGGGTTGTGGTCTTGGGATCTTATTCTTTATCTATCTTGGGCAAAGGGCAAAATTTTGTAATACAGTCACTTTAGATCAATAAGATTTGAGGTCCTTTCTGACTTTCACATTTTGTTGCCATTGGACTGGATACTCACATCAAAAATATAAATGTTTTGAAAACTTTACATGATCTCTTTCAACGTAAAATGCTCATAAAAATTGGAGTTGTTGTTGAATCTATCACATACGAATAAAGTAAAAAAAACACTGCAATTTGCAGTTAAGGATCTTGCAAGTAAGCCATCTTAGAATGTCTTATAAGAACTTCAAAAATACTCTTCAGATAAATGGCCAATCATAGTCTCAGCAAGAAGATTAAAGACAGCATGTGAAGAAGCTCTAAGCTAAACTAAGCAGATAGTTTCTGCTATTTATAGGAATAATATGGTTGAAAACAGACCTACACTAAGAAGCTTAGTTGTTTGTCATGGGTAATCTGATTAACTTTATCTTGATAATTACAGAGTCAACTGTTAGGTCAATTTCCATATGTCAACTTATTGAACAAGATCATGTCATTACACAATTGTGTGGAAAATTATTCCATTTCGCAGTAAGACTCGGTTTGTTCAAAGAAATGTAATATAACAGTGAGAGGGTATGTGGTTTTTCTGTCTGAAACAATTAAATTGATGATGTCAGTGTTTCTTAGAATTTCCATAGACACTTGTATATGATTTTTACAGACAGGGTTTGTCATGTTTGAATGAATACTTAGATAAGACTGAAAGAAATTAATTGTCACAGCTTTGATTAATAATGTATATTATTTCCTGATCATCCCATATATGTTGTAAATGGTATATAATTTGGTATTTAAGATACAGATGATTAAATTTTCAAAGTATAATATTTCTGACATAAATGTAATAGAGTAACAATTATTGAACTACCCCTGAGGTTTCTTCAACAAGATTTATTGTCTTGGTCAGGGAGGTATTTTTGAGGTGTATACAGTTTGACAAACAATTCTGATCTATTTTACAATCACACTAATATTGATATACTTTGATTAAATTTTATTTGACCCGAAGCAGACACCATCCATACCTAGTACATGTATATGGATATACTTCTTAAAGGGATAATAGGCGTTAGAATACACTCGTCCTACGGCTTATATTTGTGTTTCATATTGACTATTAGTTAAATAGGTATGCATCCCACACTTAAGCAAATTTTAAAAAGCCACAATAAAAATATTTTCGGAATTTTAAAAAAAAGTGAGCCAGCGACGATTCCATTTAGTTTGAGAATAAAAGCATCTGGTAAATCAACGCTAAAACATCATTGTGGAATTCAACAGTAGGGGTCAAGGACGCGTGAAAACCCACATGTTAGAGTTACTTCCCTTTATATTTACACGATTTGAAAATTGCTTCATTGATGGCTCAAGCGTTTTATGATTAACTACTTTATGCTGGGGATTCATCAGATTTTAGAGGGATTTTGATGTATAGGTAAGTCCACTGATGGATATATACTGTTATTGTCCAAATTTGAGTGAACTTAAAATTTTATGTTCGTTCTAACGCCTATTATCCCTTTAATAATCATAGGGAGTTATAGATGTCACTTATTTTCTATTGCTGTTATCTGTTTTCTATCATTATTGTGTTTGATAAAGATTCCTGTATGTGAATTGAAACGTTGCATGAATAAAAAGGAAGGAGTAGAATATCCATAATAGTGTGATTGTTTTAATGTTCTATCTACATCTAAATATCATATAAAGATTATAATTCTGATCTAGACCAAGAAGAAAATAGTTACCTAATATAGATTTATAATGAGGGGTTTAATAAAAGAGCTGGGATTAGCCTGCAGGTGAAAGCATTAGGGTTATTATTAATAGATCAGCTAAGTTGATAATTTCTGAAAAAATATGTTATAAGATGATTGTCCATGTTGTACTGTGACCTTGATTGACAAGTATTAATTGGAATAATCTTTCTGTTCTGTTAGCTACCATGGCAGATCTAAAACATCAGTGACTTGTTGACATGTGATTGACGTCTGCTGTTTTTTGATGAATATGTTTCAAAGAATCTGTGACCATAAATAACTTATGTACCAATACTGAGATACTTTCAATTCTTGACGGTATCAAGACTGAAGACAATTTGTGCTTACAACTCAACTCAAAAGTGTCTTTAATTTGTCAAAAAGTTCTTTTTCAAGATGTTTGAAAAACTTGTTTTAAGACCAGCAAATGGCGTCTGCACCATCTAGTCGATAGCAAGTAACGAACTATTCCATATTGAGATTGGAATCTGGAAATTGGACAACATGCAACATGAAGATAAAAAATTAAAAATGGTAATTAGGGTGTTCCACTATAATGTGACATAACTATATATTTATAGAAGGTAAAACATGATTGATATAATGCTATATATTGAATGTACGTCATGAAGAAGAAATTTGTTATTGTTTTGCTTCCTTGTAGATTGTATAGTTGACTTATTTTCATATCACATATATATATTATGAATGGGCAGTGAGTCATTGATAAACATCCTGGGAATTCTATTTCTAATCCCCTGTTGATTGGTTAAAAGGAATCAAAGGGCTCGTTCAGGCACGTGAACCTTATGTGATTAATGAATAGCTTATCATATAGATTAACAATAAGCCACCTAATTTGGTGTCTTTTGATTGGTTCTTTTGTAATCTATACCAATAAAGATATAGATTTTTCTAACTACCTCACCTAAAAGGGGCATGTTTGAATATCTCTATTGTTGTCCACCTTAAAAGCATGTCGTCTGCGCAATTTACCCCATTGTTACTGATCATGATTTTCTATTACTCATTAATAAATCATGGATTTTGAAAATATTTAAATTATTTCCCAATCTGTCAGGACAACTCCCAGAATCTGTCATTTTAAAATATGATTTTGTGAAAAGGACATGGATATATTTTACCATTAGACATTATATAAAATTTATTTGAGGAAACTAAAACAATGGGATTGTTTAATAAACGTTTAAAGGCTTCTCAAGCTGTGGACAAACAAAAAGGTAATTTTTGAAACGAATCAGATATTAACGTACTATTATAACTTTTTAAAAAAATCATAATTTTTCTAATCAGGAAGAGATAGTTTATGTGCCAAACAATACAGGTTGTAATTTTTATTGTAATTTTTAATGAGTTTAATAGGCAATTTTGTTTTCTGCTAGACTGACCTTTACTTAATTTTATTACCATTTTCAAAAATAACACTTTTTTTTCAAGGCTTCAAATGCTATTTTAATACCCCATGGTATATTGTCTGCTAGTGAAAAGTAATGGTGGAAAATTTTTTCTCCAAACTGCTTGATTCAAGGCATAAGCTAACACTTTTGAAACATTTTTTTGAAAGAATATATTTGCATTAGTCCTGTATATTTTCGATATACTTATCAATCTTAATTTTGATATTTCAGATTCCACCTCCTCGATGACACGAATAGTAGAATACGACAGTCATGACAACATGTCTCTTAAAGATGGCCACGGCCGGGGACCAGCAGCGGTAACCAGAAGTCATTCATTTGGTGGCATGTCTACTAAATCATCATCATCATCTTCATCATCAACTCCTGTTCTAGGAGATACCATCAAACGTAGTCCCCGGACCTACACCCATCCTCAACACACATCACGAAATTCGGGAATCAATTTTAGAAAGTCTCCTAAAGTTCCCAAAGTCCCAAGACCAAACAGAGCTCTACTGATGTTTGAAAGTGTCAAAAAAGGGCTTGGGTAAGTGTTCATCTATTTATGCAATTGTTAGGTTGATGACATTAGTCAACCAAGAAGAGTGCGATGTGCCTGATTATCAAATTATATCATTGATATTGTGAACATTGTCAAAGATTCTTGCTTTCGTGAAATGTTAATTTTTGTACCAGCCTACAATTTATAAATCCTTGTCACGTCCAATTGACAATGATGTGAGAAGTGGGTATATCTATTTTTTGAAGATAAGGTGTGAATAAGATTAATAGTTAATCTACCATAAAAACCCATCCTGTCTTAAACTGAACCTAATGTCCGTCTATGACTACTAAACTACTGGTATTGAAGATACTTGTGTTGCAAGGTAAATGAGGTACTGTTCAAACAAAACAAATACAAATGACCATCGTCCACTGTTAATCACCTGGTCATAATCTCTCAACTCCTCATGTAAACAGACGTCAACATTTTACCGTGAAGCTGTCTCAAATCATTGTAGTTTTTAGTCAATAGTAGTACATTATCACCAAGGTCATTTCAATCTACAGCTCTATAGGTCAAAAAATTTGTTTTATGATTTGACTTGCCAAAAAATGTTCACCATTCAAGAACTATGTTACATTTATCGACTAAATGTTTGGACAAGAAACACAAGAAATCAATAATGGCTAAAAAGAAATGTCAAGCCAGAAGGCAAGCTATAAAGTCAAATTTCAAAAATTCAATTTTGAAAAAATGTGAGAAAACACACAATAAAGTCCATTGTAGGTGAAGTAAACATAAAGCAGAGCCGTATGATAAAAGCGTTACCCCCACTGTTCATAAGTCAATTTGAAAGAGTATCATGTTATGATGTTCATTTGTTGATATATTTTTCCAAAATAGTCTGAATGTATATAACTTTCAACTTTTCATTAGGACTATGATACAGATATCTCAAAATATAGCCTGTATATTGGAAGGATGACTTTTTAAAGATGTAAATTAAGACATGATAAAGAAGATTGAAATTTTAATAAACTTTTAATTATTCTTATTCCAAAACAAGTTTTCTGTTTGTTCAGAAAGTGACAAGTAAAATATTTGATGAAATTATTTCAACAATAGACATGCAGTTAAACTTGATATAACCTTAATTACAGCTTCAATGTAATTCTTGGCTAACCACAAATATTGATTGTGTAAGGCTGTAAATGTAAAGTGTATGTCAACAAAGTACTGCTGTGAATATTTATAATTTACTCAAATAAAAATGAGATGCATACCCTGTGAATGAATTTTTGTTTTTGAAAACTACCTAAATTCAAAGTTAAATGACTTTATTTTCTTCCAATGTTCTTGTAATTTGTAGGACTACAATTTAAACCCATTGGTGTTTAAAATAGAAATTTAAAAAAAAAAAAATTGAAAGCATCTAAACTTGTGATGATGCCCACTAGTTGGGTTTTCCTTTCCCTCTTAAACTTGTTAAAATTTATATTTATTTTCTTTCAGGGAGTTTGTTCATGCCACACAAGATGATATTATGCAACTACAAGCCACTGACTCTATGTTATCTTCACAGGTATGTAAATTACAGACACAATATTTTTTCTCACTCTTTTTTCCGGTTTTGTAGACTACTCTACTTTATAATAGATAATTTGCTTTTGAAAGATTGTATAAAATTACATCATTTGAAAGACGTGTCTGTTACAATATCATCTACATTTATAAAAAGTTTTAAAACTGGTTTTTATTCTCTTTGGAGCATGGGAAGTAAGAGATTGCTGATTATATTTAACACTTCAAAGATTTTTTAAAATGAGTGATATTGATATAAAGATGGTTAAAGAGAAAACATTGGCATCCTGAGCTAATGGCCTGTAGGAATTGCTTCATTTGATATTAAAAAAATTCAAGGCTTTAAAAAACAACAGTTCAGAGTAAAAAAAATCATTTTGAGACACCACCCACCTGAAATATGACCCATGTTATAAAGTTTCCCTTTTTTACGCCAAATAATTCTGGACCCCTGCATTTGATTATCAAACAGAAATAACATCACAGGTCCTTTTATTATTCAGGGCAAACAACATGAAATAGAAAAGGTACATATTAAAATCAGTAGAATTTTGCATCTGTATTATATGGATTGGTTTTAATTTTTTAACCTCCCTTTTTTAGTTTTATTTTCAATTGATCTACTTAAAAGTTCTTCAGGATACTTTCTTTCATTTATCACCTGTTGATTTTTTGGTTTCAGACTGATTAGAATATTTGTTTGTTTCTGATACTTTTGTTTGATTATAAGGCACTCATACTAGTGTTTTAGTTTGTAGTGTTCTTTCAACTTACTTTGTTGAAGAACTGAGGATTGGAAAGAAACCCTGATTTCATTAGCAAGAGATGCAATCATAATCTGATTGCTTGTCATTAACAGAGCTCATATTGACTCACAATTTTAATGCATGAGTTTTTAAGTGCATTTTGTCCCTACAATTTATATTGATAACCATAATAAGTGTTGAAACGGTTAGTGATTTTTACCTGGTTAACTCTGGTTATTTATTTCTGTTTTATCATTCTTTTTAAAACGGGTAAAAAAACACATTTGCAGCATGAACTAAACTGCAGTAGGGCTAAACATCAAAGACTTGACCTAGTTAAGACAAGTTTCCCGCTTGAAGACAATATATTTATGAGTAGCAGGCCAAGTTTTCTGTGTTGACACCATAACATCTAGTCCTTGTTCTAGGGTTGAAACTCCTCTTTATGATAATCTTTATTAGTTAACCTAATTCACATAACGGTGCACACGGCAACATTACTACCTACAAGATACATATGATCGTCAAGACCTAGTAATTGATTGTACATTTATGAAAATAAATAGAGACTTGATGACTGTGACCAATAAACCAATGTAATTCTAGTGTTTTGCATTGATATGCCATCACTTGATTATTCAAAAATAAATAACACAGTTTTATATATTTTCTTAAGACAAAAATAATGCCTTCTTTCAGCTACTAATTATTTTGACGGTTAACCGATAATCTCAAATTCAACCCTTTTAACTGTGAAATCCTACTTAATATTGGTTAACTGATTATCCGTTTCAACACATATTATTATCTTCTTACAATTAAACATCTAACATTTTCAAATTTCTTTATATCTTCATATTTACCATGAAATTGTAGACATCGCAAATAAACCTTCATCTTGTCAGTCCAAATCAACCTTGACATTAAAAAATTATCTTGTGAAAAAGTATATATATATATATATATTTTTGATCTTGCCAATCAAGATTGTCCTTTGAACTTGCAATTCCAAGTGAACTTGCACAGTTAATTTTCACAATAACTATAAGAATATTGAGCTTCTTGCCCCAAATTGAATTTGGCATTGACCTTCACATTGTTTATTGACCATGGCATTGAGCATTAATAAACCTATACAGATATATACAGTTCGAATGACTTTTATTCTTATGTATATAAATAAAAGATTTGTGTTATAAACCACAGTATGATTGCTTCTTTAGATTGATAATTGCATCGTGGTCATATTAATTCTATTAACAAATATAACCTTTTATGGGCATCAATTATAGATATTTTTTGTTGAAAGTTTAAGGTCTCCGAAATATAGATATGTTTCACATTTCCCACAAATTGGAGCTTTAGTTTACCAAAGATCCTTATTCTAATTTGGAGATATGTGTCTCTGCAGTCACAGTCTTTGCTTATCTATTTGACATAATTATATATTTGTTGTGTTGTTATTTTATTCTCTGTGCCATATGATTATTGCCTCTGTAAACTTCTCTAAAAATCTTTGTTTATTGATTTCAATGCTTTTTGTCCCAATTCCATTAATTCAAATATCTTTATTGTGCTATGTGTTATATTTGGAACTAAAAAACAAAAAGATTACACAAATAGATTTTGAGGAACAGAAGCCTATTTAAAGATAGACTATCATCCCTCACCATTTTTTGTGTTTATTGCAGATAACATGTGTTATTACTTATTTACATATTTATTATTATTATTATTTGTCATTAGATTAGAATCTATATATTTGATTTAAGTAAGGAATTGGTGGAGTTAACTTGACATAAGTTAATAGCAGGGCAAGCTTAATTCTACTGTAATACTTAATACAACTGTGCAATTGGTTTTGCTAATGAAGTACTATATTATCCCTTTCTTTGATACTTATGATAATTGTTTGGTAACTTTATGTTACAGTAGATAGAGCTAACAAATAATGTTTTATTTTGAACCTTATTTCAGCAAATCAAGGCAGCTGAAAGATATTTAAAGAAATTAGAATTTCATTTAGCAAAGGTATGTTACCTTTTTTACAAGAGCGTTCTCAGATTGTCTATTGCTTGAAAGAATACTTAGGATTAGTGCAAATTTATTATAATCCTTTTTGCTTTTTTCTTAGTGATAGTCAATTCCTTATTGATCGCATTACTATTATATTATGCAAATTGACCAATAAGTCACATCAGGTATATTAATGTATTTTAGCCTAGATGAGGTATATATGCAATTAAGTATGACAGTATGATATTTATCTCTACAGGTAGATGAATTATATGATTGTTATTTGGTTCATCAGCAGTTACGTGAGGGTAAGTTTTAATTATAAGCCCTGCTTTCATTTACTATAAACATTCATGGAGTTTCATCATCTCTTCAGAACAGTTTTTGTCATGTTAATGTGTAACTGAAGCTATATGATAAATTTTGAAAAGTAATTATATATAAGGTAGTTTTCTCTAGTATTTAGTTAGATGTAGAAAAGTTTCATATGAAATTGTAATTTTTTTTCTGGTTTACCTTCAGGTGCTAGAACAATGGCTCGTGCCTTCACCACATCACCTGGTCATCGTAAAGATTCTATAACTAATGTCAAATATGGCTATAAAGAGTGTTCACAGGTAAACGCACCTACATTTACGATTAATCAACATTCAAAACAAAAATAATAGCAAATTTACAGGAGCAAAATTTTAGCCATGTAAAAAGTTAACTACAATATATTTACATTACAATATTTTTCTCCATTGGATTAATTTTAATACGTGTGGCGTTTATGAGACAATAACTGCCATTGCCTCATCACCAAAACATTGAGCGTAGTAATACACGGTAACCAATGTAAATAAACATGGCCGCCGCGCTATTAACGTCGATCACCTTTATGAAAATTAATCATAAATGTGCTAACGCGCATTCATTCAATTTTCCATCCAACCTTTGTCCTGATATACGACCATAACCACCATGGGGTGACTGTTTATTGCTTAAATAAATCACCCTCTTTCCGTTGATTTAATGTGAATCAAGGCCTAGAGGATACCAACAATCAGTCCAATAGAGAACCATGAAACAGAAATAGTCATTGTGGTGTTTTGTATATATATAGTATAAAAGGGCAATATTTATTTGTTTCAGACATTATGTGCTATAGAAGCTCAGCTAGAGAATATGTTAGGTACATTCCATTGTAAACTTAAAGGTAAGATACAATAGTTTTATTTATAACAATCACAGTTGTCCATACAAGTATTGGTCAATTCCAAAAAAATACAAATCAACATTTTATTTCAATTTTCAAGTTTAATATCAGCAAAATTTTGACTCAGAAATATTTATTTTGTGCTTGCAACTCATTCATATTGTAAATTTGATTCTATCTTTATATATCTAATTAGGTATCTATCTTTATATTGTAATTAGGTATCTATCTTTATATTGTAATTAGGTTTCTATCTTTATATATCTAGGTATGGCAGGTTTTGCCCGACTATGCCCAGGTGATGTATTTGAAGTTACTATAAGACATGGACCACAGAAATGGAAAACTAAAGGTAGAATAGAGAAGAATAATACACAGAAGTGGGATATTCCAGAATTCACATTCAAATCTTTAGTAGGAGAAATACTGACTATAAAGGTACAGAATTGCATTTTGCCAGGAAATATTTCAAGAATATGGATTCAAAATGGAAAAATTGTGGTATTATTTATTCTTCAGTTTTCATAACTGAGCCCTCTAGTCATTTGAGGTTGCAAGAATAAGGTTTCAAATACGACTGTAGAATTTTTTATTCAGCACCAATTCCAATAATTTTATTATATCATTTGATATTTTAATTGGGATGAATAATACAGAATGAAAGTGTTTCAGCTTAAAGAAATTAATATTTTCATTGCAGGCATTAGAATCACGCAGTTTTAAAAGTGTTTTATTAGGTCAGAAGAATTGTGAAGTGAAAGATTTATTTTCTGCGAATCCACAACTAATGACAATTAGTATCAATTTTAATGGTTCTCTAAAACTTAGTGTTGTCATCACTTGGAAGTAAGTTTTTTCTCTATTGCACAGTTAGATATTTCACCAAATTAGCAATGTACCTTTTACAGCATTTTTATAAAATCAATATTAATATGAAAAGATTTGGGACAAAAGATTTTGTAAATTGCAAGTGTAGAATTGTAGAATTTGGATTCGGTTTTGAAAAGATTTTGTGAAACACGATGCATTCTATAAGGTTTTCATTGGCAACTTCATTTTATCTAACTGTAATGGTCTTCATGTACATGCATAGTAGTTAAAGTGCACAATTTGATGTGTAACAAAAAAATCTTAATTTTTTAGACATTTGACCTGGCTCTTTGCCATTGTTTGTTTTTCGTCCAAAAGTAAATTTTTAATTGGCATGCCATTCATTGAAGTGTTTTTAGTTTGGATTTAATTTTTAATTGGCCACGATTCAAATCTGTGAGACATCTCAGTTCAACACAGCCAATCTTAATGAATAATTGAAATAATGTGATAAATGATCTTGTTTCAGTCCTTTAGATGGTATAGATGATAGTGTGACGTTTTTTGAGGCTCCAATACGTTCTGCAACTACACCTCGCAGACGTCCTGTTTCTGTTGTGGCTTTAAATGGACAATATGTAAGTATAAACAAATTTTCTGAGGCATGCTCTCTGCAGTTGAACAGTAATTGTAATCAGGCAAAGGAATGATCTTTTTTTTAAAGCAGTGTTGGCAGCCAGATTAAGAAAAATAAATGAGAGCAGATATCTGTTTGTCCTTGGTTTTATTCAAAGCTATTATAGCCAATTCATAGCTAAATACAAATTTGTCTTTGACCTAATCTGGCTTTAATCATTGGCTGTTTGACAGTAGCAAAAATCATATGTATTTGACTGTAGCATGCAGAATGTGATTTTAAAGATTCCAAGGGAAGACTTTTGGTAAGATTTTGTTGTATATTTGTCTCATTCTTCAGCAATGTAATTATGATATTAATTTCTTCTGCTTTTTGTACTTGCAGTCACAAAGTTATTCCGATCTTGGTCATGAAAGAAGATACTCTAGTCCAATTCATCTGATGAGATCCAAGGATGATTATGCTATGTGTGCTTCATCTACGTCGTTACCTATGCGCGGTGGATTTGATTCGCCTTCCTCATTTCATTCACCGTTAATAAATGTGAAAGAACACGACAGTACATTTAGTGTTAATGACTCAAACAGTTCCTTAATTTCACAAACTGTGTTAGGCAGTAGTACCCTGAGCAGTGCTTTGTCCCCACCTGTGGTTCCCCAATCGAAATTCCCTGGTGTGTTTGCTCAGACTGTGATGACACGTGATGAACCAACTCATGTGGAAGAGGCATTAGTGAGCCTTACAACCTCTATGGAAGATTTTCTTGGACAATATCCTGAATTGCAATCACTAGAAGAAGTTGTTATTGCTCTGGAACATTTCCTTCGGGTATGTTAACAATTGTTCTGTATTTATGTAAATATTTATTTGTGCACTGTGAATCTTTTTCTGGCATGCAGGTTGTCTTGTTCAGAAATATGTTGGATGGGTGAATTGTGTTACAAAAGGGAGTGATTATTTAGAGTAGATTCTTTTTCCTTCCATATTCACAACATAGAATTTGAATTTCTGTCATAAATGATGCATTTAATGTCATCAAGGCGATTAGGTGCCTGACTCTGGGATCGCTGGTTCGAAACATATTCAGGTCTCAACCAATTTTCAGCACTAGAATCTGTCTTATACCAAGAAAGTGTTATCCCAATAACAAAAATATTGTTGCAATACCACTTTCTAAGTGACATTAAATCATCTTGGGAGCTGTGTCGTTACTGATTATCAGAGGGGTAATGCACAGTAAAGTCTACATGTCTGCTGCCTTCTATTTTTGTGGAGGGTCCGTTGGCCGAGTGGTCTAGATGGTTGACATGTAGGCCTATTGCTGGCGATTAGGTCCCTGACTCTGAGATGGCTGGTTCGAAACCCGTTCCGGTCCCAATTTTCAGCACTAGAATCTGTGCTATACCAAGAAAGTGTTATCCAAAAACGAAAATATTGTCATAAATGATGCAGTTGTCAATATTTTGCGGATTTCAAACTAACTTTTGTTCTTTGGGCACCTTTATTGCCACCAAAATGGTTTTAAAAAATCTTCCTTCGGTCATTATAATAGCCATGTGTTATGATAAAATATGAAGAAATATGCTGATATTTGTCTTTGTTTATATTTGTAGAAGAGATCGCGCTGTAGTTCTAGATCATCTAGTATCAGCGTATCTATTGAAAGTGCTTTAGAAGCTTTTGATTTTCTTAATACAGAAGATACAGTTGATGATTTGGACCAATCACCTCAGTAAGATGTTTTTTTATAATTTGTTCTATAGCTAAGATTTTGTCCTGAAAATTAACAACAATGATTGTATGAATAACTGATTGGGATCTGAAAAGGTATATATAAGCTATTTAAGAAAATTGTAGATAATTACCAACATTCTTACATCTTGCCAGCTCACATGCTAGATACACAGTCAATTCTCAGGTTATATAAAACAAAGACTTTTATTTTATAGTGAAAGTCGAACATCAAGTATAGATGATATATTGGTGAGTCCAGAGTCCACAGCTAAAACAGCTGACTCAGGTATTGAGTCATTAGCTAAAAGACTGAGTGAAGATACTCAACTAGGATCTAGTTTAGGGTCCAGTCCTGTTCCACCAAGTAGTGGTAATGAACAGGTTGATCATGTTTTATTGTTTCATCTGAACTACTGTGATAGATTATTAGAGGTATGTTGTATGTTTATATGTCATGGTTTTATTATCAGAATTTTGTCTATAAGAAATGAATATATAAATATATGAATATGAATTGCTGATGAAAATTATTTTGTTATAAAGTTATATATTTCTAATTCCGAAACAAATGAATATTGTTAGAAATGATTGATGGAAAATCACAAATGCCAAATTAGAAAAAAAACTTCATTGTGTCAAAACGTTAGAGATAAAACATTATTATGTTTATGGTTTGAAATAAAATGTTAAGTTATTATTTTTACCTTTCAGTGCTTGGGTAATTTTGGCCCTCTAAAGTGTAGAGAATTCTATGCATTGGATAAATTAAAAACTCAATCAGGAATAATTACAGCATTATTGAAAATTGCCAAATCTGGACCAACCATCGACCTTCATCCAAGTAAGTCATTTGATTAATTGATTAAATTTTCATAACTGCATGTTTAATGAAAATTTTGTGACATGCAGTTTTTACAGGTTCCCATGTTTCCAAAGATATTAATGCAGTTCAAAATAATATGTTGACATTGCTGTCTTGGAAATATTTTCATAATGTGTTTGCTTGTTTATAATCAAATATAGTTGTCCAAAAATCTAACTTTTACAAAGAAAATCTCTTTCTTCCTCAGTTATGGTAGAATTAACAGACGACAAATCATTACGGGAATTCTGGGTAACATGTATAGATCAAAATTTGTTATTTATACATCCTGAAAAACTTGTGTTCACAATGGATCAGAAATTTGGTCAACGTTTGCAAGAAAAAGTAGAAATTTCACCCCATAGAGGTAGGTTAGCTAAGTTCTGTTTTTGCCACAAAAGAGGTATTTTTGCTTTGGTTGAGATTTTTTGAAGCGTCTGCATACATGGACGACATTGCTGCTACAAAGCTATTTTTTTGGGAGTTGAAATAGTGCTAGACCTATATCTTGATTAGAGACTAATTGAATATATTTCATGTTTGATTTTCAGTTTTCTGGTACATTATATCTAAAATATTAGATCTACCAAGCTGTAATGGTGAAAAGATAAAAAATTCACATATTGTCACCCTTCATCAATTTATGTCTTACTTTACCTCAGAAGGTGGCTTGAAGAAAATTGAGGCTGTCGCACAAGAAAGTAAGTAAAATTAGCCAATGGCAATAAATCGTCCAAATATGTTGTATTTAATATAAACCCATCTCTGCATAATGTTGGAATTTTTAGTTAAAACTACAACTAATCAGATTATCATTTGGCCAACATTTTTCTGATGGATTGACATACCAACTTCATGATGAATTGTTTCATCTCTCAATATTTTAATTCTTTAGATACCTTACCATCATCAGTGTGTTTAATTTCTCTGTATTTTATTTTCAGTATCGTTAACAGATAGATTATTATCTGGTAATACAGATATAGTTATAAAATCTATTCTAACATTACGAGATACCTTACCATCATCAGTGTGTTTAATTTCTCTGTATTTTATTTTCAGTATCGTTAACAGATAGATTATTATCTGGTAATACAGATATAGTTATAAAATCTATTCTAACATTACGAGATACCTTACCATCATCAGTGTGTTTAATTTCTCTGTATTTTATTTTCAGTATCGTTAACAGATAGATTATTATCTGGTAATACAGATATAGTTATAAAATCTATTCTAACATTACGAGATACCTTACCATCATCAGTGTGTTTAATTTCTCTGTATTTTATTTTCAGTATCGTTAACAGATAGATTATTATCTGGTAATACAGATATAGTTATAAAATCTATTCTAACATTACGAGATACCTTACCATCATCAGTGTGTTTAATTTCTCTGTATTTTATTTTCAGTATCGTTAACAGATAGATTATTATCTGGTAATACAGATATAGTTATAAAATCTATTCTAACATTACGAGATACCTTACCATCATCAGTGTGTTTAATTTCTCTGTATTTTATTTTCAGTATCGTTGACAGATAGATTATTATCTGGTAATACAGATATAGTTATAAAATCTATTCTAACATTACGAGATACCTTACCATCATCAGTGTGTTTAATTTCTCTGTATTTTATTTTCAGTATCGTTAACAGATAGATTATTATCTGGTAATACAGATATAGTTATAAAATCTATTCTAACATTACGAGATACCTTACCATCATCGGTGTGTTTAAAAGTTATTGGTTCACTATTAAATACCAGTAATAATACAGAAATCCAACAGTCAGCAGGTAGAGTTACTATTTTGTTATCATTGACATGGAAGATTTTTCTTATAACTACCAGCACCACTTGATTTGATCAACACTTACTGCATCTGAAAATCCACTTCATAACATTTAAATATCTTTTATTTTAGTATCCTACTTGAAGTTACTCTCCAGAAACAAAGAAACAAGAGATAAGGTATGTAGTTTTTGTATTGTGCTATCAAGTGCAAAGAACAGCATGCATTATTTAAAGAATGGGCTGAACATTTTTTCAGTTTATTGATGTATAAACAGAAATAACCTGTGTACACTGTTTATTGTGTATACACATCGATAAACTGATAAAATGTTCAGGTCATTCTTTATAATCAAACTCAATGATAAAAGTAGTCTATCAAGGGAACTGAGCTTATATTTCCATACTGTTTATATAGAGATATAAACCAATGACTTAAGATGACCTAAACTGCTCATTTCATTGCGTAGGTCTGGCATATTTATATTATAATTGATCTTTGAAGTAAGTCTTTGTTTTATGAATATTTTGATTTTTTGTTCACATAATTATTATGGAATTTGAACTGAAATCACATCAAGGTGCTAAAAGAGATTTCTTAAATAAAATATCTCTAACTTCTTTTTTAGGCAATGATTGTATTTGTGGAAGGATTAGAAGATTTACTACCAGAAGTAAGAGGTGGAAGTTGTTCAGCCTTATCTGTTCTTGAGGTATGTTCAATTTTCATAAGCTTGACATTGATTAAGTTACAGTTTGCACATGAACAGCTGAGGAGATCTTTGATTCACAATTAAAATCCCACATACATGAGTGAGGTTTGATTAGCCTTATAAATTTAAACTATAGAACAGAGAAGCATTAGGCATGTTAGGTATAAATTTCAGCTCATGTTTGTAAAGTCAGTTTAAAAGAGGTGGAAAGATTTTAAAACCTTCTGTAATTGAATAACCAAAGAATCAATCTGTTACTATTTTCAGGCAATAGAGAGTATAGATCAGTTAGTGTTTGTTTGTCAAACTGATGACGCCACCAATGTTAGAAAAAAGGCTAAAGATGCACTTTTTTCACTAGGTAAGTATAATAGATATTCTATCCACTACTCTCAATATTTATCATGGAATTGACGTGAAAGTAACCTTAAATAATAATACCTAACAATAAAATGAACATTTTCACTTTGAATGCTGCTATCCTGATCCAATTTTTATTAGTCAAAAAATATAAATAAGACTCCCCCATTTCTACATTTGTTTTTTTATAGAAAGGATGAAATATAAAAGTGCTAATTTGATAACATATTGTTGGATTTGGAATCAAAATGTTATCACACTCTTAACTGAACTTTCTTTGTTTGTTATTGACAGGTGATGAAGGTAGAAAGGCTTATGAAGAAACACAGTTATCTGCCCATGGTTTCCAAGGACTGCAGATGAGAAAATAAATGTGCACATGTCAAACATTTAAAGATATATGAACAGAAATGATTTGTCATTAGAGGGTTCTTTAACCTCTTCCTGGCAAAAAAGAAACTTACAAAATGTTTGACTAGATATCTAGTATACATTTAAGCTCATTTTCGCTTTTTCCCTGTCCACCATTTTAAATTTGATACTATCACCTTTTTTTAATACTCTGTATGAAATATAGGTTGTATTGAAAAATTTAAAAAGCTTTTGCAATCCTAAATAATGTTATGTTAACTTCAAACCATTGATATTAAAGCTCCAGTCATATATAATTGGTATATACAGACAAATCATTAATCCTTATTTAAATGCTGTCTTTATACATTCTCAGTACTCATTTTACCTGGCCTCGTGTAACATTTTTTTGTCGCCAAGGAATTTTGTTTTAATGTATGTGATAGAATATTTGACAATTTGATTCCCTATTTTATGTTAATGAAAGTCAAAATTTCTAGTCATTTCATGTCCCTGTGATTTGCTCACAGGTAAGACAGAAAAGAATGCTCTTGTTGACTGTTCATTGTGTCGCATGATGTAGCAGATACTGTGCATGTCTTCTATAGGCCTACTTTACCAATGAGACAAAAGTTGCAATATGTTTAAATTTTGCTTACTATTTCTTTTATTAGCCTACCTCATTTTTCATATACACTAGTCAGATCTTTTTGTTCCCCAACATGTACCTATCTAAAACAATAGTATTGTACCTCTTCAAATCGAACTTGCTAACATTAAAGTAGCAATATTTTTTTCTAGATCTACATCTATCTGATGCTTATATTTGTTATCTTTTTTCATTTCAATTTTCAAATTTGTTTCATCCTCATTCCTAGGATTCAATTTTTGTCTGAATTGAAAACAAAATTGTTTGTCTAGTTTGAGATATTGTATATAGATATGATAATGATTCCAAATCATTTTGCTGTATCGTTCTAATGTTTTTGTTTATGATTTGTTGATTTTATTCCTATTAAATGATTTTTTGATATTTGTACATATTCATGATTTTTATACAAAAAATGTATGACTTTTTTTTCCTTTTCTGGGAAAGGAACATTATTAATGTATGTTAGTTTTGGTGGCATTCTTTGCCCAATCAGTTTGTGTCTACAACTTCTAATGAAATTTAGTGAAAATGTAATCAAAAATATTGTATAAAATTGTTTATAATTTGTTAATTATGTACATATTTATTGCTTGCCAGCATAAATTATGCTAATTGAATAGTTTGCCTTATAGGATTAAACTATATCCTATGCAGAAAAGATGATATTAAAATAAGACATCATATACACCCTTTTTTTGTATTGTGATTTGCAGCGATTGGTCATGATCTTATGCAATTATAGTGCTTTTTATAAAGACCTAATGAGTATTTGAGTTATTCATATCCCTGTATGGATTTAGGTGTTTTGTTTTATTAGTTTTGGATATCCAGTTTGAGATATATTTGAATGGGGTTATGAAAAATTGATGGAACACTATATGCATAAATTGCATTAGGCTATGTCTGTCACAGACTGCATTCAAAATGAAACTAATTGATTAAGCCTTATTTATATACTTTATTCATAATTGTAAATTAAAATTTCTTATATGCTGATTTTTTTCTTGTTTTGCTTGAGAAAGTTCATGTTCCTAAAGCAATGTTTAGACTTTAGGAACATGGAGAGAGTTAAGTCCTATCTACAATTCTTGAATGAAGGAGAGCCTGCAGTGGGAATACAAGGGGTTAATGATGGAATGATTGAACTAGGCTACAAATACATAGGCCTACATCTTTCCAAATATATCGAGGTATGGTTTGGTATTTAAATACGTTTAAAAAAAAACTGGCACATGTAGCCTATGGGCTATGCGACGTGCAGAAATTTTTGTGGCTTAGTTTTCTGACTTTTCCCCAAGCTCTCTCCAAATATGGAAGGATAGACGATCGATATGTAGGCTTACTTAAAGGCCCTGTACTGGACAGTGTGGGTCAGTGAGGTGACTCTCGAGCCATGTGAGTCCTTGTCAGTGTCTGTGGGTCACATCATAATAAAATCTAATTTTCTGGATCCTTATTTCCGGTAGCGGTAGTATAGGCTACTGAAGTGCGGGGCTATATGGCTTATATAGACGATATGTAAGCTTACTAAAAGGCCCGCTACTGGACAGTGTGGGTCAGTAAGGTGACTCACGAGCCATGTGAGCCATCGTCAGTGTCTGTAGGTCACATCTTAAAAAAATCAAAATTGTTTAATCATCATTTCCGTTAGCGGTAGGCCTAGTATACTGAAGTAGAGACTATATGGTTAATGTAGACGATATTTACTGGACAGTGTTGGTCAGTGAGGTGACTCTTAAGCCTTGTGAGTTATTGTCAGTTATTGTCATTGTGATGACTCATGAGGCATGTGAGTAATCGATAACTTTTTCTGATTACATCATCAAAACATGAATTATCA
Organism: Nipponacmea schrenckii; assembly: GCA_030562195.1. Taxonomy (NCBI): domain Eukaryota; kingdom Metazoa; phylum Mollusca; class Gastropoda; family Lottiidae; genus Nipponacmea; species Nipponacmea schrenckii. The sequence goes on from CM060201.1 coordinate 11,213,984, forward strand.
TTTCACCTACCGGTACCTATTTTGGCAAACAGTATGGGGCCTGACACATCGTTTACTTTTGTCTATTTCGAATTTGGAGATGTGAAACGAATATATTGTCCATAAAAAAATAATTTGAATTATATTTGAATGTTATTAACTTGGTACGAAAAGTCACATAAATTGTCTCGAGTTAGTGTGTATTAGTACGATACGACTCTTATATTTACTCTTTACCTTCATGTTGAAATTGAAGTTTTCCTTTTTTCGACATTCGAACATTATTTATGAAAAGAGCGACAATTGTACGAACAAAAAAATCGATTAAGGGTAGTAAAAATGGTCCGATTGCGATGAAATTTGGTGTGAACATTCAAAATAATGTCCTTAACATGACCCTGGTGTCTTTTAGTGGATAAACTATTAAAATCATCGAGAGGTACATAAATGAAGTAGCGCCGAATGTTTTAATCCCGAAATTGTGCACGACCTGTGCTGTGGCGGGAATTTAGTTTCGATTTTTTAGTCTTTTTTTTCACCCTTTTCGGAGAATCAGGAATTTAAGACAAGACACAGGGCATGGTATAGGCCTAAGCTTTCTTTTCAAATTTTAACCCGGGTCATAATTAACCGAATTATGGCCGTTTTATTTTCTTTCCCCTTACATCAAACCCTCTTTCCTTAATTCAAGAAATGCCTAATGTCGGTAACGTCGCTTTGACGTCACTTCTGTCAATGGCTTCCTAACAACGTGGATTTCGCACTCAAACTCCAGCACCAGCCACGTCGTTAAATGGTACGTCTCTACGTTTTTCCACAGTTGAATTATAGTGAGCCTTAATATTAGGAACCGAGTCGTTGAACGTTGAGTGCGTTTTTGCATGAACATATTGTTTTTAGTGCTCAAGAATGGTCAATATATAGGACTATGAGTAGGCCTATATTATATATTCAATGAACTTTCCAAGTGTCATAAAGTTACAGTCTAACAGAATCTCTTAAAATCTGGAAAACTTACAAAACGAGGCCATTTTTGAAAAATCAATTCATTAAGCGTTTTGTTTTTCAATAATAGGCCTAGCCTAATCAAATGAATCTGAATACCGTACTAGATAATTAGGCCTACTGGTGAAAAAGGCTTATTGATATTGGCCAAGTTTAAATTTTCAAATTTTATGTTTATTCTACTTCTAGGCCTACTAGCCTAAGACCTGTTAACCCTTTAAGAGCATAAGATAGGCTTCCTCAACTATTCCCAGATAGCTATTTGTTTTTATGTACCTGGTAGGCCTAATTATTTATATTATTTTTTTCGAGTGTAGGCTAGAATTTATTATAGGTAGCCTAGATGCCTACATTGTTCTTTGTTTTTCTTTTGATTTTGCTTGTTTGAGACAAATCTTTGGTAAAGAAGGCAACTTTCGGAGCACTAGTTGTACTTGTCTCGTGTACGAGAATTTCAAAAATATGATTTTTAAAACTTGTCAAATTGTTCCAAATAGCAAATCACAATAAGCTTATAATTTTCAATTTAGTTGTGATAAACTCTAAATAGTTTGATTGAGAATGATTATCTTTCTTTTGAAAAATTATACTTCTAGGGTCAAAATTAGCAGAGTTATGTCGTTCAACTTCAAAAACTATCAGAGAGGTGGGCCTAATGTAATTTACACTGAAGGTAGGCCTACCCGCCCATCATGGCAATCTGCAGTTGCTACGTTGCAAATTTTAAACAGGAGTACAAGTAAGCTATTTTTCTCTATAAAATTCTAGTAAAACGTCAAAAGTGGCTTATCTCGATAGTTTGTAAAAAAATATAATTTTTGTTTCCTCTGAAGGCAGTGAGGATTATCTTTTGTTTGCAACAAAAAGTATACATCTAGCAATCTAGGGTCACCAACAGTTACGCCTACTGTCCCATATTATGGTTTAGCAGCTACAAATGTTGAGGTGCAGACTAAAATTTGTAAGGCTGCTTTTCGAAACCTATCAGAGATGTAGGCCTAATATTGTTGTCCAACCAAATGAATTCGCTATACCTATATATTTCAAATTTCAAATAACATGTAAACTCTGCTTGCTTCAGCTCTTATAGATTTATTTATACAATGAATGAAATGAGATGTTAAGAAATCTCCAAAATATTCTTTAGCATATTTAATGGTCATTATTGTGTTACTGACTTTGCTTTTCTTACAATCACAGAAACAAAGTTGTTACCCGGTAACACAAAATTACTTTTTATACGCCCACATGGAAATGTGGACGTATATTGTCGTCGCCCCTGTCCGTCCGTCCGTCCGTCCACATTTGTTGTATCCACAATAGAGGCTACAGTTTTTATCTGATCTTAATGAAACTTGGTACATGTATATATTGATGATATCTTGGTCAAGTTCGAAAATGGAAATTATCGCATGAACGGTTTTTGAATAATTGCCCTTGACTTAGTAAAAACGCGTCAAATTTGGGTTGTATCCACAATAGAGGCTACAGTTTTTATCCGATCTTAATGAAACTTGGTATACATGTATATATTGATGATATCTCGGTCAAGTTCGAAAATGGAAATTATCGCATAAACGGTTTTTGAGTTATTGCCCTTGACTTAGTAAAAACACGTCAAATTTGGGTTGTATCCACAATAGAGGCTACAGTTTCTATCCGATCTTAATGAAACTTGGTATACATGTATATATTAAGGATATCTCGGTCAAGTACGAAAATGGAAATTTTCGCATGAACGGTTTTTGAGTTATTGCCCTTGACTTAGTAAAAACACGTCAAATTTGGGTTGTATCCACAATAGAGGCTACAGTTTCTATCTGATCTTAATGAAACTTGGTATACATGTACATGTATATATTAAGGATATCTTGGTCAAGTTGAAAATGGAAATTATCGCATAAACGTTTTTGAATAATTGCCCTTGACTTAGTAAAAACCCAACAAATTTGGGTTGTATCCAAAATAGAGGCTACAGTTTCTTATCCGATCTTAATGAAAACATTGGTATACATGTATATATTAATGATATCTCGTCAAGTTCGAAAATGGAAATTATCGAATGAACGGTTTTTAGTTATTGCCCTTAGACTAAGTAAAAACACGTCAAATTTGGGTTGTATCCACAATAGAGGCTACAGTTTCTATCGATCTTAATGAAACTTGGTATACATTTACATGTATATATTAAGGATATCTCGGTCAAGTTCGAAAATGGAAATTTTCGCATGAATGGATTTTGAGTTATTGCCCTTGACTTGGTAAAAACGCGTCAAATTTGGGTTGTATCTACATTAGAGGCTAAAGTTTTTATCCAATCTTAATGAAACTTTGTATGCATGTATGGAAATTATCGAATGAACGGCTTTTGAGTTATTGCCCTTGACTTAGTAAAAGCAATATGGATGTGATGTATACTACCGTTGCCCCTGTCCCTCTGTTCGTACATCATTCCGTCCCTCTGTCTGAAGCCAATATAATGTTCTTAACTGACTTCAACTTGCCCATATTGAATGCTATTCAAATGATTTATTGAAATATAAGCTTATATACTGGTGGTTATTTAAACAAAGCTACTGTGTGATATTGATAAAATTCAATATCAAATATATACAAGATCAAAGTTGTCAATACATACAGCTATTAGTTAATTACATTCTTGAATGAATTAACAAAATAATGCTTTGTACCAACTGTTTCATGTACATTAACAAAGCTGCCAGTGGGCGTATGTTACTTTGCCTGGCAAGCTATCTTTATCTTAGCACCTGCTTGGATTTTTAAAGATTTATCCTAACAAAATTAAGAGCCTCTGCCCTCAATTAGTGTAAGAGGGTTATTATAAATAATGTTCTTGTTTTGGGGGGTTAACAATCCAGATGAAATTATTTGTGAACACAGAATTTAACAGACATCAAATGCAACGTGAAAATTAATCTGTAAAATAAATGGTGTTTACAATATATTTAACAGTTGTCGAACCGAGCATAATAAATGTATTTACTTCCGGTTACAACACCTTACTTCCTGTGTAACTAATTTTGAACCTAATTTTACTTAAACTTTTCTTCAATTTTTTGAATAAATAGATTATCGACATTACAATAAAATATGTATTCTCCGGCTATCGGCGACTGTCATGGTAATATTATGTCTCATCATAATTATCAAGAGTGTATTGTTTTAGCAAGTTATCTTATTATAATTTTAAGCACACTTTCAATGTTATTATATTTTGTGACTTGTGCTGTTGTTGGATTTTATGTTGTTGAAATGTACTTTGCTCAGACAGAACTGCGAAATTATATTATTGAATATTAATATGACACTCAACACTGGTAGTTTGTATTTTTGACTATTACTCTCTTTTCAGAACCAATGATGACAGCTTCCCCCACTAGTCCACATCATCACAACTATTTACCAAATTATTTACTTGGTGACAATGTCTCTCATACTTTATCAGTAAGTATTTGTATATATTGCTACTTAAGCCTACAATAAGTTTATTTTACAAAAAGGAACACAATTTTATAATATACTATTCCTTGTTTCAATACTTTGAATTTTAATTTCTAACAGCAAAATGTAATTATGTTTCTACCATCAGTAAAAATTGATATTGAGAAGACGATATAAGATATGGTACCCACAGTAAATCATTTCATTCAAATTCTAGATTTCAATTAACCAAAAATATCTATTAATTTATAAATTAGAATTTTTTTTTTTGCTTTTAAAAATTTTTTATTTTATACACAGCCAGCTACAAAGTTATGGTCATCTTCAGGACAAAGTCCAACTTTACAGAAAGCTACAGGCTTTACTTCACCTTCTGCTCAGATAACTGGTACACCAAAGTAAGTTTTCCATAAGCTTATGCATTTCAAGCATGTGAGCAAAACTATTCTTCTAGTATCTCTCCTAATTTACCCATCACCAACAGTTTCATTGGTCATAATCTACAAATGTCATACGCTACATTAAATTTAGTCTTAGACTTAATATCATGGATTACACTTTATTCTCAATCAAATGCACAGATCGATTTGCTTGTTGATTGCAATGAATCAAATATGCATGTATCAGCTTACCTATGATCTATGATAAACAATAGAAGGCGGTAATATTTAAGTTGATATTACTTTTATAGTAGATTAGAGGGTATGAGAGGAAAAGATAAAATGGGGGCACCACCAGTTAAAGGATTATTTTCTACCAGTATGATGGACTCACACGATAATTCAGCCTTACAGGTAAGCACTTGTTGATGCAACAGAATAGAAGAAATTTAATTCGGCTAAAAATATATGTCATTTATATTTTTCATGTGGGGTATTCAGACAAATCGTAGACTCATTATAATAGAATATCCTGTCCACATGTACCTGTAGTCTGGACAGGGAAAGAGTGAATCAAATATAGGTGAATTTTAATGAATATTGCATAGTATTCAAACTCTTATTATATTTTTTAATGTTTTTTAGACATCTTTTGGTGGTCAAGCTCGATCCCCTGTTACTCCTGCTAATAGAACATTATCACCATCAGGTACTTATTTATTATTACATTGGTACTTACTGTACGGTAATCAGTTAGATCTATCATATACTTTGTCATAGTTTGAAAATCAGACAGTTTATTACTAAATGAAAGTTAAGCTAAGAATGATTACTCCCTCTCATGGTATTAATTTAAAAACCTATCTTTACAATATTCACAAGAATTATTCCATTAATAATCTTTTAGAACTAAACTCCAATAGTTTATCAATGTGATTGATATAAATGAATATTCTTTTAGGTTTATATCATCAATCTAGATTAAATGATAGTTTATTAGGTAATAAATCATCAATACCTGCTTCTCCTGCTCAGTTAGATCCTTTTTATACACAAGGGTAAGACTGGTTACATATTTTACAGCTACACCTATAACAGCTCTATTACAAACCTGCAATATTGCCGTTATATCCAAACTACTTGGAGGAAAAATTAATTCTAAAATTCAGGTTATTGTGATCAAGGATTTGACTGCTGATTTATTTTTTTATTTATGTTTTTTTATTGCATTTCAGAGAAATGTTAAAATCTTATGACATGCTAGATGACACTTGGGTCACAATATTTGGGTAAGTTTCAATTTCTAATTGGACAAAGACATATAACTACATGTTTAAATAAGTTTGTAGCCTTCAAATGTTGTATCTCGTGAGATACTGTCTTTTTTGAAAGGAATTACTATATATTTAAGATTTAATTAATAAATTAGATTGTATTTATATATTGTAAAACATTTTGTTTGTGTTTAGGTTTAATAAGGGTGCTACATCATTTATATTAGAACAGTTTTCACAATATGGTCATATAGTTAAACATGTAGTGAGTATATCATTTTAAGTTAAATTTATTGAACAGTGTTGAACACCAGTTTGATGTATACAGTGTTCGTTCACTTTTTCCAAAGGAGAATAAAAAATTTTCCAGCTTGGTCTTAGTAAAATTATGGCAATTATATTCCTTAACGCATTTACACCTATTGATATCTGAATCAACTAATGGGGAAATATGATTAAAGCATCTTTAGAAAAGCCACGTCAGTATCAAGACTCAAATAGCTTTCTTACACAAAACATACGAAAATGTGTGTAGCCTAAATGTCTATTTAACATATAGTTACAAATTTCGTGAACAAAAATTTGCTCATGGATTTCATTTTTTCTTCAGATACATCTGTTCTCAAATCTGCCCTATAGGGTTTTCTTATCTGAATTTCAACATGTCATGATTTTGTTTTTAAGGTTGCTACAGAAGGGAACTGGATGCACATTCATTACCAATCTAAAATACAAGCTAAGAAAGCTCTGAGTAAAAATGGTAAAATATTTGGTGGTTGTATAATGATAGGAGTTTTACCGTGTATAGATAAGGTATGAATAGATCCTTTTAGGTTTAATTGTGTTATATTCTTATGCTTACCAAAGGTCATTCTGGGAATTATATAGGTAACTATTTTAAAGTAATGTTTTGTTTTATTGGAGATATTGTTTTGCTTGCGCTCTGAGGTTTTGTTCTATTCCAAATGTAGAATTTAATCAAGAATATTTTAAAGGTGAAGCAAGGTTATCTATTTTAGGATAACAACTTTGACCTTTTGTGGATTATCCTTACCCCTTTACTGGGTTGACTTGAATCTTTAGTCAAAGTATGAAATGTATTAAGTTTGATATAATAACAACTTCATCTTCTTAAAATCTATTTCAGAATGTAATGGAAGGAAGAGCATCAGCTAGTGATATGCCAATGACTCCTACTACCCCTTTAACAGACTTGACAAATCATTCTATAATAAATAAAAATACTCCTACTATTCGACCATTAACAGCAGCTTATCAAGCTTCTAGAAGTGATTATGACGTAAGTAGTAGCGTAGCGTACAGTCATGTTATACAAGTCAATTCAAATTCAAAAATCACTTTAGTTGCCCCCCATCCTGTCGTGTGATGATTTCACACACAGAAAATTTAAAGATCAAACATTTTTGCTTCCGAGCATTTACCTATTAAAAACTAGATTGTAAAGATTTGTCTTTAGAATTGTCAATATTGAAATATAATCTTTAAAGTTATAAGTCTATCCTTGAAAAGTTCAAATGGATGACAATGCTAATATGGCCATGCTATTATATACACATAAATATGAGTAAACCGATTCATAAATATAGTATTTTTTATCATTCTAGGTTGTAAAAGGTGGACAAGTTCCTCAGAAAGACAATAGTTTAATGTCTAAAGTTAAAGAATACATTATAGGATGGTAAGAGGTACAATATGTCCTCAAGTATGGCTGGTGCAATTCAAATTATTATTTTGAAATTATTTTAATCATCATGTATTATATCTGTATGCATAAAGATTTTAACGTTTGGTAGGGGAAACTCTTGGGATTCATAGGAACTGATGGGCTGCTTACAATTTATTCCCCTATTGTATAAAAGAAATTCTACCAGTATCGTGAAGACATTAAAATTAGTTGAACACAGCATGCTGTGATAATATCAACTGTATACAAAATAACTTTGTGCAACTTTTGATTAACCAGGTTGAGCAATAATATCCTGAAACACATTTTAGTCATATTTTTCCAAGACACAATTTTTCAAACCTCATTTTTCATTATATTTAATATATATATAACAATAGAAGGTTGATAAGTATAAACTGTGTTTATTATGCCATTGTATTTTTATAGAAAAAAAAATTGTATATAGAAATTGTTTTCTCTCTCTGAATTGTCAGGATTTTGTATCAACATGCATCTAGGACATGTTTGGCGTATTTGGGAAGAAATGTAGTTTGACAGCACAATGTCCTCTTTTTATACGCCCACATATAATGTGGACGTACATTGCGGTTGACCCTGTCCGGACGTCCGTCCGGACGTCCACAATTGATTGTGGCCACAATAGAGACCACAGTTTTCATCGGATTACAGTGAAACTTGGTATGTGTCTCTGTCATCATAAAATCTCGGTTCCTTTCGAAAACCAGCTTTCTGACTTTTACGGTTGGTGAGTTATACCCCCTTTCTTAGTGAGAATTCGTCAAATTCAGCTTTGGTGGGCGCGATACAGGCCACAATTTTTGTCAATCTTTTCGAAACTTGGTATGTGTCTCTATCATCATAAAATCTTGGTTCCTTTCGAAAATCAGCTTTCTGACTTTTACGGTTGGTGAGTTATGCCCCTTTCTTAGTGAGAATTTGTCAAATTCAGCTTGTAGGTGTGAAACGCGTACAGGCCACAATTTTTATTCAATCTTTTCGAAACTTGGTATGTGTCTCTATCATCATAAAATCTTGGTTCCTTTCGAAAATCAGCTTTCTGACTTTTACGGTTGGTGAGTTATGCCCCCTTTCTTAGTGAGAATTTGTCAAATTCAGCTTGTAGGTGTGATACAGGCTACAATGTTTATCCAAACATTTTTATGTGCCCACATATATTGTGGAGGTATATTGCAGTTGACCCTGTCTGTCCGAATCTCGGTTCCTTTCGTAAATCAGCTTTCTGCCTTTAACGGTTGGTGAGTTATGCCCCCTTTCTTAGTGAGAATTCGTCAAATTCAGCTTGTGGGTGTGATACAGGCTACAATGTTTATCCAAACAATTTTATATGCCCACATATAATTCTGACTTTTACGGTTGGTGAGTTATGCCCCCTTTCTTAGTGAGAATTCGTCAAATTCAGCTTGTGGGCGCGATACAGGCCACAATTTTTGTCCAATCTTTTCGAAACTTGGTATGTGTCTCTATCATCATAAAATCTTGGTTCCTTTTGAAAATCAGCTTTCTGACTTTTACGGTTGGTGAGTTATGCCCCCTTTCTTAGTGAGAATTTGTCAAATTCAGCTTGTAGGTGTGATACAGGCTACAATGTTTATCCAAACATTTTTATATGCCCTCATATAATGTGGACATATATTGCGGTTGACCCTGTCTGTCCGGACGTCCTTCTGTCCGTCCACAATTGCTTGTGGCCACAATAGAGACCACAGTTTTCATCGGATTTCAATGAAACTTAGTATGCTTGTTCATATTGATGAGATCTTGGATGGGTTGAATTTCTGAATTTCGGATTTGTTCACTGCATCTAGGACATGTTTGGCGTATTTGGGAAGAAATGTAGTTTGACAGTAACAGCACAATGCCCCTCTTTTTTTAGAGGATTCGATCAAAACCAGTTAAACTGAACCACTGAACATACATAAAACTTTGGGAACAATACATAAAAAAACCAAATATTTAATTTAAAAATTATTTTATACAATATTAAACTTGTCACTTAAAATTTTTAAAGTTACTTATTTCCATCCACCACAAAAAAGGTCTTGACAGGTGTTAAGTTTTTCCTACTTTAATTGCTAATTTGGATCTGTATATTTTATTGAGTGCAATGAACAACAAAATGCCATGGAAACTGTACACTTTTCACTTCATTGATACTTCAATGGCAAAGCACTGTTCTAACCTGGCCTAAACAATCTCTCTAAAAATGCAGTACATTTAGAATTAGCTGGTTGCAACGAAAATATCAAGGCTAACTGTGTATTTGAAACTGCTTTTAGCTTCCAAAATAAAGGAAATAAATGATTCTATAAGAAATATTGTACCACAAATAACAAAAATTAGGAGTTCTGATTGGTCCAAATACATGGGGTTTAATAGCAATTTGACATCATGTCTTTGCAATTTGGCGTATTAATTTCATCGAACTAGTTACAAATCTTGTTAACGTTAATGTTTCATTCGATAGTGCACGAGAAGTTTGTTGTTATGTGCGTCATACTGCACCTAACGTCATAAAACCGAATAACCCATGTTCTAAATTATCCATAAAAAGATTCCGGGAACAAAATAATCACAATTTGTGGTACAATTCCGATAAACGACTTTCTGTTTTAGATTTAGAGGGGGTTTATTCGATATTTAACCATGCTTGAATATACCATTAGAGACCCTCGACCGCAAGCGGTCGAGGGATCTATTGATTCAAGCATGGTTAAATATCGAATAAACCCCCTCTAAATCTAAAACAGAAAGTGTTTATCTTCTAAGTAACCAGGTATATATGGATAATATCATGAATCCCTAATACAATATGAAATGACAATTTACATTATGATAATGAATGAATCAGTTTTTCTGAAAGGGATTTGTAATCCCAATAAAACTAAACATTTTTTTGTAACAAAACAAAAGCACTTGGGATGATATCTGTAATAAAAGAGCAAGAAAACTTTGAAATTGTATAGAAGTATGTGATATACAAAAAATAGTGAAAGTTTTATTAACACATTTCATAACGGCATAACATAATAATTATGCTATTGTTTGTTTTCCCACTTGCCATACACTGGGTTTCAACTGAATAATAAAGGAAAAAGCTCCTGAATTGTCACACATGGATCCACTCAACTGAAATTGTATTCATTATATAGTCATTAAACTTTGGCGTTTTTTTCATCAGTTTTTTAAACAGCACATTATTATCATTGTCTAGTTGAATGATTTAAAACAATTGATAATCTAATATCAAACAAGTGGTAAAGTTCATAAATGTTCCATTTCCAATGTTCCATGTTCAGATCATTCAGTGAACAATGCTATCACACATCATATTATTTAGGATCTTCAATAATACCCTTTGAAATGTCAGTCATTTTGGGGTATTTTTCTTTCTTTTTATCTAGTTCATCTTGTGACCATAACAATAGTTTTAATAAATTAGCAAGTTTTGGTGTGGCATCTGATTCTAATATGGCAGCATTCAATTCACTTGCAACCTAAAGTCAATATAAATAGATAAATAAAGCTGTAATAATCAATTGAAAATAATTTTATATATTTAATTACAGGACATGTCTTATTATGTGTGTTACCATTGTCTTTCAATATATTCAAATCCTTGTCAACCATATTTCCTTTTAGCAATTCAACTTGGTATTCGTGGCATAAATACTAAATATGCATGATGTCACATGACAATCAACATGCTTGCTACAGGTAATATAAATATGCAACAATTCAAGGTCCCAAACAATTTAGCCCTTACAAGACTTGACTTGGAATGAGAATCAATAGTGATCCTACCTTTTGTCTGTGCGAAGGATGAAGTAATTCATTAAATGGTGAACTTTCCGGATCTTCAAAGGCTAATAATGCTAATGTTCTCTCTAATTCTGTTAAAACTTCAGGGTTTTCTTCTACTCTTTCTGCTAAATGCACTTGTGCATATTCTAATGCTCTTTCTAATTCTTTCTGTCTAATTAATTCAATTAATTTCTGTTGCTGAAAAAGAAAACATTGAATCCTTTCTTCTCTCCATTTATGATTTAAGTTTAAGTAAATCATGGCTGCTTTGTTAAAGAGTAACATGTGAAAGAATAATTCTGAGAATAGTTCTTTCCTGTATAAGAGTTTTCATGGTTATCATTTATGAATTTTATGGCCAGATATGAATATATTAGTTGTTTGGACGTACTGGTAAACAAAAGGATTCAATTGGATTTCCGATTTTTTTTTAATAGAAGGATGAATTTCTTTATGTTTTTGTAGAGATAATAAAATTTCTTAAAAATTGAGAGAAACAAAAACTTGAGGATGGACATCTGTACATTCAAATATTAAAAATATACCGTATTACCTGTATATAATGATTAAATATGTACCTGCAATCGGAAATATAGATATCTATCATTGTCTAATAATTCAGGGTAGAGGTGGTTAACCAGACATATTGCTTCTTGTATATTTCCGCTATGGATTGACTGCCGAATTTTTATTCTGTCATCCAGTTCATTCAAATCTATTGATGGCTGTACACCAGATTCCATTTTAAACTTTTCAGCTGCTTCTTTAAATCCCTCTGAAAAAAGTTATATGGATCAAGTCACGTATGAAGTTAGATCAAAATATGACAATCCATGAGTGATTATTTCAGGATAAGTATTATAATAAAGATTCAGAATAAATTATGCATCCATATCATTAAGGCCCATGGTTTGCAACATTATGGCCTTGAATAAAAAATGTAAATAATTTGAAAGTGCTAGAACTGCACAAAAATAATCCCACACCTAATATTTGATTGATCAAGTCTTTAGCGATCTTCAAAATGGGGGCTCTTTGAAAGAAATTCATTACAATAAGTTTAAAACATGTATAATTATGATTACACATAGCCTAACAGAAAGTAAGCTGTGAAGAATTTTACTGATTTGTTCATTAGAGGAATTATTTGCCCGTTTTGTGGATTTAGCCCTAATGGTAGGGGAGACCGGGGCACAGTGAATCATGGGGCACAGTGAATCTGAATCTATTTACAGAAAGTTTTCAGGGGATTCCCCATGATGATGACATCAATTTATGTGTTTATGTCATCACTTTTCAAATTTCTTACATTCTTGGAAAGAGATCCCTACAGAACTTTTTTAAGTGGTAAAGTATGTTTTTAAGCACCAAAAGAAAAATTTTCATTCTGCAAACATGTTCATATAGGAAAGTGAATTTGACAGAATTAGAAAACTTTGACATAGTGTTTTATTTTTAGTGAAATGTTTGTACACAACTCTTGTCATCTGCTAGTGTTTACATGACTTGCATTTACTTAAAACTGTTTTGAGGTACATCTGGGGCACAGTGAATCGGGGTACAGTGGTTCACCACGAAGTAAGATTCCTTAGAAGGGAAAGACCAATATCACACAGTTTTGTCTTCCCAGAGGTGGATGAGGTACCATATCTGATGTTTTCGCTGATGATGTGGTTCGCAAGTTACCAGCTCACATTCAGCATGGAGGAACTGCGCGTAATGCACGCCACATGATATTTCCCATTGATCTGACATGTTACTCGGATATTTTACGTTAATTTTTTCTAATTTTGATTTCCGTGAACATTTTTTTTTACAAACATTGTGCTCATTGTATTTTTGTTTTGTTTATTTTTGATTACAATACTGTTTATGGTTAACTCAGTTCTTATTTTATTCTAGATCTGTGCATGATTCAGTGTGCCCCATGGAAAGATTCACTCTGCCCCGGTACTGGGGCTCAGTGAATCAGCTAGCCACTTCACTTTAAATGAACAGGAGAGAAAAAAGTATTCTTATTTGATAACCAAATGAATAACTCTAAATGAGCTTAGTGGTCAACATTGTTTTTAGCACACAGAACTCTTATCTTGTGATATTTCCCTCAGACTTATATTGAATAACAACTTTTGTGATCCACTCTGCCCCGGTCTCCCCTACTCTTAAAATTGGCAAACCTGGATGAACCTACATGAATCGAATATTCACAAACCTGTGACTAAATAGTTCATAATAAGTTTATTCATATCAGCCCGTGTAATTTGGGTATCTCGTAGTTTTTCCATCCATTGATCTGTCTTTCCTGAACAATCACTTTTGTCCAAACCAAAATTCATCTACAAGTAAAAATTGAATTAGATAAATCAAGCCAGATTATTATAGGAATAGAACTTAAAAGCATATGGTCGAATGATTGAACTGGCGATTAAGTAATGAAGTTAAGCAACTAATTACCTCTTCGTTGTTTTTTAGAAATAGTAGGCTACTGATTTTTTTCTCAAATCATGAAGAAAAACAAAACAGCTCTTTTATGTTTAGAATACAAGATTAGTCCCTAATAAACTTCCGGTTACAGAATATAAGGACTCAGTCCACCAATTCATTTTCCATCTATTTCAATGTTAAATCACGAAATTCAACCTTCCATAACTTTTTCAGAAATCTCGTTGAAAACTTTCCTATATGTGGCTAACTTATAACCAATCATGAGAAACTAATACCCAAATTTTAAAAAAAATAGTACAGACCACACAGGTTTAAAAATTCTCTCCCTTGTCCCTTTTGACCACATATAATTATACTGCTTTGATATTCTTGGTTGTCAGAATTGAAATTGTGTAACACCGTTTGTGACTGAAATGATATGCAGTAAATTATTCTAAATTCCAATTTTCCATTGCCTTCATCATTTTTTACTCTATCAGATGATAAGCTTTTAAATGGGCTCTTTCCATTTCTTCTCAATAACACCTATTAATTATAGTATAGGTATTCTAAGATAGATACTATCATGAATCCTAGAAATAGTTTAAAAGATATTACTGTGACTTGCACATAGATGACACATCACAAAAATAGCGATAAGTAAAGTTTAGAAAAAGCAATGGCTTCTGGTCTGGAAGGCCTGGTTTACACTCCACCTTAAGTTTTGTTGGTTTGCGACAACAGGTTTAATGACATAAGCTTGGCTATAAAAAGGCAGACCACTATAGGGTCTGGCAATATACAGTCATAAAATCTCAATTCATTATTGTCCAATTTTATAATGCAAACTTGAATATGAAATCAAATTTGCCCATATTTTCAGGAAATGGATCGAAAGCTGTTCTTTTTAAAGTATCCTGGACTTACAGTGCTGTAGTAGACAGAATATGCATTATGAGAACTTGAAACTCAAAACAAGATTTAAGAAAGACATACTACAGAATTAAATTGGATCCAAGGACTCAAAACTATGCTCCACCCCATAAAATGATTTTTAATTTCATACGTATTTGTTGGTCACAGAAAATTTTATCACCAAATATATGGTCACATTAACATTGGCACAAGGTATATTGGTCACAGTAATACCGATACATGATATTTGGTAATAAGGACACACAGAGATTGAAGTACCGTTTGTATGGTATGGTACCAGTTGATTAGGTGATTAAAAAATAATGATGATACTGAAAGTACTGGGTTTACATGTACAATAATGCAGAAATGACAGCAAAACCCAATCAATAAGTACAGAAAAAAATCTTGTTTGTTGAATGTTTTATTTTTCTAACATAGTTCAAGTCTAATACATTTTCAATATAAGCCTTAAAATGGTTGAGATAAAATCCTAATTATACTAAATGAATGTTTTTCTTTTGTGAGAAATATTTGAATAGTTCTAATCTATGAAACTTGAATTAAGTAGCTGTCAATCACACAATAAAAGATTTCAAATTTAAAAAGTGGCTGAAATTCAGCTCCATCAGCAGAAAGAAAAATAATTCGAGAAACATAACCTTTTAATTCCATAAAACTTAAAATTTATAACTTAAAATTTGTAACTGTTCATCAACATTTCTCAACACTGAGGACCAGATATTTATGAAATTTAGTGGACAATATTCTTTTTAAATCACAGTAGAAAAATTGCACAAAATACAAACAAAGTTATTTACTTTTTATATACCAATATATTGGAATATGTTACATTGGTATATCATTAATAATATCACTTGTATCATTTTATACCCTTTTCTTCCTTGAAGTAGATTCTTAAATAGTAAATATCTTCATAACAATGATTAAAATATTTAATAAATAACTATATATTACACAGATAATTCTTTATACACTATGATACAGATAAATATTTTTCTCTCAAAACTTATCATTTGTCTTATACCAACATTTTGTCAAATCTTCTTACTTGACTTCCTGTTACAGTTTTTATTATATTGTAAATAAATTTGACTTGAAAAATCTTTGGATACATTTAGGGGTAGGATAAATATGTCAATTAGATATCTGGTTCACTTTATACATACAATTAACGAAACATATTTTGGTATCAGATAATTATGTGATAATGACAAATCTAAATACCATTGAAATTGTGTTTTACTTTCAATTTTATCGGTGAATTTACACTTTTCATAAATCATTTGAATTTTTTTTTTCTTAATTAAGTTCAGTTGATATTTCAAACTAATATCATCAAATGTAATATCTAATTATATCTCACAGTAAATCTGTTACCAAACAGGGCATTGGTTAAACATTTCAAAGATCCAGAATGCAGGGCATTAAAATTTCATCAGATTATAGATGGCAAGTTGAATCATTCAATTCAAAAGCTAAATAAAACATCTAAAGAAAGATAGCTTGCCAGGCAAGGTAACATACGCCCACTGGCAGCATTGAATTTGAAAAATAAATACAGCAATAACTCAAATACACTCACTGAATTAATATTGAAGTTCAGGGCAAAAACTAAAAAACTGTTCATGGAAAATTGTCAAATTAGAACTTGACCACCATCTTATCTATTTCATTACTCATACCAAGTTTCATCAAATGTATTAAAAAATTGTAGCTTATTTTGCAAGCACAAATATTTTTGACGCAATTTTACTAAGTCAAGGGCAATAACCCAAAAACCATTTGTTAAAAAAAAAGTCAGAAATTCAATCTTGACTTATGTCAATTCTGATGCTTACACCAAGTTCCATCAAAATGCTTTGAAAATCACAACCACAATAGAATTCTACTAAGTCAAGGGCAATAACTCAAAAACCTTTCATGTGATAATTTCCATTTTCGAACTTGACCGAGATATCATCAATATATACATGTATACCAAGTTTCATCAAGATTGGATAAAAACTGTAGCTTCTATTGTGAATACAACCCGAATTTGATGCATTTTTACTAAATCATGGGCAATAACTCAAAAACCGTTCATGCGATAATTTCCATTTTCGAACTTGATTGAGATATACATAATATATACATGTATACCAAGTTTCATTAAGATCGGATAAAAACTGTAGCCTCTATTGTGGATACAACCCAAATTTGATACGTTTTTACTAAGTCAAGGGCAATAACTAAAAAACCGCTCATGCGATTATTTCTATTTTCGAACTTGACTGAGATATCATCAATATATACATGTATACCAAGTTTCATTAACATCGGATAAAAACTGTAGCCTCTTTTGTGGATACAACCCAAATTTGACACGTTTTTACTAAGTCAAGGGCAATAACTAAAAAACCGCTCATGCGATTATTTCTATTTTCAAACTTGACCGAGATATCATCAATATATACATGTATACCAAGTTTCATTAACATCGGATAAAAACTGTAGCCTCTTTTGTGGATACAACCCAAATTTGACACGTTTTTACTAAGTCAAGGGCAATAACTCACAAAACGCTCATGCGATTATTTCTATTTTCGAACTTGACAGAGATATCATCAATATATACATGTATACCCAGTTTCATTAAGATCGGATAAAAACTGTAGCCTCTATTGTGGATACAACCCAAATTTGATGCGTTTTTACTAAGTCAAGGGCAATAACTCAAAAACCGTTCATGCGATTAATTTCCATTTTCGAATTTGACCGAGATATGATCAATATATACATGTATACCAAGTTTCATGAAGATCGGATAAAAACTGTAGCCTCTATTGTGGATACAACAAATGTGGACGGACCGACAGACGGACGGACAGGGGCGACGGCAATATACGTCCACATTTCCATGTGGGCGTATAAAAATGAAATAAAATCAGAAAAATATATATTCTTTCTATATCTTATATTTGTTGCAAGCAAATAAGCAAAAAGTAAAAACCATTAATTAAGTTGATCAGGTAAGACAAAAAAGTAAACAAGAAGATATAAAAGTTAAGTAACATTGATAAATAACAAGATTTATAAATACACATGATAAAAAGATAAATGTTAACATGGAATTTCATTTTGGTAATATTGTAACCAGTCGTATGTTTTGCCTCTCCAGTTTTTGGTACAGTCACGTATAATTTTTAACATGTAATTAGCTGCATCACGTTCAGAATATTGGGGTGAGAATCTGGTACGTAGTAATTTAATGGTCTGTCCACGGAAACAAGGTAGTCTTGTATCTAACATTAATGATACCAAAGATATGATGGCTTCTTGATATGGTCTGAAAGTAAAAAATAAAAATTCTAGAATACAGAAAATAATATATCTACACCTTCAAGATTTTTTAAACCTTAAACTCTGTGTCCAAAATTTAGTGATGCATGCTGTTATGGAAATTGCTGGGACAATTTACAGAGGTCTGGGTAACCCTGGGACACCATTTACTGATTATGATTAAAGGGATTATATTGAACTAACCTGGCACTGGTGCTCATTAGTCTTATCAAGAGCATGTAAGATGTAAAACTCATATCACACATAACACTCAATTTGGGGCCAATTAGCGATTCTTATTGAATCACCCATATAATGTTCCTTACCTCACAGCTAAATATCCTTGAACACATAATTCCATAAACCATTGAAATGGTGGAGCATCACGACCTCCCATTATCAACAACATTTCATTAGTTAACTTAATATCAGGTTCCCAGCCCATATTTCCTCCTGGCGAACTTTCAAACATAAAACCAAAATCTACAAAATTCAGTTTCATTCAGTCATTTAATCAATGTTATATAAGAAAATAAAATTGTGAATTCTAGAAGATGTCCTGGGCATGTATTTTTGAAAGTGAATGATTATCTTATTGTCTGGTAAGATAAAAAAAAAACAACAGAATAACTAGTGTTACTGCTGTCACCAGGGTGAAATAGGAAGAAAATTCACTTCAGCTACAAAAATTTTGAACGTTTAGAGAGAACTGCTTGTTGACATGCTTTTACCCAAAGTCATTTTTTACCGTTTTAAGTGAAAATATACTGAATTTAAGTCCATAACAATAGCACTGTAGCAGATTTTAATGAAATAGCAAAGCATAATGGTTCATTTAAAGGCATGATTAGTAATAAATTTTGGTGGATAAATCTTTCGAATATAATAGAATATAATGAAGAACAAACCTATATGTATTAGATGACCATGTTTATCTAACATAATATTACCATTATGTCTATCTTTAATTTGTAATAAAAAGCCAATAATACTGTAAGCTGCCATGCTGACTATAAAATTATGCCTTGCCTGAAAATAATAGATATTTTATTCAAACTATGATCAACAAAACCTTTGCAATTGTGACATATATTAATGTTTTGAGTGCTTAAGGTAAAGGTACAAAAACCATACTGACACAAAACACATTTTTTCGCCAATTACAGCTAGTAGGGTGAGCAAAAGATTATTGTAAACTGTTGCATTAAAAATGATATAACAAGTGGTTGCCTAGCAAAATACGCCCAATTTAAAGTATATTTTTTAGGGCCGATTCTAAGACACATTAACATACATGATCACACCAAATTTCACACCAGTCCAAAACTGTAGTATCTTTTTTGATGCATTTTGACTTAGTCAAGGACAATAGCTCAAAAATGGTTGACTGGGGTGACGCAAATGTAGGACCATGTGGCTTATAAAAATACAGACACACTTACAGCTTGAAATTTGGGAGAGTTTTCATCACCATATTTATTGATAAAATACTCATACATTCCTATATCTGTTTGTCTACCTATTTGATCTCTAGATTTACTATCTGGTACACATTCTATAACACCACACTGAAAATATATTACAATTAATTACAATCTATAACATTACACCTAAAATATATTTCAATTAATAATACTGTTATAATACTACACTGAAAATATATTATAACTAATAATACTGTTATAAGACCACACTGAAAATATATTACAATTAATTAAAATCTATAACATTACACCTAAAATATATTTCAATTAATAATACTCTTATAACACCACACTGAAAATATATTATAACTAATAATACTCTTATAACACCACACTGAAAATATATTACAATTAATTTAAAATCTATAACATTACACCTAAAATATATTTCAATTAATAATACTCTTATAACACCACACTGAAAATATATTATAACTAATAATACTGTTATAACACCACACTGAAAATATATTACAATTAATTTAAAATCTATAACATTACACCTAAAATATATTTCAATTAATAATACTCTTATAACACCACACTGAAAATATATTATAACTAATAATACTGTTATAACACCACACTGAAAATATATTACAATTAATAACAATCTATAACATTACACCTAAAATATATTTCAATTAATAATACTGTTATAATACTACACTGAAAATATATTATAACTAATAATACTATTATAACACCACACTGAAAATATATTACAATTAATTAAAATCTATAACATTACACCTAAAATATATTTCAATTAATAATACTCTTATAACACCACACTGAAAATATATTATAACTAATAATACTGTTATAAGACCACACTGAAAATATATTTCAATTAATGATACTGTTATAACACCACACTGAAATATATTACAATTAATTAAAATCTATAACATTACACCTAAAATATATTTCAATTTATAATACTCTTATAACACTACACTGAAAATATACATGTATTATAACTAATAATACTGTTATAACACCACACTGAAAATATATTACAATTAATTAAAATCTATAACATTACACCTAAAATATATTCCAATTAATAATACTCTTATAACACCACACTGAAATATATTACAA
Organism: Nipponacmea schrenckii; assembly: GCA_030562195.1. Classification (NCBI taxonomy): domain Eukaryota; kingdom Metazoa; phylum Mollusca; class Gastropoda; family Lottiidae; genus Nipponacmea; species Nipponacmea schrenckii. The sequence continues at coordinate 11,234,886 of CM060201.1, forward strand.
CTAATAATACTGTTATAACACCACACTGAAAATATATTCCAATTAATAATACTCTTATAATACCACACTGAAATATATTACAACTAATAATACTGTTATAACACCACACTGAAAATATATTCCAATTAATAATACTCTTATAACACCACACTGTTAATATCATGTTATTATCATGCTATTGTTGAGTTTAATACTTTATGGTTTCCCCGTGGTTTAATATATATTCCCAGGTTTTCAATCCCTTCATTTCATCTGATAAGGACAAGTGTAAATTGAGTTGAAACATTATGTACTTTGTTATTAAATAAGTGTGTTATACCATAATTTATTCCCTTGTGTTCCTTTTTTACCCTAAACTTCTAAATGTCGTTCAAATCAGATATGCTTGTCATTATTCTATTCTGCTATACATATATATAAGAATCCTTTCTACATGACTTACCCCTGGAGCTGTAGCAACTACTCTATATGGAAATAAATATAACTCAAGACCAGCTTGATCAAATATATTCTTAAACATACCAATAACTTGTAAAGCTAACATATCCTATAATGAGAACATTAATACTTCTTTTTAAACATGATGAATATAATAGTCTCTAAAGCTATTATATCTGTATCTGAACCTATATTTATTTTATGGAAATGCATCAGTTTTTAAGATTCAGAAAGCATTAGAAAAAATTCACTCCTAAATATGATACCAATATATCATAGTCTAAATAATAAAAAGAAACATACTTGTCTGACATCATCACCAACTTTAAATATACATGCCATCCAATGTTCACTGTTCTTGTTCTTCTGATCCTTCTTCACATCTACAGTGGTATTTTCTGACATAGCTAAATTTTCTAATTCATTGATACCACATTTCTCTACTTTGAATCGGGCTAGAAATGGAGCCTTTGCAGCACTGAAATTATGAACATTAAGCAATCATCATGAGCTTTGTTGAAAATTACATGTACATTCAAAATTTATACACATTATATAGCATTATAACCCTACCTTTGCATGGGTGTTCCGGATTTATAGTCAATTTCTGTGACAATAGCTTCAGGGTTAGAGGGTAAGTAACAGCCACGTTGTAATGTTATTTTACTTAAACAATCTAAACAGGCTTGCTTTCTTTCTGGACCTTTAGGATATGGTCTGAAAAAAAATGACAAAAAAATTTAACAAAGCAGAGGAAAAAGCCAAAAGAAAGTTTGTTGAAAACGTTGTCTATCTAATTTCCATCACAAAGTAACCCTTTACCACAAAGTACAGATACAATAGAATATCTTATACCATGAATGTTATTTAACTCGGTAATACATACTGTATCTGGTGTATATTACTGTCAACAAAACTTCAAAGCAAGCTATATCAATTAAAGTCAGTTTATGAAGGACAATATAGCATTATCTTCAAGAAAATTATGTATTTAGGTGCAGCAGGCTTCAAACATACCTAATTTCTCCTGAAACAGCTGTAATTTTACCAAAAAAGTCAAATTCTCGTTCATAAAATTGAAGAGCATGTCCTGACAAATCTTGTGTTATTTGTAACATAATCTTCTCCAGTTTATCACCAATTTCAGCTGAAAAATCAGTATTTTAATCATTTAATTTCCTTAATATTTCATTAAAAGCCTTTCCATTACAAATATCTCATTTCATTATTAATATTACAAACTTTATATGGAAGATTACACAATTTATGTACAAATTCTTTAAAGTATATCTAATCATAGATTCTCATTCTCACCATCTTTAATAGTAGCATCTTCATCAGTAAATGTATTAGTTTTCATATTCCAAAGTATCTGATGGGCTAACAACTGTGATCTTTTAGCAGCCCATAATATAAACTCTCCTATATATCCCATCTGTAATATAAGATATCCATAACTTATATACAGAAATTAATATAGTACATAAAGAATTAATCACATAACAGTCATACTCTATACAGAAGTATATCATGTAAATTCATATAGGTAACTCATTCTAACCACACCAAAGAAGGCTGTTACTTGTCAAGGTTAATACCTCATAACAGAAAGATGGATTCCATTATAGAACTTATTCAGAATAATCCATTATCTTTAATCATAATGTTTACATTCTAATCTAATATTTCAAAACATTACTTACAGGATCATATCTTAATGCTTGTACTAACTGTGGTATGTAAAACAACAAAGCTTCCTACAAAATATAAGAACAGGATTTGATAGCTAAAATACTAGGTTATCTTAAAAGATTTCCTTATTGCACACTGCAATGAACTCAATTTTATCAGTTATTCAATATAAAGTGCAAAAAGTAGAGGAAGAACTTTTATTTCATTGAATGAATCCTTGTTAAAGTGGTAAGAAAATTTAGAAAACTTACAGGTGGATGGGAGCGTAGACATCTGACAGCATACTGAGCTGTTAATGGATGTGGTGGATACAATCGTGAAAAATAGGAGAGTGCTAAAACAGGGGAGACTATTTGCCAAGTTAGAACATGGGTTAACTAGAAAGAGAAAATAAGAAGGAATATCTAAAACATTTTTTATATTACTCTGAAAGCTAAATGTCATAATAATGTAAGCTTAGGTGTACTTGGCATCTTAAATTGATCAATATTATTATTTAACAAGTACACTTACATGTGTCTGCTACATAAAAAGCAATCTGGACAAAACACTTGAAAACTGATTATTTCAGAAATGATAAATACTATGACCTACCTCTGTAGCATCAGCCTCTAAAGAATGAGGTGTTACTAGGTATTCTATAGCTTGTGGTATATGGTTCACAGCACCAGGATGAGACCTCACTAATCTTGTTACTTCACGTACCAGTGATTCTGAATTACGGAACCTTGTGGAGAATGAATATGAGAACTTCAGATATTTTTAATTTTTAAACAAACCGCAAGGAAGTACCTTCGAAAGAATTTAGACTGCAAAATGCTATTTCTTATGGTTTTATTATATAGATTCCAAATATATATTTGCATATTAAGGTTAGGGATTGGATGAACATGTTCTTCATTATAAACAGTTTGTCATAGCATAACAACTTCAAGATTTTGGAGGTCCCAAAAAGAACATGAATTTGAAAGATTTGAAAATATAAGGTCCTTTGTGAGCCTGTAAGTTTACCTGGAAGGTAGAAACACAGCTAGAGTAGGTGATATGTCCCAACTTAACCTAGCAGTATCTCTCCATTGTTTTTCTGTTAATGGTGTACTACGCCATGTAGCTATTTTATCTTCATCTGGTACCTTTAATTCTGATAGTTCCAAAGGATTGTGCCAAGTTATTAGGGCATCAACTGCTCCTGCCTAAAATGAAACAATTAATGTTAATGAAATTGTACAGCTTCCTGTAATTCTTGGAACTCATATTGTCAAAGTCTTATTTATTGGATGGAATAACTATTCCAAATTTATTTGACTACAGGCTACAGACAAGGGCAAGCAGGCTCCATGTCACAAATCACTCAATGTATAAAATAATATTTTTAAAAATTCTACTATGCTGCTACATGTAATTCATAGTAATTTATTATAATAAAGCATACACTTAAGTCTGCATAGCAACTTTGCAATAAAGCATACTGTTTTGCAACATTGTTATAAAAGATACTGCATCACAAGTATTATAAAGCATACTGCATTCAAACATTGTTATAAAACATACTGTATTGCAAAAGTGTTATAAAACATACTGTATTGCAACATTGTTATAAAACATACTGTATTGCAACATTGTTATAAACAATCTGTATTGCAATATAGGTATAAAACAAACTTCTTAGCAACATTGTTATAAAACATACTGTATTGCAATATTGTTATAGAACATACTGTATTGCAACATTGTTATAAAACATACTGTATTGCAACACTGTTATAAAACAAACTGTATTGCAATATTGTTATAGAACATACTGTATTGCAACATTGTTATAAAACAAACTTCTTAGCAACATTGTTATAAAACATACTTTTTAGCAACATTGTTATAAAACATACTGTATTGCAATATTGTTATAGAACATACTGTATTGCAACATTGTTATAAAACATACTGTATTGCAACATTGTTATAAAACAAACTGTATTGCAATATTGTTATAGAACATACTGTATTGCAACATTGTTATAAAACATACTGTATTGCAACATTGTTATAGAACATACTGTATTGCAACATTGTTATAGAACATACTGTATTGCAATATTGTTATAGAACATACAGTATTGCAACATTGTTATAAAACATACTGTATTGCAACATTGTTATAAAACATACAGTATTGCAACATTGTTATAAAACAAACTGTATTGCACAGTGTTATAAAACATAATGCACCTAAACATTGTTATTAAAACTGTCACACAACATTGGTATAAAAAATACTATATGGCAACATGGTTATTAAACATACTGCATCCCAACAGTATCATAAAACATGATACATCCCAACAGTATCATAAAACTCACAGGATTATAAACATACTGGATCGCAACATGGTTATGAAACATACTGCACTGAACAGTGTTATAAAACATACTGCATCCCAACAGTATCATAAAACATGATACATCCCAACAGTATCATAAAACACACAGGATTATAAACATACTGGATTGCAACATGTTCATAAAACATACTGCACCCCAACAGTATCATAAAACATACTGCATCCCAACAGTATCCTAAAACATGATACATCCCAACAGTATCATAAAACACAAGGGATTATAAACATACTGTCTTGCAACATTGTTATAAAACATAATGCACCTAAACATTGTTATTAAAACTGTCACACAACATTGTTATAAAAAATACTATATTGCAACATGGTTATTAAACATACTGCATCCCAACAGTATCATAAAACATGATACATCCCAACAGCATCATAAAACACACAGGATTATAAACATACTGGATTGCAACATGTTCATAAAACATACTGCACCCCATCAGTATCATAAAACATACTGCATCCCAACAGTATTATAAACCATACTGCATCCCAACAGTATCATAAAACATGATACATCCCAACAGTTTCATAAAAAAAACACAGGATTATAAACAAACTGGATCGCAACATGGTCATAAAACATACTGCATCCCAAAAGTATCATAAAACATACTGCATCCCAAAAGTATCATAAAACATACTGCATCCCAACAGTATCACAAAACACACAGGATTATAAACATACAGGATCGCACCATGGTTATAAAACATACTGCATCCAAACACAATCTCATAAAACAAACTGCATCCCAACAGTATCATAAAACATACTGCATCCCAACAGTATCATAAAACATACTGCATCCCAACAGTATCATAAAACATACTGCATCCCAAAAGAATCATAAAACATACTGCATCCCAACACAATCTCATAAAATATACTGCATCCCAACAGTATCATAAAACATACTGCATCCCAACAGTATCATAAAACACACCGCATTCAAACAGTATCATAAACACACAGTAACATACCTTGATATAAGACATAAATTTAAAGGTTGCTTACCACTAAAGACAATATAAGATTTCTTTTTTTAATATAATCCTTTAATAGGCTACTGGTAACTGCTTGATTCTTTCTTGCATCTAAAATAATGAAAGAAGCTATTTTATAAAGAGTGATGAATCTTAACTATGATGATTTTGAATAATTCAGAACATGATCACATACAATGATGCACCTTTCAAATGAAGCTTTAATGATTTAAGATGAATACCTATTTAGTAAATTTCATATTTGAACAGCATTTAACAAATTTAAAATAAATTGCAACACATCTTTTAAAAATTCAAATGAAGCATCATGCTCTTAGTCAAAACATAACCATGCAGCATTAATTTTTATCTAAAATATTATTAGTCATCCATAACCATTCTTGTTAATCATTATAAGCACCAGTCAGGTCTACTTAAGACAACAATACACTGCAACAATTAACGTCTGCATCAGCAAGGAGTCATCTAAACTGTCTGACATGTCAATAACTGCTTTATAATAAATTATTCTTGATTTTATACTCCAGATTGTATTTCTTCTGAATTTGTGACCATGTATGTGGCCTTGTGAACTTTGAAGTGTCTTTATTTGCCAGAAAATTATAGATTAATGAAGTTTATGAATCACTGTTAATCCTTGTAATCAATTTATGATTTTGCCATTATGGATTTCAAGGAATGCAAACCATTTTTTAAACCTGATCTGCCTTTATTTAGCAGATTTTTCAGAACAACATAACGTTATAACTCCATGTAGCATATTTCAATAAGGTTTGTAACACATGCATATTAGTATCATTTCAACTACCATGAAACTCCTTTAAACCAGCATCCAACCAGACTGAAAATGGCTTTGACGGTTCCCCTCAATTCCGGCAGTATGTAAGTTTAGGAAGGATGCTAGTTTTGAGGGGTATTACTGATCTAATCACTTTCATGAGTAATTGAGTACATTTAATTGTATTATGACACAAATTAAAATACCAATTAATGAAATAGTACATATTAAAATCATATTTATAGTAAGCATGAACCAAGGCTCACAAATTGCACAGAACATAATTGGAAGTCATAGAACATTTGGAACACAGGATTTAAAGTCACTTTTGACTAAAAAAATAAATTGCCATAGAAAATCTAAATGATAATCAAATGAAATCCAGGTTGTATCAAAACTCAATTCTAACTGTCACTTACAATTAGTTATTGATTCTACTAAAGACATACAAAGATTATATATGGACAAATAAGACAAAAATATATTCATAATTTCCAGTTTTACCACAATTTCTCTGAATTGATATTATCAAAGGTGGTGCTTGATTAGTTAATTCTGAAACAGGTTCTGAACTGTATGTACATGTACTTGGATTTCACATTCAAAATCATATTCTGTAATATTCTCTGCTATTTTGAATCATTCTACAACTCTTGATTTCTGGAAACAAGTGGAAAGATTCTGTACACTTTTACAAATAGTTTTATTGTATTTCCAGAAAATTCTCTGAATCCCTATTGTGCAAAACTCACCAATCAAGAGCCTCCAATTTTCTCTGATACTATGGTAAACTTGTAAATTATGTTAATGATGAACAAAAATTTAGCAGAAGTTAGATGGTTATTATTGAAGAGTTGTAGAGAGTATCATGCCAGACATACAGTTGACATCATGATGGTTTATACTTGCCAACAGTTAACAAGTGAGCGTCTGTACTGGCTGGTTCAATATGGCCGTGAAGGCCAAGAACAATTGACAAACGATGACCTCCTACAACTACATAATCAATGAATAGTCAACAACACGTTATTAACAAATTCAAACCATGCAATCGTTCATTCTAGACACAACAATTTAATAAGATTAATTTTTCAAGATTTCAATATTTTTCAACATTTTTAAATCTAATATGGTTGAAATACTCTTATATTACAGTGAAATGTTTTCATATAATTTTATGAACAAATAAGTTTTAACTAATCCATTATTAAACTCATTTCAACCCAAATATTTCATCCATATTAAATGAGATTAATTCAGTTAATTTTCATTTTAAATTTTGTTTGCAAACAACAGAATTCCTTAAATAAACAAATCAATCTGGATAAATAAATAGTAAAATAAGTGAATTAACCCTACAAGCCTCTGATTTCAGAAAAAATGAAGCCAGAAAACTTACTAAGAAAATGCTATAAATCAAATGTACCCGGTACCTGCTTAAATAAGGGTAAAATAACAAAGTATATTCAGATTCTAATCATATTATTTAGGCTTTGAAAATTATGACCCAAAAATCAGTATTACATTTTCCACATCCATAAGATCTCTTTCCACTGTTACTATTTTAGATCAAGATCCTGTTATAGGAACATTAGTAACTTGCAGGCTGTACTGAATCAAATTCTAGAAATCTGATTAGAAAAAAATATCTCTCAACAACTTCAACCATTAGGAATCTCTTACAAGTCTTTCTTGATATCAAATTGATATCTTAGGTCTCTTTCAATTTTATCAACAAGTGGTGATATTTTGTATATCTAGAAAGAAGAGTTTTTGTTTATTTTATTACCCAATATGGCTGTTAGTTTATAAAGATATTTATAATAATGGAATATTAATAGACAGATAGAAACCACTGTTGAAAGACACTGCCAGATTGCCAGACCAACCAATCAGAAAACTTTGAAGCGTTATCTCCTAGGAGATGTAGTGCAGTAGATAACACAATTTTTATCATACAAACAATATATACTGTAGAATACTTTACAGTCCCTAGAGTAATAATGTATCCAGGAATAAGGTACAGAACAACACCTTAATTTTTTTTTTTAAAATGACCAAACCACTTACTTGCTGAGCGTCTAGAGTAAGTTGATACACTACTGTTCATTGTGTTCATCCAACCACTGGCTTGAGATCTTCTATCTGGTGGTATACCACCTATAGATAATGTTTGTGGTGTCAACACTGTTGAGTCCATATCTAGAATATATAGCACATAACATGTATTTGTTTTAATCTAAACAGAACTGTAAGGATGATTAAATTAATTTGATGAAGCAGCTAGAAAAGACACTAAGCAACCTCACAAATACATTATTATTGGCACAACAAGGGATCTGTTGCAGTCTTGAAACAATTGCAATTACCCTACCAATTATATGTGTCAAAAATTTTAGTCAATAGACAGGCGTAAAACAAAATAATGTATTCTACAATTGGTATTTTACTTACCATTAAATGATAACATATTGCTATTAAGGTACTTTTTGTCAGCATGCATCATCTGCCAGAATTTGATCAGAGTTATGATATCTTCTCGCAGGTTGGAACCTTGTTGTGTTGGACAAATGATAGGACCACTTGAAAAATATAAAAATACCGTTTGTTATACTGGCTGCTTTAATTTTAGCCTTGATAATTCCTATAGCCTCAAACCATGTTATTTCATTACATTTGCCCCAAAATATGAGGCAAAATACACAAGATCAATTTTAAGTTTCTTAGAAGCTCTTGGATCCTACATAGGAGATTTGCTTCTATATATCTTCTGCATTTGGCATTTGGAATCCCTACCCCAACAGTTGTCCCAAATCAAGGCAGTCAGCAACATATTTGTTCCCCCCTATCAATAATTTGATTCTTTTTTTTAAGATTTGACAACATAGTGAGGTCTGAGATTTAATACTAAGGCAAATTTGAATTTGTAAAGACCTTACCAGAAGTAGTCTAATGATGCAGCATAGATTCTCTCTCTCAGTACACTTTTACCAGCGGTATTAGGTAAAATATCACCTTGTAATAATGATAAACCCATTATCAATAACCTGTTAATAAAAGGCTGAGCATGAATTCTTAGTTATTATCAGTCAATTCAAACCATATTCACAACTTTGCTTGTCATAAAAACATCAAGCAGAAAACTATTAAAAAGTATTCAAAACAGTACACCAAGCCTAAAATATTACTAATTTCATGAACTGAATTCTCTGGTTTCCAAAGTGACATTGAGCTCTAGGCACCCCTGGCACCCAGTCATTTGAAATTTAAAAAAAAAGAATACTCACCTGGTTCTAGGACCAATGGCTGCAGGATGTCGAGAGATGACAGCTGGTGTTTTACCAACACCAACAGGTAAAGATTTGTTCAATAAACTTAACAAAATATCTACATGGACTGAGTTACTATATTTAGAAATTTCTATCCTCTCCATCAAGAATCTAGTCCACATAGCATGTGGTGCACTATAAGGTGGTTGTGGAGCTAGGTCCTCACCCTCTTTCTTAGCTAGAGGATCTGGTATTGGTTGGTCTTCTGCAAATATTCCTAGCTTTAAATCTACAGACATCTGCCAAGCTGCTGCCATTTCACATAAAAACTGGAACATAATGTGAGGGATACTCATAAAAAGGGGACTCAAAAAGAAACAGACATTTTCAAAAGTGACAACAATATAGCACCCTTATTTTAGACAATGCCATCATGTATTTGGTGATCTAATAAAATATGGATAGTTGAAATTCAGCTCTCTCAGCCTGTAAATCAAACAATTATATGTTCCAAGCCTTTTAAATAAATGGGGCTGTAGATATGTTAGTTTCAAACTGATATACAGCTCACCTCTGTAGATAAATTTGGTCTAGCAGACAACAGCCATTCCCAGCATGCAACACTAGCCTCCATTGTTCTCTCATCAAAATGATTGATAGGTGTCCAACACATTATATGTAGGATTTTTCTATTTAAATCTACAAAAAAATTCAATAATGCTTTAATGTAAATTGAGATTTAAAACACCTGTTTCAGTTCCTGTAATCTTGGATTATTTATGATGATAATAAAAAACTAGAGCCACATGTAGCACAGAGTTGGAATTTGCTAAAGAGGCTAAATGCAAGAAACTCTGAAACAATAAACCTTCTAAAACAATTAGGTCACATGCCAGAGCAGTCAAAAGTTGGGAAAATACTTGTATTTGGTAGTTTGTGAATCAAGAAGTAGACGTCGGGAGTGACATATGACAGTATCGACAGAGTGCCAAGGTCAATGGCATTTAAACTTGTAAAGGGTAAGTTCAACAAATTTCAAGGTCACAGGAAGGAGTCTATCAAACTTCGAAAATTCATTCAGAAATTTAATCGGAAGAAGTTATCACAATTGAAAAACAAAAGCATCGTTGGGCATCTCAGGTTTATGACCTTTGGCTAAAGGTCAAAAATGGAAAAATTTGAAAATTTTTAAACCTGTTCCTGTTTTTGAAATATAGTGTCTACAACAAATGTTGTCGTACAGACGGACTGGGGCATCGAGAACATATGTCCACAGGTGCCGCAGGGCAAATTTTCAGATATCAACTGATAGCCGAGGTCAGTGATCTTAAACCCACTAAAGGTCAAAGTCACCAAATGTCAAGGTCACAAAATATAAACTTTGAAAATATCTAACTGGAAATTGCAAAAAGATGTTTTGAAAACAAACAATAAGTTTCAAAAGAATTCAAGAATTTACTCACCTTTCAAATGGATCTGTAAAGCACATAGTCTAAACATAATCTCTTTAATAGTACGGCCATCTGAAACACAAATATTTCAATCAAAACCAGAAACGTCTCTATAGTAAAGAATATACTACATTGCAACTCCAGAATAGATACTTCCTTATAACTCTTAAGCATACAAAAGTAACTTTAGAGCATAAACTACATTGCCACACTAAGAGCATTAACTATATTGCAACTCTTAAGCATAAACTACATTTCAACTTTAGAGCATACACTTTCTTGCAACTTTAAAGCATATACTTCATTGCAACTCTATAACATATACTTCATGGCAGCTCTAGAGCAAACACTACAAAGTAACTCTAATTCATTCACTTTTAAAGCAATTTTATTTAAATAATCTGGATTATCTTATAGGTATTATTGCCAATAAGACAAAATAGATACGTCTTAAAAGACCAACAATAAAATAATCTGCCAATCTATCAAATATTTCACCTCTTAGATATCATTCTAAAAAATGCTGCAGAGCTTATTGCAATTTTAATATGTATGGATTTTATTTCAATTCATTTCAGTTGTCATGTAAATGAATCAACCATAGGACAAAATCATTCCAGGCCACTACAATCTATGGACAAGTCGGTCATAACAAAATCTTGAATAACACTCACCACTTTTCCCAATAGCAGCCGCTAACTGTGTACACATCAAATTACATAATTCTTCATTATCAGAACAAACCATCTGCATACCATTTACCTTGATATAAGAACAAATATGGAGTCAATGTAAGACATTTTCCCATTCACTTCACAATAATTGTTATGCTGTATACAAGCAGGGAGAGTTTTTATTTCCTAGCATCCAGAATCATTAAGGAGATAGGAATTCACAAATTACATGTTCTATTAGAAAACTTTCATTGTTTCCTCCTATCTTTCATACCACAGTAGATCTTTAAGTTCTAAAAAGTACCATTGTAAACCTTCAGCTGTTTAGACTTACCTCTCCAGAATATCTACTCCTTAAACTAAGGTTAGCCATAAAATTAGAACTGTTTGTATTGACACATTTAGGTCTTCTATCTAAAGTAGCACTCTAAAACAAAAATATAATATTATAATCATATTATCATTTCATAAAAATTTAGAAATATATTCATGAAAAGATGTAGAGTAATAACAATTGTAATAGAAAGAGGCACAGAAATTGTGAAAATATAAATGGCGAGTAATGTTCTGGGTGTTTTTGTGCCATTTTCATGATCGTGCAGGTCTTGAAAAAAAACAAATGAGGTTCCATAAAATAAATTTTCAAATTTTTGGGACAAAACTTTATCTTAACTTATTTTTTTTTTAAATTCATATTCTCAGACCCAAAGCACATTTTAAGCTCATTCTAAAGAATATACTAAGGAAATACTGCCTTTCATTCCATCAGCTTCCATATTAAAACATTCTAGTGCTTTCAACTTACCCCTAAAGGTGCTGAGTTCTTATTATAACCAGCGTAATTTAAAACACTCTCTGTTACTAGAGCTAAACCACTGTGTTGAAACAAACCAGCCGTAGAGTTCTCTCTACGTAGTAGATACTCTATCAGATGGGAGCGAGTGGTATTTGGTGCCCATTTCAAAGATTCTTGTAAAATATCAGTACTTCGAGATACAAAATCTTTTACAACATTCTACGAAGAAAAAGATACACATATATTTCCATTCCTCTAAGTTAAGACTACATGAATTCAAAATAAAAATTAAGTTCTGAAAAATAAGCGAAAAAACGTTTGTTAACCTATCAAAAGGTATAAAATATCTACAAACCACCAAATAAAGAATGTATGAATACAAACATTATACAAAATAACAATTAAACTTGCCTCTCTATCAACAATACTATCCATAGCACGTAAAGAATATCTAGTATGTGGTACTTTTAATTCTGGTGCATCTTGGTGGGCATCCTAAAATATAAACAATTCTATCTGAAACAATACTTGGTTCTAAAAACAAATAGCAAATCAGAAAGGTAAACCCCCACCAAAACAAACTGTCCTGATGAATATCAAAGAATATGAGATAAGCTCTTACAATCTTACAACTAATTGTGAAAAGAAAAAAAATCTGGATATCCATTATTCCATATATTCTTTCACCCAATGGATAATGTCTGACCATAGTCTTGTAAACAATCATTGATTATCTGTTAACTTTGAATGCTTGTTCTTGCTTATGACACTGGCTTGTTAGGCTTCATTGAGGGATAAATAAACATGATTTACCATTTCTAAGGATCTAGATAATACTTGTAAAATATCTAACATAGTTGTCAACACAACTTTACTCCATAGTAGATAGGGAAATCTGAAATCCAAATACAAACAATTAGTTTCAAGTTTAATTGATTCTGATCAGTACATTGAAGAAGAACAATATTCAACACATTGATAGTGAAAATTTAAACTCATATTTTCTTGTAAGTTTTCCTACTCCATTAGTCACCTAACTGCTAAAGATACACCAAATCCTTGATTTGTCAGAAGGCACACTGATGTAATTAGCCTTGTTCTTCAAATTACAAAAGTCTGTCTCACCTATCTACTAAACTAGATAAGTATTTATCAGCAACACGTCGTATTTTACTATGTATACAGTTAAACTTAACTAGTAGAAACTGAGCATGTCTATCTAATTCTTCTTCTCTTTCTTCTGTTTTTGGCTAGAAAATACATTTCTTCAACTGTTGATGATACACTATTAGATCTAATCTCATAAACGTTAGCATATATATTAATGAACAGAAACAAATTCTTTGAGAAGAAAATCATACAAATTCCAAAGTGGCAAGTCTTCATTTTTTAGAATATTTGCATTGTTGATTCCTTGCTTATGTTCAGTGACTTAGTCAATTTAGCTTCTTTGTCCCTGGACAAAACTATCTGATGGTTAAAACCATTAACGTCACCATGGTGATGACTGCCAAAACAAGATTTGTAGTAATTTAAAAGAAATTCAACTGTAATTTTGAAGATTGTATTACCTTCAGAGATATCATGCCAAGAAATCTGTAAAATATTTTATCAGCTACGGCCAAAATACATTGCCACATACCTAAAAAAGTATAGTACAACTTTGTGGATAAAAGATAAACATATCAAAGTCATTTACTTACAACAATTTAGCACAATATAATAAAGTTAGCCAGTAACCACTGGAGAGCTAACAATCCCAGTCTTGAGCTTGTTCCAAAGTAGTTCTGTTCAAGATCATGTTTTATAATACTGAAATGTGAACCAGAAATAAATCGAGCCATGGGTCTGTTTGTCATGTTCTTCCTGACAGGTGTTGGCCAGTTGAACTGAATGTCAGCTTAAGAGTTCTTGCTTCCCCCACCCCTATCCCTTCACATGTCCCATTATAGAACCTGATTGCTTTACTCACTAGGATCATAATATAAACCTAGTATGAAATGGACTTTCACTTAAGGTGTATATACTAAATTATTCTTGGTAACAGTTTCTAAAGGCACAAAATATATCTTTAACAAACTATCTACCATCTTTATCTCTAAATATAGTTCTATCTTCTAGATACTCAAATAAACCATGGAATGCTAATATATCTGTGGAATTCATTATTCTACAAGATAAATTTATCATTATTTTTTCAGCATTGAACAAAAAATAATGGATCAAAAAATGAGATATATCTTTTCTTGCATACCAAAGCACTGCATAAAATGATTTAAAGTTATCAATGAAGGAAATAGTTCAGGACAATGCTTTGGAGAAGTTTACGTAAATTATTGTAAAAATCTCATCAAATGTAATGCAGTGGAATAGCTTAATTGGTATTCTTAAAATGAAACCCCTTTAAAGCAAAAGGTATGCTTAATGTCAAAGCAAATGCTTCAGAAAAAAGATGATCTTACCTCAACTCTTCTAGTTTATAAACCGATAATAAATATGTACACTGTGCAAAGTTTAACTTGTGGATTAAGGTAACAACTTCTGGTGGATTATCTAATAGATTACTGATATTCACTCGCAATTCATAGAGCTCTCCCTACAAAAACAAAAACATTAAGTAACTTTTTGTTAAGTATCATAACACCATTTGACAGTCGATATCTGCATTGTATTAAAGTCAAATTATGGTATAGAAACATTGATTATTCTAACTTTGCATTGTGCAATATTTTTTTAAACAAATTCACATGGCAAACACAAATTGTTTAGTTTTTTTTAGATAATAACATATACTACTTTATCCCCTCAAAGTACAGTATTAATTACTTAATCTTACATACAGAAATGAATATCCAAACATCACTTACTGGAGCAGCTGAGTCATTTCTTAAAGCAGCATTATATTGTAGTTCTTTACTGAGATGTTCTCGTGATATTAATAAAGGAGATTTTGTAGCTATTTCACATACACCTTCATACCAATCTGGTGGCCATATTCCTTTGAAATAAATAATAAAGATCAACAAATCTAAACAGAACATAGTTCAAATTTTTACCAAAAGACAGGTAAAATCAACAAGTTTTATAAGACATTGATAAAAGTTACCAAATTCCAGAAAGAATACCAGTAATCAATTCTAGGATGAAAATCATTTAGATGGCCTTCAGACAAAGAAAATCCAGCAAGTTTATGAGTCAATGAATTTCAGGGTCAAGAAGCTCAAAATAGATAGACAAAAGTCAAAAAGATACAGTGATGAGTGGTACCTGAACCTTCTGTAGCAAATCCCATGACAACACAATACTGCCAGAAATCTCGAAATAATTTGTGTAATCTTCTATTAGGTTCTCTAATTGGTTGTAGTCTTCTTGTTAACTGAAATAAATTAAAACATTATATATTTTTATTTTCTACCAAATTATAATATTTAACAATCTTGAAAGGTACAAAAGAAGTTATTTTTAAGCATTGAAAAGTTATCAGAGATACTTATCGCTAATATTTGAGCTGTTATGTTTTACTATGATTAAACTTAGATCCACATTCTCAATTGACTTTAATCTATTTGTGATGGTAATATTCATATAAATGAAACTATTATAATTGAACTTACTATAGCTATAACAGGTATTAACACACCTAAATTACCAGCACTACTTGATGCCTAAAAATTAGAAACATACTGTATATAATAATTAATAGAGTATGTGTCAAATACAAGTTAAAACATGTATAAATTTTAATATAGCACATTCAGATCAACGTAATAAATTTCCAATTTCTCTTAAAATATTTTCAACCATTACATGTATCTTGTAGTTATTCCATAATTAAATTCCATATACAAACCTTAGCTGTGGTAGAAATTTTTTCACTGGCTCTTTTACCCTCCAAACCCATTTGAACGAAGAGTTCTAAAAGACGACCTAATAAATCTAACTGTTCTGTTTCACCTTGTATATTGGCAGATATATTGGCAAAGGCGTTGATAACAGAGTGGGATACTTGTCTGCAATGAAAAGCAATATGAAATAAAACAAAAATAATTTCAAATCTAATGCAAAAACTGGTATTGCCTTTAGGACTGGTTGACCAAGGTTAAATCAGAAGATGTAGTCGATGACTACTAGTCATGGACATATAGTTATCAAGTATTAACTACTATACAAAACTCTATATGGTAGTAAACAGAATAATTACAAGAATAACTGACCTATAGCCTCTTAGTTTTTCATCTTTTTCACCAGAAGAATATGGTGCTGAACTTTCTACTGATATTTGTGTAAACATTGACATCACTGCTGAATAAATACCTGACTGAAATATAATTGTCAATATATATATAGTTTAGATAACAACACTTTTTTCAGTATGAGAGCAGTTAAGATATGCAAAAACCAACATTCACAAAGATTGGTTTTTCAAACTTACACATGCTACTGACTAGAGTAGGCAACATAAATAATCATTTTTATTAATAATACAGTAGTTAATAACTTACACAACCAGCCATTATCATACAGCCCATCTGATCTACAATCAATACATCTAACTGTGAGGGTGGAGCACAGAATCTCTGTTGAAATATTTGTAATATAGATTCCACTGTTTTAGGTGTATCTTTTAACGCAACAGCTAAATGCCCTAATGTTAATATTGTATTTGTGGATATCAAGTTGGATTCCCTGAAATTTATTATAAAGCTATCAATTTTCAATTAATTTTGATGGTAAGAAGTTGGAAGATCAATGAAAAAAACGATTATCCACTATACGGATATACAACTAAGTTACTTGCTCAATCAGGTCTTTGATCGACTGCTCTCTGGAGCTGATAATAAAATACATTGCAAATAATAATTAAGAAACAAATAATATCAAGAACTGGAAAAAACTTATAAGTCTTAATATTTTAAGAAAATATAACATTAATAAAAAAGAATACAGAGATTCCTGGAGGAACTATATTTATAATTTCATCAAAAAGCAAATATACCTGGTATACATAAGTACATGTATATTGCAGATTATCAATTAAAAAAGTTTCAAGTTTTTTTTTGGCAAAATACAAGGTATTAACAAAGGGATAAACATCAGATAGAACAAAAGTGTTAATTGTTGCAAAATATCAACATGTGATTGTGGTAGTGAAAAGTTTTACCATTTTCAGCTTTCATTGAAGAGAAATGAACACAGTACAATCTCACCATTTGTTAAATTAGTGCAACCACAGACAGCATATTATAGATATGATTTGTAATTAGTATTAATAGTGAACAAACACATTTTTGATAAAAAAAAAAAAACTAAGTTTTTAAACTCACTGAAATAATTAAAAATTTTGTTTTTAGAGTACTTTTCAGCAAAACAGTAAAAACTATCCTTTCTGAAGATTAGGATAACGCTTATGACCTAATTTTAATAAAGTCTAACGATTAAGCTAATAACTTTATTGTATGAAGCATACAATATCAAAATGACGTAGATGAACTCAACTCTTGTTTTCAGAAATATTTTGAAGATGATAGATGAAATCTTTGATTAAGTTAAGAAATTATTCTGTTGCTCGATCTACCAAATTATTTAAGATTTAGTAAATATTCTGTTATCTCAAGTTGTTAGTATAAGAAGTTAGAAATGAAAGCAAATAATAATGGAAAGAAAACATGAACTGAACTATAAGGAAAAGTGCACACCGATAGAGAGCCCCATCAGTATAGCACAACTAAAAGCAACACAAGGAAAATAAGCAATCATTGCCTCTGGATATTTTGTTGTTTTTTATTGACAGAAGATATTGGTGTTGACTGCTGCGTGGCTTTTAATACCAATTTCAAAGTCTGCCATTTTGAATCAACCGCCTTTGCAAAAGCTCTAGCATTCAAAAAAATAAAAAATACAATCAAACCATAGTTAATTTATATAGAAAAATAAACATTCACCATCAAATTTACATAAAATAAGGTTTAATGAAGAATAATTCAAAGTTTCTTTCAATTTGCAAATCTGCTCAATTGATCAACATGTTGATTAAATTTACTTTCATGTTTCAGCATAATTCAGTTGAGTAAGAAAACATAGAAGATAGTAATCTTGATAAGCATTTTAATAAAAATGAAAAAATTTGTTGGTCCGATGAATTCATTTACCACTTTGAAGTCAGAGCAGATTCTCTGTGACAATCATGGCTAAATTTATGTTGGTTAAATCAAAAAACAAACTTCAAGATATCTTCGGATTTACTAGTTTATTTAATTTCCAAACTTTGAAGGCTATAGGCTCTTGAAGTCTGGTGTGGATTTTTATCTCTGAATTACTCTTTATCTGAACCAAGCCATGCATCACAAAATCATAAATGGGCATAGCAAAATAATACATGGATAGATCTAGCATGGCTTATTTATGAAGTAAAGTACCCTTCATGAAGAATATGACAATAAGTCATCATATAACTGAAATAAGATGTAATATATGAAAGGACCATGCAACAAGGAGGAGAAACGTGGAGGAAATAAACATTAAATCAAGACCAATCAGTGGCAAATCATAAAGACAAGCATGGGACATAAATAAACACTCATAGGGAAAACATCTTTATATTAAGTGGGAAAATGCAAGCATCTTGCAAATCATGGAAACAAGCAAATCATAAAATAACATGGGCCTTACAATGAATAAACATAAATTTGCAAATTATAAGATAATTTAAGGCAAAAAACATTGAGCACTTTGTTTATGAATAGTGTTTCTCCACTTTAAATAAAAGTTTGTAATTTTAGAGTTGACATACCTGTCACTCATTTCTGCTTGATACAATCTGTTAGAGATGGCTGCTAAAAATGCTTGAACACACACAGGGTCTTCAATCAAACCTGCTTTCAATGCTCTAAAATATTAATTGAAAATATTTTTAAAAAATACAAATAAACTTAAACTATATTTGGAGGTTTGAAGTTCAGATTTTGAATGATCTAGAAAGTGTATTCAATATATTGAAAACAAAAATGAGCTTACTATTTTAGCGATGGCCATCATAATATGCGCACATTGATAATGGCAGCCAATTTGTGTTTCTTGTTATATCACTATTTTCTAATAAATATCATATACCCACAGCAGCACTGAGATCCTATTTTATTTTCACATAATGGGTTCCATGGCATTGTGTATGCGATTGTTAGAAATTTCCCATTTAAATAATGAAAATTGTTATGGTTCAAATAGCTCTTTACAACCATTAGTTCCCCCATTACATATTCAAAGCACCTTTACATTAACATATATTGGTCTATTGGCCTTTGAACAGTGTTTAAAAGGATTCCCAAAATATTCTTCTACTTAAAATAAATATTACCTGCAGATATTGTGAATGGCATTATCTCTAAGATTCTCCAGAGCTGTCAACAACTTGTTGGGATGTTTCTTACCATTATCACCATTTGCCTTGTTATTAGCTGGTTTGTTATGGGAGACATCTGTTATTGTTATTTTGATCCCTCCTTTATTTTCTGATGAAGCATATTTATTGAGTTTACTAAGTATTGGTGAAGGTGAAACTAAGAAATCTCGTAATGATGCTACCATTGTACTAGCTAGTGGTGGAAATTTTACTGCGAGCTTCCCTAAAGCCTAAAAATACAATAAACCATTGAACTTCCAGAAGCTTGTCTTCCATTATATCTATTTCAACGGATTAAAGGGAAAAACTTAAATAAAATTTTATGGCATCAAATCTTTAAAGTTAGCTAGCATTCAGGTACCATGATAAAACACAATGATAGTGGTAAAGAGTTTGTTATTAAATGGTGTGGGTTGAAATCCTCTAGGCAAAAAGAACCTCTGATGAGTTTGCAAAAGCTTCCAAAAGTCAACCTGGTGTAGTCTTTCAATCTCTATTGAGAGATAACAGTACATGCAATAGTTCACTCCTAATTGGTCAGTTTACTTGAAACAATACATAACAATCCTACCTCTAATGAAACTAGTAATAATGGAGCATGAGATAACAGTAATTTTCTTTCTGTATTGTTACTTATCTTCTCTGTTAATTTTAAACATAAATTTTCAGCCTCTGTAAATAGTTGCAATAAGTTTTTAATGTTGACAATAAGGCACTGTGAAAGCCATTGATCAAGAAAAGATGTAGGACAACAAGTTGATTCAAACAGAAGAAAGAGGACACTGTCTCTAAGCTGGTCTGTAGCAATACACCTTGGATTATTTTTTCCATTATTATTGGAATAATGAAGATATTTTTCAATGCAACCAGACTTTCAATTTACATCACAGCCTGAGCATGCAAACAATTTCACTCCAGCTCTCTCTAAAAATCACAAGTAGAATATACCTGATATTTCTCTTATCGCCCAGAATAATAAATCAACACAAGCAGCATTACTATAAACAGTCAGCTGATAAGGATTGAACTCAAAATCTTTCTCTTGTTCTTTATGGTGATGGCCGGATTTTTTCTCTAAATCTACTTGTCCAGAATGATACAAGCTCTTCACAAAGTCCTGGACATCATTCATAAAAGATGCTGGAAGATCTAAAAAAGACAAATCTGTAGTAAACAAAAAGAACCCACAGCCTTTCAATACATCGCCAAGCCTTCAAACTAACTTTAATATACTGACAAGTGTGGCTATAGTCAAAACTTTATTACTTGAACCATTTCATATACATTCAGTAATTATAAATTCTGTAATAAAATTTTCAAAAAAACAAAACACACTTTTCTTAAAAATTTATAACTTACAAAATGAGACGGAGCACTATTATATACTTACCAAGACCCGTTGTTAACTAAGTGGATACCTATCCATGTTTATAGTCATTGAAGAGCTTACCTTAGAATAATGACATAAGTAGAAAAATGTCTATCCTACCTTTTTCTTGTTCTAGAACATCTCTCATTAAAGTTACAATTACCACTGTTATAGTTTCACTAAATGATTTATAGGGAAATCTGTATAATTTATCTTTCTGAAATCACAAAATAAATATACATGTAGGTGAAAGAGAATTGTGTCTAGGTGCAGTAATTTGAATATTCACAAGAAACAAATTTTGATTTGAATTGTCCTGTTACTTGAAATTCAGACCACAGATATCTTGAAATCTAAAATCAGATACCATAAGAAATATTGAATAAGTTTTATAGGATATCAACAATATACCTGAACTTCAGCTAAGAAATCTTTTAAATGATTATCTAAATTCTTTAATACATCTTTATTCAATAATCTTTTAGCCTGAAAATAAAATAAAGGAATTATAATAATTCTAATACATGTATTCATGTCACACGTACCATCATATGACCATAGAAAAAATATTTCCATATCACATTGATCATAGTGTATAATTTGTAAAAATATTTGTCTTTCTTTGGATATATAGAAGACTTATTATGTAAGCTTATTCACTAATCAATGCAAACATTATAACATAACCAAAGCTTACCACACTAACTAATGTCTGTAAATGTGAACTGCAAAACTCTAAATGATCCTGTTCCGGAATGATCTCAAAACCCCAAGGTTTGGTTCTGGTGAAACTAGCAGCTACTTTATTCAAGTAGACAGAAGTCAGAGGTGGTCGCTCTTCTTTCTCAGAGTTACTATGTATGCTCTCTCTACTAGGAGGTAATAAAGGTGATGGAGAACGCTCTCGTCTGTTTTCTGGATAATCAAATGGTATTGGTGAAGTGGGACTAGGACTTTCTGTGTTAATTACTAATGATGATAAAGTCCTGGGTAAAATTGGTCTAAAAGTACTAAAAGCTCTACGATGACCCTGCACAGTCTCTTGCTCTACAACTGGGAGTACTGATTTGGCACCATTATTTACATATAAAACATTGGATATTAAAGGTTTGTCTTCGTCACTAGACCTGCCCACTGATCTCGCCAGGCCCAATAAAATAGGTACAATATTAAAACACAATACATCTGAAAGAAAGAAAAATATAATTGATATGTTTTCCTTTTTCATCCTAAACAAATTCAGGGCTTAAATTTTGCCCATAAGCTATGAACATTAATACTGATTACTTAAGCCATAAAATCCCTGTTACTTAAACTAAGGTCAGTAAGAATACGTGAAATGATTTTATATTCAATAAAATAAAACAGGTCTCCAACAATCAATGATCTGCAAGGAATACAACAAACCTTTTGGAATATCAAATGCCCCTTCACATAGTTTGGTTAAAACTTCCATTAAATCTAACTGGGCAGATATAATCTACAAATAAATCAGGATGTGATTTTATTAATAAGTTTAGTTTTAAAATAAGATTTTTATGTCCTACATTCCTGCATATTTAATAGTTACTGAAGCACACAATGCAATTTAAAATGTTGTAAATATTTCAAGCACCAGCTCAGTTATTTTTTTTATATTGAACTGTCATAGCTTTAAATTATACATTATGCTTCTTTGCCATCCTTATAAGCCCATGAAATGAAATGTAACATTACGACAGTTACATGTACTTATTTCGTATAACATGGGCTTCATTCACAACTATCAGTATCCACAAAATTTTGTAAAGTCATTCTCTACTTTGTATGAAAAAGAAGAGTTTAATTGCTATCTTACCTCATCTCTAGAACCATTATCTCTAAAAGCTACATCGCTTAAAATAGTATTTAAACAAAAACTAAAATTTTCTGTCATGGGAAGCTCTGAAAAAAATTTTATGGAAGAATTTATATTAAGAATTTAACATTTACATTTCAAGGGATATATTCAAACAAATATTAGCTTTCAAAGCAGAATATAAAAAATCAATTAATCAATTCAAGCTATTTTGCTGGACCTTCTTCTGTATCAGATTGTAAACACATAGAAGTTTAAAAGTGGAAAGTTTCTGTGATACAAAAGATAATTTATCGATAATTTATCGATAATTTATCGATACCAGTAATTATATAAACTTACTAAATTTATTAAGTCCTCTGGGTCCATCAATATATTTGGCTTTAGATAAACCTCTTAATATAGATAATAACAGTGGTAGGATCTCATCTTTATACTGCAAAAATGATCAGTTATAGAACGGTATGATACAAGACAATTTAACTGTATGATTATTTTGCATAGTGCAGCATGGGATAAGAAAGCAGAACACAAAGATGATCAATTTAGCATCAGATAACAGTACATTTTGTTCATAGTGTTATCTATGCTATCTACTGGGTTCTATTGCACACAAATAAATAAATCAAATTTAGTTAACGGTCACCTTAAAATATAAGAATCCTTGCAAACGTATATGATGTGAAAGATATTTGTAATCCTTTAAAATATCATCCTAATAACATTGTACCACTGCGCTAATATCAAAATATATTTAAAAAAACAATATGATTACCTGTAAGCCTGATTCTAAGAAATAAACACCTAAAGCTATGATGGCATCCTGACCTCTGGAATCTATCTTTAAACTGCCAGTTTTACTTTCTACTGGACATAGACTGATTAATCTTTTTACCTTTATAAGAAAAATTTTCAGTCATATAGGGACTCTAATTGCTGTAGATTTGAATCACTCAGTCTATATAAATTGACAAACCATAGCTTTCTATGAACCCAAATCAAATGTAGTCTGAGACAGAAAAATTGTTTTAGAAAATCTCAAATTATTTTAAAAATCACTGAAAAGAAATAGTTACATGTGGCTTGCTGTAAATGTTACCATACCTATTAATAGCTAACAGGGATACAACCTTCATTTGAGCAATTCAGGGTTAAAAACATGTCCGAAACAAGGATTTATATGTAAGATTTATTTAACATGGCACTGTTTTACTTACGCACCCCCCAACTTCCCGTAAAGCTATCGATTTGAAACTTGGCAGAGGGTTACTTATATGTGAATGTTCATAGCAACTTTCAGACAATTCCGACCATTCCTTCTATTTTTAATTATTTTTCAAAGTGTTGAAATGACTGAAATTTCGGCACTGTTTTACTTACGCACCCGGACCTGGAGAGATTTTAAAGCTAGATGAATGCACTGTCAAATTTTTTAAATAGTTAATTAGCAAACAATAATGGAACTGAAAAATTTGAATTTGAATACATGTAGGCCTAGCCTACTTTTAGAAAAATAACGATCTGAAAATTTATTTATACATTGATCTACTTATAGTGAGTAATAGTCATAATGAAAAGGGTTCTAAATAAATAGAAATACTGAATATCACTTTGAAAAATTGCACTATCCAACCAATAACAGAATAATATCATGTTCCCTACTGGTCCAACGGATGAATACATTAGAGTCTACCACTTAGTTACCAGGCTAAATGCCATACTTAAGTCCTGTTCTGAACAATTGGCAATAATTACAGGAATGGTACTATAATTACCTTATCGAAGGGTGTTGGCTTCAGCGATGCAAGTGATTTTGCCAGATGTAAGAGCATTTTAGCATGAAGACTCCCTTCGGCAGCCGCCATGTTTGTTAGCGAGTTGTCTTCTCTTGATATAGGGAGAATGGTATACAACGGCCATGAAGTGTTAATGGAAGTTATAATATAATTATTGTTCGTTGACTAACGCCTGAATCGCCTTCTTCAGAAATGAAATGAATGGAGTTTTACGTCCTACTCTTCTGCACTCGCCTTCTTCAGAAACCAATTCAAATGTTAGAATGATGAAGATGTTTGCTAGTTGTTTTACCTCATGAAATAGATTTCAGAGGCCAATGTTTTCATCCCAAATTTTTTTAACAAAATTAAGATATGTGATTTTAATACGTTTTTATTCCAAAATATGTGACAAAAGGCACCAAATCAATTGGAAATTTCAACAATTATCTTTTGTATACCTATGCCCTTCCGCTTTTTTTTTATCGACGTTTGCTCAGGGTGGGGTCCACTAGGGTTAGCGTAGCCCCTTTCGTCTATGATTCTGATACATGTATCCAGCGGATACTGAAATCTCAAATTAGGTTGTTGTTGGTATTTGTATATAGTTGGTATTTAGATTCCCGCCTTAAGGGGGTCTTATCTACCATGTACAAGAATATTACTTTTTATTCATTTTTAAGCAGATGTTTTGCATAGATCTTAGGGAATTAATTCTTTTTAAAGCTTTTCACATTCACAAAGGCATTTTTATACGCCCACATGAAATGGGGGGCGTATATTGTCGTCACCCCATCCGTCCGTCGGTCCGTCCGTCCGTTCACAATTTCTCGTAAACACTCTAGAGGAAGCAATTCTGAACGGATTTTGATATGAGTGTTGAGGATCACGCAACCCTATTGAAAATTAGCAAAATCGGAAAAAATTTAGTATGAGTTCTTGCCCTTGTTCTTGAATGGCTCGTAAACACTCTACAATTTGCAATTCTTAAAGGATTTTGATGAAACTTGGAGGGAGAGTTTTTTATAACTCAAGGATGAACCCTATTGAAGATCAGCGAAATCGAAAAATATTTTATATGAGTAATAGCCCTAGTTCTTGAAAACGCATTCAATTTTAGCTTTTAAACACTCTTGAAAGAATAATTCTTACTGGATTTTGATGATACTTTGCTTAAATATTTGTTATCACCCAAGGATAAGCCCTATTGAAAATCAGTAAAATCAAAAAATATTTAGTGTCAGTTATTGCCCTTGTTTTTGAAAATGCGTTCAACATTTTGGCTTATAAACACTCTAGAAGGCACAATTCATGATCAATGTTGACAAAACTAGCTAAAATTTTTTGATATCACCAAGGGATGAGCCCTATTGAAAATAAAAAATATCAAAATATATCTAATATGAATTATTGCCCTTGTTCTTAAAAACGTGTTCGATTTTGGTCTCGTAAATACTCTACATGGCACAATTCTTGACCGACTTTGATGAAACTTGATGTGAGAGTGTCTTTTAACTCAAGGATGAATTCTTTTGAAAATCAGCGAGATCGAAAAATATTAAGTATTAGTTTGACAACACTCTAGAAAGAACAATTTTGAATGGATTTTGATGAAACTTGGCTTTAGTATTTGTTTTTTTTCTCCCCAGGATGAACCCTATCAGATAAATCGAAAAATATCTAGTGTCAGTTATTGCCCTTGTTTTCAAAAATGCTTTCAACCTTTGGCTTGTGAACACTCTAAACATTCATTTTTGACAAAACTCGCTGAAATTCTTTAATATCAACCAAGTATAAGCCCTATTAAGAATTAGAAATATCAAAATATTATTAAGGGTGAACCCTATTGCAAATCATAAAAATACCAAAAAATATTTAATGAGTTGTTATTAGGTACAATTCTTGACAGTTTGAAACTAGAGACCCTAGAAAAAAAGTATATGGTGGAAGGTTGAATATTTCATTCAACTAATTGTTACCTCACTGAAAAGTTTTTATTCAAAATCTTGTATTACCTTGCCTGGCAAGCTATCTTTGAGTATTGAGTTCGACTTTTGACATAAAGTTTAGAAAGAAAATCAATGAGTAAAATGATCTATTACCACGTGAGAGAGGGTTGGAAGTTACTAAAGATGGAATAATATCTAATTTCGAAATGTATATATGTTTTTTGAGCCTATAAACTTCACTTGAAATGTAAAATTTTTCCAAATATTCTGCTATATTAGGCCTAATTATTAATCATTTAAATAACACATTATACCACATTGTCACAAACGTGCAATTTTATATTTTATTTCACTATTCGTATTGCTCTCTGGTGAAAACTACAGACACACAGGGCAAGAAAGAAAGTTGAAAGGAATCTGGTTATATACATTTTATATACACATAATACAACAATTGTCATAATTATAACATTGAATAAACAAGATAGAGAAACATTGGTAACAGCATTACTCGAGCAGAACTGGCACCATTATCTAGAAGAAAAAATTACATTCAGATCTATGTTAAGAAATTTATACATAATGACAGATGTTCACAAAACAGTTTTAATCAAATCACAAGTTTTTCGGTTTGCGAGATTGTTAGCCTATGGTATCGGGGTAAACTTTAAAGCTATAAATATGATTGTCAAAATATAGGATGAACCTTTGTGATAGCGTCATTTGGTACTTACCTTGACAGAGTTGTGAAATAAGTGGTTTTATAATCTTTAAATCATTCTGAACGGTGGATTTCTCGTCATTATTACACAATACTTCTACATTATTTAGACATTGTTCATATATCTGATAACCACTAAAAAATGGAAT
The DNA here is from genome assembly GCA_030562195.1 of Nipponacmea schrenckii. Taxonomy (NCBI): domain Eukaryota; kingdom Metazoa; phylum Mollusca; class Gastropoda; family Lottiidae; genus Nipponacmea; species Nipponacmea schrenckii. The sequence goes on from CM060201.1 coordinate 11,262,596, forward strand.
GATAAAGGCGCATAATCTATAATCCATAATGCCAAATGTGTCAATAAAATGCATTGAACCCATTTGAGGTTAAAATTGTCTGAACATTTCATATCCCAGCTTTTATAGCTCTATTTAAATTTTCCATGTCATTTTCAGAACAATTAAATTGTCTATATTGATATGGCCAATAATGTTGATGTAAGTTAATATTGTTACTTTCACCAACGAGACGTCCGATTTCAAACTGCTGGTAAACCTCCAAGGCCTCTGGCTGATTAATAAAGAGAGCGAATATCAAACTAACGTCATTTCATTGAAGGTTGTCCTTTCGATTGTCAGAAGTTATGCTCTTTACTGATTATTTTTAAACTTTACCTGCATCTATCTGCTGACGATGAATATGTTTGTAGAGTATTGTTGAGTTTACTGACACATTCATATAACATTGGTGTGCAACCATAACCTTATAATGAAAATATGGAAATACACGTTAAATACAAATATGCAAGTTATGTGGAGTATGTTAAAATCGGCAGCTCCAGTTGGAGTAGAATTTTAGATAAAAAGGTTCATCATTGTATGAATCCAAAGACTAAAGTAGCTAGTTTAATGTAATTCAATTATAAAGAGAATAGTATAAGAGCTGTGTCCCTTAAATTTCAATATCAGTGCCAGTTTTGCACGTTTATGTTAACAGTTGGTTTTGCAATACCTTGACATTTGGAATAAAGTTGTGGATTAATTTTCCCGAGTAAGGTATTGATAGAATTTTTCTCATCTATGGTACATTCCTCTTCTATTGCTCGTAAACAAACATCAAACGCTTCATTAGCACTATAAAAAGAACATGGCAAATAATTTTATAAAGATAACCAACTTATTAGTACATTTAATGATCAACATCACTTATCAGAACATGAAATTCGACTGAAATTGGTTAAGATGGAGCTTTGTTCAACTTGGATCAAGAAAAATTGAGTACCAATACTTATTGTACCACTATATATATTAACTACAAAACTCTTACATTAGAAAGTGTTGGACTAAAAAGAAACTTACTTGCAGGCAAGTTCTTTATTTCCAAGATCATCGGATAATGAAACATTCCATACAGCGACACACATACTGGATTGCACTGAACATCCTTTACCTGCAAAACGAATATAAAAGTGCCCAATAACTACTTAAGATTATTTCTGTTATTTGTTTATAGCACTGATATATAATATGAGTTCGTATACAGTTGATCACGAGACAATTTTATTTTGCATCTTGTCATTTGTCAGACAAAAAAATAAAAATGTTTTTACAAACCTCTACAAGCTTTGTTTAGTTTTGGACCAATATCATTTAGAACCCCTCTTATAGTGTTAATCTGATCTGCCGTACAGGTACTTTCAATATTCAACAAACATGTCATGTACTCTTCTGTTTCTCTACATAGGAAAGCAACAACCCGAGCTTTCAAATTTGATACATAGGGCTTCAATAGGACAGAAAATTAATTCGTCATGAGCCGACAGCTTATCTTCTGGCCAAGATATTCCACAAACTGAACCACCTGTCCATTAAGGTTTTTATGCCATGTATTTGATATTAAGTATAGGTTTCGACATCTGCAATTGATCTATACCGTAACATATTTTGACCTACCAATACGTTTTAATCACTTACTTGCATTGACTAGGAACATCTGGGGTTGATCCAGTGGCTTTCTGCCACGCCTTCAAACAACCAGCAAACTCAACATCACATGCTTGAGCTAGATTATAACAGATTTAGAATTATTGAAGCTATATCTGCTAACCTTACTTTATTTTAAGAACAATTCGATTTTCCCCTAGTTAAGATGCTATTTCAGTAACTGCAGCTGTTCGTATCTTATTGGTGGTTTCCCATCAATATCTGGGAAGAATTCGATTAAATTCAAGTAAATTGAATCTAGACACACTGTTTCTTGTTTCATCACGCATCGCTAGAGCTTCAATAACCCAGTATTATTCCAAAATAACAAAAGATTAACTTAGTCAAGCTAAAAGATGGGTTGAAATATCTGGGATATGGTATAAATTAATGATATAGAAATATTGAAACAGATCCTAAAAAATGATGTTATTCTGAGTTTCACACTTTGCGATTTGACCTATTTCAGTCTGCTTCTCCATGACATGTATAACGTATATCAGGTTTACTCTTCGATCTCAATTCTGAGCGAACTGGCCATAATATGTCTCATTATTACATTAACCTTATCGTTCAGGTCATTCGAAAAATAGGAGAAACTAAAACGACAGTTAAGGTGTCCAGAAAAATCTGAAAAGACTGTGACATTGCAAGAAGTTGATTCTTTTCAAAAACGCACTACCGATTTTCGTGAAGGGAATTTTAAATTTAGTTGTCAGTCAGACATGAGTGGTTCTTGCAATTCCACCTAAGCGTTTTCTGACCTCGTTTTTGCAAACATTTGGGTATAATAATATTAGCAGTTTTAATGATAATTTCACAAAACATTTAATTGTAATGGAATTGCAAACGTCTAACTGGAAATCGACAAATCGGCTGTCACACATAAGCATAAAAGAGAATAGAAACCTCTTTTAAAGCAGTGATTTATTTATTACCTTGACACTGGTGAGATAGAACTGGTAATACATCTTTATTTAATACACTTTCTATAGTAGCTTTAATATCAGGTGAACACTGCGACTCTAGATTCTTTAAACATGCTGCATAAACAATTACCGCTCTGATAAAGATAGGAATGATTATCTGTTAGCAATAATTTCATTTCATTGTACCTCAATACTGGGGCCCATTAAAAAAAAACACCATTTTATAAAAGCATTTTAGGCAGACTCATGGCGATTCAAAGCATGTCTTAGAATCCGTCGCAGTCGACAAGAGCGAAGCGCACATTTCAAAGAAATGATCGACTATGGACAATGATTTACAACTATGATGAACGATTTTCGAAAAAATATCAAGTGACAGCATCTAGGTTCGGTCGCCTATGAATCATAGGCCACCAGTTTCTATACTGAATGCTCTCAGATTTGACAAGATCAACCAAAGCCCTAATTTTTTGGTAGACATTTCTGCGACTTTTTTATATGATCAAGGGTGATCTTTATACCTTCTCCTTTCGAATAAGCAGATACATGTAGTAGTGAAAACTATGCACAGACAAACCACTTACGCGCATTCCATATCAATATCGCTGTTGGCTTTGGCCATCGAATTTTTCCATGTTGCTGTACATTTTTGAAATTCTGTCGTACAGTCCTGACAGGAAATTGCAGTTATGCTGAGAGCTGTAATACAAGACATAAAGTTCAGATAAATCGGACCAAAACTGTAACCTATATCGCGTTCACAAGCCAGTCAGGGCCGACGATACGACCACATGACAATTTGGGTGTATAAAAAGTAAGTTTGGAGCAAAGTTATGAGTACAGTTCAATCCCAAGCCCTTTACTAATTGAATAATTGAAAGATCGTTTAATTCATTTCAATGATTAGACCAACTCTCAAATGAGATGAAATGAATGGAGTTTTACGTCCTACTCTTCTGACCATATGGGCTAATGAAGACGGAAACGAATTGTTTAAATAATAAACAACTATCACAAGGATTACAACCTCGGTGCTAAGGATTCTAGCAGTTGGTCCTTGGCAAACCTATTGGCATTGATTTTTCCATTCCATGTACACCTCGTCTAGAAATAGAAGATCTAGTCCTGGTACTTTTGAATTCCATCTTTGACGTTTCTGAGCACATATCCAACTTACCTAAAACAAATAACTTTAGAAAAAAATCCATTATTAAACAAGACAATTATTTAAAAGGGTCAATTATCAATTCACAGATTAGATAGAAAACATTAGATGATGTAGTTGAAAGTTCAAAGATATCAGGCGTTGATAAGAAAATAGCGGATATTTTAAAGTGGTTTAAAAGCTATTAAAGAGCATTACACTGGTCGACCCTCGTAAAGTAACATTTGTACGAGGGAGGGAAAATCTTACCCGCAGCTGCTTTACGCAGCCTGGGAGGGTTAAGTTGAACGTAAAGGTTGAATATCCCGGTCATTTTCCTATAATGGCTAGTATGATATTTCGTGTATATAGGATTGAAAGATCATGATATATAAATGTATTACAGTCCACATGAGAATCTTAAATCCAATACGGACATAAAATGTTTAATACAATACATGTACATGTATTATCTTTGTCACATCGTAAGTAAACTAGCTAGCTAGTATGGTGCTGATTTGCTAAAGTCTGGTACGCAAAATCAGGCATGAGCGTGCTAGCTTGCTAGATTTGTCAGCCACTTTGAAGTCAGTCTGTAATTAGGTGTAACATCTCAGATCTGATATGCAATCATGCCAGAATTTTTTCAGACTTTTTTAGAAAAAATAACACCATTAGAAATTGTATTTTAAATCATATATTATTATACAAATAGAGGAATAATTTACAATTACTCCCTGCTTAATATTTTAGGACAAACACAGTATCATTCCATCAAATACATCAAAAAGAACAAAGTTTTTATAATTATAATTCCTCTTTTTGGCGATGATCAGCGGCCTGTCCAATATAAATTTCTTGGTCATCATCAATGTCGATGTGAAATTTGGGATTTTTTCTGACACCGTAAGGTCCTGTTTTATATTCCTCTGGAACTTCACTAACAACACTTCTTTTTTTATAAAATCCTTTCTTAATCAACAACATGTTACATTCTTTCTGGCTTAATTTGGACATGTCTATTCGCTGAAAATAGAAAATGGTTTAAATACAAGACAGTGTGTTTCAAAATCTATCAATATGTATTTTATTGAGTTATTACTTATGGAGAGAAATGTGATGTTTGAATTTTAAATCCGGGATATTTTGATGTAAAATGGCGGATTTTAGTATGTTATTTTATACATTTTCCTGCACCTGTCCTGAATAAAATATCAGCTTATTTTTTTTTTTTGTGTGTGAATAATTACCAAATTTATGACTATTTGACCCCATGCCCTTGATTAGTTTCATAGCGATAAAATATCCTTTGTATGCCCACTGTTTTATACATTATCATTCCATTGTAGAAGTAAGTTGGCACCAACATTTCTGATCGATGACTCACCTCAAGGACTTGACCATATTTATTCAGTAACAGTAATTCAGGAGTAGCACCATGTACTTCTTCTAATTGAACATTGTGACTATTGGTTAGTTAAGGTCAACAAAGTAAATTGAAAAAGGAAATGTAAATGTTCGTCTTATTACTATTTTGCACCTTATATTTTTAAATGGTGGTAAAAGCAAATTTATGTTAGTAATCGTTTCAAGTTCCATTGAAAAACCGAAGCCATACGAAGAGAAACCTTATTCAGGATTAGTTTGTCTGCAAAGAATTTTATATTTTTTCCAGCACTGATGTTGGAATTTAATCAAGTATCTCATTATATTATACCTTAAACGGTATACTACCTTTTCATTTGACACAATTTGTAGTATCAGCACCTGTTCATTAGACCTATGGTATTGTCTTAATGCAGATTTAATAGTGATAACATCCATGGGCTCATTTTAAGTCGTTTCTTTAGACATGATATCTAGAATGTCTTTTCGAATCGATGAAAGGATACAAAAAAGGAAGATCGTTATAAAGAAATCGTCGAACTTCCGGTAGTCTTCTCACTTTACAACCATAACAACTCTATAATTATATAAAGTTATAAACATACCGTGATGATATTACATACAAATACAGATATACTTGTAACAGAGGTACTGCTTTCCACGCTGGATTATGCTATATCATTTATCAAAATTCAAACTGAGCAGAAAGTGGTTTCCTTGCAATTCAACAAGTATAATTTCTGAAAGTTAGTCACAATTTCCAGGTCGTATATTTAACAATGTAGAGTGCCCTGTATGTCCATTTTTATTGGTATATCATGTAAAAATGTTAATAAAGAGTAAAATCCCGATTCTTATCCGGAAGTAGGTACAGATTGGATATCACCAACTAAAAGTCTTATAACTTGACTGAAATAACCACCCTTCTTGTACATTGTGTGTAAATGCAGTACAATCGATCAAATTGTTACATTCCGTGATACAAAAAGGTGGCTATTGCAGTCAGAGTATAAAACGTAATATAAATTACAGCTTGACATTGTGAACAGTACATTCCCAATGAAGCTTATTCCTCGAAAGATGGAAGGAGGCCAGGACACTAAAGTATTAGACATTTGTTGACTTTGTGTACATATTATATATTATTGGGAACTTTAAAATACATCACATACTCTTCGTACAATTTACATCATTATTTCTCTACCCTAGTAAGTCCATTATGTTTAGTCTTACCTCTATTCTGGCTGACATAACATCTCTGTTTAAAATAGGTTGTTGATTTCCATCTGATGAATTTATTACTGCGCACAAAAAGAATAAAATTTGACTGAGAACTGCACTTATATCCATTTTGCCTACTGCGGAAATATTAGTGTTTCTTTGTATATTTATGTATTTGTCGATTTTTAAAAGCCCTCGCATTCTTCCACGTAGAAATCAGAGTAAGAAAATCCAATCATGTGTGGAACAGCTTGTCTGATTAGAAAAAAGAAATCTGTAGACCATATCGATTAACATATTAAACCATTCGTATAAGAACTGTTGCCACCTATAAGAAGTTAATAGAAACTTACTGCAGTTTATGAAATGATTGGCCTTTTGATATTAAATGATTATTTTGATAAACAAAATTGATAATTGTGAAAATGAGTGTGCATAGACACAAACAGGAAAAATTCTATGTTCCAATTAATTTTTCAGATGAAAAAGAATAGAATTATTTTTTTCTGTAGCTTCTGTAGTAGTTAGCACTTCAGTACAATATGTAATAGTGCCCGTTCAGGGTCCGTTGTTGTAAGTAGGTGTTTTCATTTAGAAATCTGCATAATTCCATCAATGTTTCGGAATAACTGAAACATTTGAAACGGGTGCTATGATGAAGCTTCAAAACTTTAAGTATTCTGGTCATGTAATGTGACTGCAGCCTATTTTTTAAAATTATAGTATCGATAAAACCAATCTTCTTGTTGGTGTGTTTTTGATCCTCTGGTTATGAGAGATTTGTAAACTGTTCGAAAGAGACGTTATTGTAATTTGCGTTCGATTTATATTATTGGGAACTTGGAACATTCCATTCCCAATTATTGACATTATTTCATTGATGTTTTTTTTTATTTTGGTTTAGACTTAAGGCAAAACAAAACCAATGCACAGACCCTTTTTGTTTTCAGTTGATAACTGGTCATAATTAGAGTATATACATCAAAACAGTGAAACAACATTGTCAAGTTAACCTGAATACTGCCTGGATGCGTTAGTTTTTTCGTTTTCGAGTTTAGTTTACATTCATACAAATAGTGTACGCAACCGAGCACATTGACGAAAAAAGAAAATGGCGCTGTGCTGTGCAAGTAAGAAATTTCTCATATAACTTTCTAAATTCATATTAAATATCAATATAGACACAAATAAATTATGCATAAAATGTTCATCAAACTATCTAGGCTGATATCAATTGGAGTCGCCAGATGATAATGGAAAATTCCAAACTCTTTTGGGTCACCGGTGTTTTCATTGTGTTTTATTCAAGTTTCGAGTCAGGCGCACAGACATTTTTGGCTATGTTGAGTTGTATAATTGTTGCATTAAGGTCTAGTGATTATGCCTTTACACCCTGGCTTCGAGAGAAAGGAAAATATTGATTTTTACTAGCTTTTCGTGCCTGTAATTTATCGCTTGTTTTTTCTTTAAATATGAAATCAACGCCGGCAATGGTTTCGTACATATCTTCAATTCAACAAACTAAAACGAAATCTAATCTACATCTTGCATCTTCAAATTTTTTGGAAAACATGTAACTGGAAAATAGAGTTGATAATTTTGAATTCATTTATTTTCACTCATCAGTTATAAATATGAAGTAGGTCTCATGAAATAAGGTTTTAACCAGAGTAATAAGTCAGTAAAGGGATAGAGGTCCTAGAAAGGTATCCAGTTAAAACGGTAACATGTCAAAACGGTAACAAATTTTATTAGTTAAAACGGTAACAACTCCACCAAAACGATAACAAAATTTTTCGGTTAAAACGGTAACAACTCCACCAAAACGGTAACATGATATTTTGGTGAATAAAAATAATTTATTTTGTACATTTCTTTAATATAAACATTTCGTAGTAGTAAAAATAACAATGGATTGTGAAAATGTATGCAGAGGTCTACTAATACTATGTACGCACCTCGTCCGACGAAGAATAAGTTGACAAAACAGACACACCTTAATTTTTAGTGCTAAAACCGTTTATTCTAAGATATTGTCTTTATTATACTGAGGCCTGCATGTTAACTATTTATGTATTTCTTTAATGTATGGGCTCTTTGTAATCTGTACAAAAAAAGAAGGTTGGGTAAGTAATTTCTGAACTGTCAGAAGTGTTCAAAGACATCACGTGAGCAGTGCATTACGAGTATCTGTGAGGTGGTAGAACGGTACTCGGTCAACTAAGGTACATGTCAACCCGGAGACACATTTTTGTTAGTTTGTTAGAACTAGAAACATAAAATATTAATTTCACTCAAAACTTGTCAATACCAGTTTATATCTATCAGTGGACTTACCTGACGTCATCACTATACCGGTACATCAAAATCAAGTAGTTTGTATAAAACGCTTAATGTGATATTTTGTCAGTGTTGGAGTACACATTCAAAATCACAAAATTGTTATTTTGCGGTCTTCTGTGAATTTAAATATCATAAATTGTCTGAAAAAAATGAAGTCAATTAAGTAGTAGAAGTGAAGGGAGAACCCCATTTTAGAGTTACAAGACTTTATGATTAGAACAGATTTTCATGTTCGCAAGATCAGAGAATCCATTAAAATCCATAAAATCACTGAAGACGGCAAAATATGATTTGAATGAATACTCTGCCACTGACAAATATTCTGTGGATATTTTCATTGGGAATATTTACTTGTATACATCAGAAAATGATGGATAGGCAGACGGAGTTCCTTTTTCATGTTTAAGCGTTGATTACCCAGACGCTTTTTTCTCAAACTGAACAGATTCATCGCTTGCTCACTTTTTTTATAATTCCAAAAATAGTTTTTTGTTGATTTTTATACGCCCACATGAAATGGGGGGCGTATATTGTCGTCACCCACATCCGTCCGTCCGTCCGTCCACAATTGCTCGTAAACACTCTACACGGTGTAATTCTTGACGGATTTAGATGAAACTTAATATGAGTGTTTATGATCACGCAAGGATGAACCCTATTGAAAATCAGCGAAATCGGAAAAAAATGAGTATGAGTTCGTGCCCTTGTTCTTGAATGGCTCGTAAACACTCTACAACGTGCAATTCTTGACCGATTTTGATGAAACTTGGTGTGAGAGTATGTTATAACTCAAGGATAAACCCTATCGAAAATCAGCGAAATCGAAAAACATTTAGTATGAGTTATTGCCCTTGTTCTTGAAAACGCGTTCAATTTTAGCTTGTAAACATTCTTGAGAGAACAATTTTTAATGGATTTTAATGAAACTTGGCCTGAGTATTTGTTATCACCCAAGGATGAAGCCTATTGAAAACCAGTCAAATCGAAAAAAAATTAATATCAGTTATTGCCCTTGTTTTTGAAAACGCGTTCAATTTTTAGCTTGTAAACACTCTACAAAGCACAGTTATTGACCGATTTTGACGAAACTTGCTGAAATTGTTTAATATCACCCAATGAACCCTTTTGAAAATAGCACATATCGAAATATATTTAATAGGAATTATTGCCTTTGTTCTATAAAATGTGTTGGATTTTTGCCTTGTAAACACTCTACAAGTCACAAATCTTGAGCGATTTTGACATAACTTGGCATGAGTATTTGTAATCACCTAAGGATGAACCCTATTGAAATTCAGTTAAATCGAAAAATATTTAGTATCAGTTATTGCCCTTGTGTTTGAAAACGCGTTCAATTTTAGCTTGTAAGCACTCTAGAAAGAACAATTCTTAATGGATTTTGATAAAACTTGGCTTTAGTATTTGTTTTTACCCAAGGATGAACCTTATTGAAAATCAAATAAATCGAAATATATTTAGTGTCAGTTATTGCCCTTGTGTTTGAAAACAGGTTTAACTTTTTAATAAATACTCTAGAAGGTACAATTCATGACCAATGTTGACAAAACTCACTGAAATTGTTGGATATCGCAAGGGATGAGCCTAATTGAAAATTAAAATTATCAAAATATATCTAATATGAATTATTGCCCTTGTTCTTTTAAACGCGTTCGATTTTTGTCTCGTAAACACTCTACATGGCACAATTCTTGATGGATTTCGATGAAACTCAAGGATGAACCCTATTGAAAAGCGAAATCGAAATTTTTTTTAGTATGAGTTACTGCCCTTGTTCTTGAAAACGCATTCAATTTTAGCTTGTAAACACTCTAGAAAGAACTATTCTTAATGGATTTTGATTAACTTTGGCTTGAGTATTTGTTTTTACCCAAGGATGAACCCTATTATAAATCAAATAAATAGAAATATATTTAGTGTCAGTTATAGCCCTTGTTCTTGAAAACGCGTTCAAGTTTAGCTTGTAAACACTCTAGAAAGAACAATTTTTAATGGATTTTGATGTAACTTGGCTGGAGTATTTGTTGTCTCCCAAGGATGAACTCTATTGAAAATCGAAAAATATTTAGTACAAGTTATTGCCCTTGTTTTTGAAAACGCGTTCAATTTAACTCGTAAACACTCTAGAAAGAACAATTTTGAATGGATTTTGTTGAGCTTGGCTTTAGTATTTGTTTTCTCACAAGGATAAACCCTATTGAAAATCAGATAAATCGAAAAATATTAAGTGTCAGTTATTGGGCCTGTTTTCAAAATCGCTTTCAACTTTTGGCTTGTGAACGCTCTAAACATTCATTTTTGACAAAACTCGCTGAAATTGTTTAATATCAACCAAGAATGAGGCTTATTAAGAATTAAAATATCAAAATATTATTAAGGGTGAACCCTATTGCAAATCATAAAAATACCGAAAAATATTTAATGAGTTGAGTTAGGTACAATTCTTGACAGTTTTTAATGAAACTAGAGACCCTAGAAAAAAATATATGGTGGAAGGTTGAATATTTCATTCCACTTTTGTAACCTTACTGAAAAGTTTTTATTTGAAATAAATGCTGCCAGTGGGCGTATATTACCTTGCCTGGCAAGCTATCTTTGACAATTGATAAAGTGTGATGCATACTTATTTCACCAGTAATCAATATTAAACACAAATATTACCCATAGGACGAGTGTATTGTAACAAATAGTAAGTTTTTAAATGCACACATTATATAATTATATCTAATGTACATTTTATTTTTAGTTAGTAATGAAACTCCAGAGCATCCTGTTATCTCACCAGTATCAGGACATGTTTTTGAAAAGAGGTTAATTGAGAAGTACATTCAAGAAAATGGAACAGATCCTATGAATGGAGCTGAACTTTCAGTTGATATTTTGATAGATATTAAAGGTGAGCATTCTGATTCTAATATTGATTTTCTTGATGTTTATTGTTAACTCACCAGACTAGTTGTAGAGGAAATATTTTGAATTCAAAGAATGTAAATATTAAATTAATATAATTATAATATTAATTTTTACAATAAAAAGCTACTATATTATCATTTCGGTTTGCCAACATGTAGTTGTTCACCTTCTTTCTGTAAAACTATTTCACCACTGCCCATGAAATGACTCAAAATGAAAAGTTGTAAATTTCAATTGTTCAACTAAACTGAGACCCCATCCTAGTCAATCTTTGTCAAATTCCTTTATATTTATATCAACATAGGACATATTTTATTTGTAATGCTATTATTCCAGTGTCACCACTTGTTAAACCTAGACCACCATCAGCTACTAGTGTGCCTGCAATACTTAAATCATTGCAAGATGAATGGGTGAGTTTGTTTAGTTCTGTTATATTCAATTTTCTATTTTTCAGTTGTCAAAAGTACAGATAGTTCCCTCTTTAATACTATTTGCAGTGCGTTCTATCGATATAACTTCTGGTTTTAATTTAAATTTGCATAATTTTCGGGTTTCTGCAAACGACAATCGTTTGTGCAAAAAAGTATGCGAAGGGATTTTTGAATTTCGATTTTGCTTTTCCTTTATTTCCAGTTGAAATTTTTCAGTAATAGTCAAAACTTTTAAAGGTCATATTTTGCCATATTGACCTTTGGTGACCTTGTGACCTGAACAAAAGTTATTGCCCTTGATTATATCTGCCCAATGGTTTCTTCACTTTTGTTGTCCAATGTTTACTTCCGGTTTTGCAGCCTATTGAAAATCACGAATTTAAACTTTAAAGAGCTCTATCACGTGACCTAATTTACATACATGTAGGACAGAATTTCTTCCATATTCCTTTTACGCTTAATCTCATCTTTCCATTAATATATCACACTTGGTACTTTAATCAAAATTGCGCGTTTAAAAATTTCAAAATTTCTTCTATACTAACTGTGCGTGTTTTTCTTTAAATCGAAATAGGGTCTCGGGGGATAATTCGATTTGTGTTATTTTGATGTATATAGAATCTATAACCGATTGCCGAAATATATATGGGAACCGATTTTTGAATTTTGATTTTGATTTTTTTACGATTAAAATTTTTAAAAACTTTGAAGGGTCGTATATTCTGACGTTGACCTTTGGCGAATGATTAACCTGTACAAATGTGATAGCTCTTGAGAAGTTCTATCCAATGCTATATAAAGCTTTATTGTAAGATGTATACTTCCACTTTTATTGCCATTTGAAAATTGCTAATTTTCCCTATAAAACAATCTATTTAATGTATGTTGCATTTGGGCGATCTACAAGATATAAGTTTCAGCGATCTGTATTTATTTTTTAGTTTAATCGTTCTACATCCAGTTAAAATGATTCAAAGTTGTTATATATGTTTTTCCTGTTGTGGGTGATGTAAATATTGAATATTTGGAACGAAATTACAACCTTTAGAATTTTGAATTTTATCTCTTATATGCAACAACAATATACAGTTGACTGGAATAATGGTCTAAGGGACGAAACTCTATTCAATATAAATTTTAAAATGTTAGGCAGCGCTATTTAAGTGGTGTCTCAATGTTATACCCTGGCGACTGAAGACAACTTGAACCATTAGTGACCTTTCGATTTGTACATAGCTTCGACATTGTCTATCCAATGCTATATATATATTTTTTGTACGATATCTACTTTGGTTTCATCGCCATCTGAAAATTGCTAATTTAATATATAAAACAATCTACATTGTATTGGGTATTATTCTTTATGTTTGGGCGATTTACAAATATGAGTTTCGGCGATCCGGATATCTTTTTAGATTAAACGACCCTCTATCCATTTTTATACGCCCACATGGAAATGTGGACGTATATTGCCGTCGCCCCTGTCCGTCCGTCGGTCTGTCCACATTTGTTGTATCCACGATAGAGGCTACAGTTTTTATCCGATCTTAATGAAACTTGGTATACATGTATATATTGATGATATCTCGGTCAAGTTCGAAAATGGAAATTATCGCATGAACAGTTTTTGAGTTATTGCACTTGACTTAAACACGTCAAATTTGGGTTGTATCCACAATAGAGGCTACAGTTTTTATCCGATCTAATGAAACTGGTATACATGTATATATTGATGATATCTCGGTCAAGTTCGAAAATGGAAATTTTCGCATGAACGGTTTTGAGTTATTGCCCTTGACTTAGTAAAAACGCGTCAAATTTGGGTTGTATCCACAATAGAGGCTACAGTTTTTATCCGATCTTAATGAAACTTGGTATACATGTATATATTGATGATATCTCGGTCAAGTTCGAAAATGGAAATTATCGCATGAACGGTTTTTGAGTTATTGCCCTTGACTTAGTAAAAACGCGTCAAATTTGGGTTGTATCCACAATAGAGGCTACAGTTTTTATCCGATCTTAATGAAACTTGGTATACATGTATATATTGATGATATCTCGGTCAAGTTCGAAAATGGAAATTTCGCATGAACGGATTTTGAGTTATTGCCCTTGACTTAGTAAAAACGCGTCAAATTTGGGTTGTATCCAATAGAGGCTACAGTTTTTATCCGATCTTAATGAAACTTGGTATACATGTATATATTGATGATATCTCGGTCAAGTTCGAAAATGGAAATTATCGAATGAACGGATTTTGAGTTATTGCCCTTGACTTAGTAAAAACGCGTCAAATTTGGGTTGTATCCACGATAGAGGCTACAGTTTTTATCAGAAATTCAAATTTGACGATTTTTTGATGAATAGTTTATGAGTAATTGCCCTTGACTAAGTAAAATTGCGTAAAAATTCATTTTCTGTAGACACTATAGAAGCTACAATTATCTATGGATTTTAATGAAACTTGGTATGAGCATTGGAATTGATAAGAGGGCGGTCAAGTTCGATTTGGACGATTTTGCGATAAACAGTTTTGGAGTTATTGCCCCTGCCTCTATATTTGTTGTAGACAAAATAGAAGCTACAATTTTCAATGGATTTAAATGAAACTTGGTGTGAGCATTAGAATTGATAAGACACAGTCAAGTTCGAATTTGATGATTTTTCGATGAACAGTTTAGTTTTTTAGTTATTGCCCTTGACTTAGTAAGATTGTGTCAACATTTTTTTGTGGTTCAATAGAAGCTACAATTTTCAATGGATTTTGATGAAACTTGGTGTTTTTGAGTTTTTGCCCTTGACTTCAATATCCATTTAGTGAATGTTTTTGAGTCATTGCTCTATTTATTTTTCAAATTCAATGCTGCCAGTGGGCGTATGTTACCTTGCCTGGCAAGCTATCTTTTATTATGATTTTAACTTATCATCTATCTTAATTGATGATGAGGGCTAAGGATTGGGAGGGGCAAAGAGGGGAAAGGGGGTATGGAGCGTTTGTTCTGAAATCAAAATCCATTTCTGATGCACATTTTTTTATTTTAATAAACCCTTTTTGTCTTTTGCTTAACGAACGAATCCCTGGATGGAATGCACTGCTTCAGTGCCCTTAGTCGTACGGCTCTAGTTTTGTTATTACTTTAAGAAAGTTAATGTTTTTTATATATTTGAAGATATTTTATTGCAGGATGCTGTTATGTTACATAGTTTTACTTTACGACAACAATTACAAACAGCTAGACAAGGTAATATAAATCAAGAATACAAACCAATAATATGGCCATTTTTTATTTCAATGGTAAAGAAATAGAAACAGCCTTTTATTTGACAAAATGACTGAATAAAAATGAATTTCCAGAGCAATTAAATATATTAGTTGAAGACCATGAAAACCCATTATACACTGGCGTTCAATCCATTTGAATCACTGCACTGATACAACAATATGGTAGGGCTGGGAATCGATTATGATTTTAATATCGATTATCGGCAAATAATCGGTGACGTGCACCGACCGATAATCGATTAATAATCGGTAGAATTTTCATGTCTATTTTAAGTAAGGGAGATAACCACATTCGAGTATCGTAAACACAGTACATTTGAAAATGAAAGTAGCATATCCTCCCAGCAGATGGAGCTCTACACTGTTGTTATTTATAGGCCTATAGTTGTTATTGTGTCGTATCAAAAGTCGATAGCGGTATTATTTGGTAGGTTTTGTGATAGTATTGTTCATTCCATCTTGTAAACAGTTGTTTGAAAAAATTGATTGGATATAATTTATAGAATCATGATAATCGATTATGGAATTTTAGATCGATAATCGTAATCGGCAGGTAAGTAATCGACGATTAATCGGAATTTCGATAAATTTTGCCAGCCCTACAATATGGCTAGGCCGTCAAAGTATAAAATAAGTGCTTGATGGCCTGACATGGTGAAGATGAATTAGTTTGAACAGTTTTACTATAGCTAACCATTTTGCATTTCAGAGTTGTCCCATGCTTTATATCAGCACGATGCTGCCTGTCGTGTTATTGCTAGATTAACTAAAGAAGTTACAGCTGCCAGAGAAGCTTTAGCTACATTGAAACCACAAGCTGGTATAACAGCAGGTTCTCCAGGATATGCACCACCTTCTCAAGCACCAGTGAGTTTCTTTGTGTTCAAAGGGATTTGATATTTGTCCCATATCTCTTTCTTTTGTTTCTTGATCTGTGAAATTTCATAATTCTTTCACTCTGGATTTAGTCTTATAATATTTTTTTTCTAGGCCTATGCTGCTGAGGCAGGTGCTGAAGCTGTGCAGCCAATGGAAGAAGCTGGTATGAGCGAGGAGGTTATACAGAAGGTAAGTCAAACTAACTCGCAAAATGGCATTATTCACTGCATGGAAGAATATGAGACTACATTAATCTTGAGTGTAATACATCCTGTGAGATTCCTTGGAAATCGTAAACTTAGCTCCCTGAGCTTTGTCAAATAACATGTAAAGCCAATCATGTTCATTTCTGAAAGTACATCAAAGTGCCATAAGATTCAAATATAGAAAATATAAGTGTCTATAATATCTATCTGTTTATATTGTAGTTGTTAGACAAGGCCACATTGTTAACAGCTGAACGTAAAAAGGTAAGTTTTTTTTGTGAATTCTTTCCAATATGATGATATGGTACTGAGAATATTTTTATACGGAAAGCATGAAACTAAATTCATTCTAAAAGTCATGACATGAAAATAATGGAATAAATAAAAATTTGGAGCACCAATTAGAATGAATAGTTAATGGAATCATTTTAATGACCATATATGTGATAAGTTGGATTTGATTGTTATAGAGAGGTAAACAAGTACCTGATGGATTAGCCACAGTAGAAGATATAAGATCATATAGACAGTTGGCTTCACATACTGTAAGTAGTTTATTGTTTTTAACTATTAATTACAGTCTGGTTATATTTATCAGTCATTTTGAATTGGTAATTTAAAGAGGAATATATTAAAAGCCAACAAGAATTGTCTTTATGATTAAAACTGTAAACACGGTGCTTTTAAATACAAAAATTTCAAATATTTGCCTCGTAAGCCATACAGTTTAAATATGTGTTTTGTTATTATAATTATAATTATTTGTAGGGGTTACACAGTGCTAGTGTGCCAGGAATTTTGTGTTTAGATATGTGTTTAAAAGATACTTCAAGAATTGTTACAGGTACAGTGTGATTTTATAAATGATAATTATGCTGTAGATTCATAGAGCAGCAAGTTTTTCCTAGTAATTCCACTTGTCACATAGCAACATATTATTGAATTAATTCAGTGTTTCAGTGTGATTTGAACACTTATCATTTCCAAAGCAATACATTACATTATTTTGCTGAAGTGACTATATAATTACTCTCTATGTTTGTAATAATACAACAAAAACTGCATTGACACTGTAATATCATTTCATGTAAGAAGTTAAACAAGTGCTGACATGAGAAGTGTTTATAATTTCTGTGTGATCTTTCTTGTGGCACAATAAATTGAAAATATTGTACTTGATTGTAGGTGGTAATGATAAGAATGCTGTAGTATTTAATAAAGATACAGAACAAGTTATGGCTATATTAAAAGGACATACTAAAAAAGTTACTAGTGTTATATATCACCCTGAAGATGTAAGTACGGCAAATAATTTCTGCTTAAAATCGGATTGTTTTTTTGTGGAAGAGGACGTATTTATTTAACCCTGGATATCCTAAGCGTAAAAGTAAAGCTTCCTTGGCCTTTTTGTAGCTCTATTTGTCTATTGCTAGAGATTGGTTAATTGAAATGTGAAAGCATTGTTTGTATAGGAATTATTTTGATATCAGGCTGTCCATCTTATTTCAGGAAATTGTAATATCAGCCTCACCAGATTGTTCTATTAGAGTATGGGGTGTACAGACAGCTCAATGTGCTCAGTTAATACGTGCCCATGACGCTCCTGTTACTGGAATTAGTTTACATGCTACTGGTGACTATCTTCTCAGTTGTTCCACAGATATGGTAAGTCTTTTAACTTAATTACCTCATTGACAGGTGCAAGTTGAAATAAAATATGATAGTCTACCTGCACTAACCTCTGCTACAATGAAATATAGAAATATATCTTAGTTGACTCACAGAAGCCAAGTAAAAGTATGTCTTATTTATTTTGGCTGTATGTTTAATTACCATTCACTTATTTTGATAAAGTTTCCCTTATTGCACACTTTACTTTTAAAACAGTTAAGTTGATATTGTTTATATTCCAGCACTGGGCATTCTCTGATATCAGAACTGGAAGAGTTTTAACTAAAGTAACTGACACTTCAACACAATCTGGTTGGTATTAAACACTTTCTATTTAATTATATTAGGATAGATTTCAGAATGTTTTAACTAATTCAAAAGAAGTTACATTAGCTGATTGATATGGGTGGTGATTGTTGCTGTTTGTTCTAAACTCATTTATTGTATTTGTCACAGACTACCTGGAAAACCATATACATGTATATGCTTTATTCCGTTGAATAGGTGTTTGTGCCAAGATCCTTCGCAATAATCAGATCAAAGCCTCAATTATCTTCTGTAATTCTGTAAGGCGTCATCCTGACATATTTTTTATCTGTACAATCTTAATAAAAATTAAAATAGTCATAACAATGGGTGCTATTATGTATAGTTATCTGGAATTTTCATTTCTTTTTTTAGCCCCAGCTTTGACCTGTGCCCAGTTCCATCCTGATGGTTTAATTTTTGGAACTGGTACTGAAGATTCTGTTATTAAGATTTGGGATTTGAAAGAAAGAACTAATGTTGCTAATTTCCCTGGTCATCAAGGACCAGTTACTAGCATTGCATTTTCTGAAAATGGTGAGTATTTTTTTTAACAGAACACAAAACTCAATTTTTCTCCAAAACTATTTTTTAGAAACCCTTTCCACTCAAGTGGTGGTTGCAATAAGTAGGGCTACTTTATATTGAAGCTATCCCACATGTTAGTTCTTTTATGTTAAAATTGTTAATACTATATCGTTTAGGTTACTATTTGGCTACATCTGCTGAAGATTCAGTTGTTAAATTGTGGGATTTAAGGAAACTGAAGAACTTTAAGACAATCCAGTTAACAGACAAATATGAGGTAAGTAAATGAAATCTGAAAGTTGTTCAACTGGAAATGATAAATCTGTTATTGCTAATGTTATACATCCATATGTTTCACTTTATCTTCAGTTTTAATTTTTAATACGCTAACATGTGGAGCGTATATTGCTGTCACTCATGTCCATCCACAATTGCTCGTTAACACTCTAAAATGCTTTTGGATGATATCAACTTGTCAGTGTACCGCTTTGTACAATACATATATGATTGTGTAACTTTGTACAATACAATATATCTGATTGTGTAACTTTGTACAATACATATATGATTGTGTAACTTTGTACAATACATATATGATTGTGTAACTTTGTACAATACATATATGATTGTGTAACTTTGTACAATACATATATGATTGTGTAACTTTGTACAATACATATATGATTGTGTAACTTTGTACAATACCTATATGATTGTGTAATTTTATACAATACAATATATATGACTGAGTAACTTTGTACAATACAATATATCTGATTGTGTAACTTTGTACAATACTTTTATGATTGTTTAGATACCCAGTTTTTATCCTCACAAAACCTAAGTGAAAATATGAAGATCTCAGTTGAATTTGCACTACAATATTTTATGATATTTATTAATAGGTTCGTTCATTAAGTTTTGATCAAAGTGGTACCTATCTTGCTGTTGCTGGTTCAGATGTCAGGTGAGTTTGTTTTTATTTATGTCAATTGTTATCATTGAAATGGTTTTATTATGTCAGATTTTCATTGAAATGGTTTGATTATTTGCAAGTGACAAACTGTTTGCGACACGTACAAGATTTAAATCCTTTATTTATTTTACCCTCAATCGCACATATTTATATATTGATTTAATTTGGTATATTTGTTTTTTCAGAGTATATTTATGTAAACAATGGAATGAATTGGCTATATTTAATGATCATACAGCCACAGCTACTGGAGTACAGTTTGGTACTAATGCTACCTATGTTTCATCAGCTAGTATGGATAGATCATTGAAGTTCTTTGGACTACCTTAGTTCTGTTTATTGATAGACAATGCAATCCATTCTATTATTCCTATCAGAAAATTTTACTGATAAATTTGATAAACATAAATTTGCTTATTGTCACATCCAAATAGATCAATTGTGTTTGTACAAAGTTTGTATATAAAGAGTATGTCATTTTCATTTCTCAGACAATTCAATGTTTTGATAGTGCTATCATTGGTCATTTGTTCATATAATCAAAACTCTTACATTTAACTTTAAGAAGACACTGTAACTGTTCAGTTAATATGAAGGGATTGTAAAGCATTTGTTGTAGACAGTTTTCTGCCTTTTGTGTGGGTGAACCATGAAAACAATGTTGGATAAGGTCATGTTGAACATTTAGGAATGAGTAAGGACAAAGTACATTGTAGTTGATATTTGAATTTCAGACCTGTTAGAATTATGTTTATCTGTATATTGTGCTTTTATAAATCACTGTTGTAATATAACCTATCTTTCACATGCTTGTGCTTTTAAAGTTAAGCAAGATTTCCCTATTTCAGATCTTGCACAATTTGATTTTTCTAAGAGCGAATCTATATGTTCATTATTATGTTACATACCATTCATTATAAAATAAATTCATTTTGTATAGACTAACAATCTTTTGGTTCCGTTCCTGGGTCCTGTTTTAAAAAATGTTATGGTTAACAGTAACTGAATTTTAGAAAAAAACAAGTCCTGAGTAAGAAAAAAATGGTTGTAATAAATAGTAATATAAATACAGATACAATATTTAAGACTTCAATACCAAATAATATCATACATATTCATTGACTGACAAACATATCTAGCTTATGATTAAATGTTACTGTGAATTGGAGTCAACAGTAATCACTGTATAAGATAACAGAATGTCATTGAAATACAGTTACAACTATGTTAATAAAATAAAGCGTTATCAGTGACATGAATAGACTTTTATATCTTTATAAGCTCAGATCAGTTAAAGCAACTCACAATTTACTTGGATGTACAAAAGTAATTCAATGACTTTGCCAAATTTTTTATTAAAGGGTTTTTATTTTCATTTCTGAGGTGAAATAGTAAATATAAATTGAACCAACATATATTTTTTGAAATTACACCCATAATATTATGTTACTGTCATATGACTAGGTCCATGTACCAAATAAAGCAGTTAATATTCATTCATACAAAGATATTCTACATATAAAAAGCTTCTATCGGTATTATTTACAAGTTTGGCACACTAAGAACAAGAACAATTCACACTGCCAAAATCACATCACAAAATACATACCTAAGTACATCAGATCAGTACATCTGTGCAAATTATAATCAACCAGAGTAATTTGATTCAAATGCAGATCTACATGTTATGGGTTATTTTTCCTCTGGCTTCTACACAAAATGTATTATGTTGTATTTTGATTAAAGAATATAGAAATTTATCAATGATTATCCCTGAATTCTTCACATACTGTAAGAACATGCATAACACTTTTGTCAGATCTCGGAACACTATATGAAATCTGTAGATTTGCATTTAAATAAGTTTAGAAAATAAGTTTCATTTCCAAAACTATGACTAAGACTAACATTTACATCTCAATAATTGAATATAATAAATTAGTTTGAAAGACAACAATGTGAATTGCACTATAATTTAATATATATACACAAGCATAATAAATATCTATGGGAAGCGGAAAGGAAAAAATAATGGTCCTTTCATTTCAAATCAAAAAACAGTCTCGAAAAACTATGGTTTGTTGAATTTGGCAGAATACACCTACTGGCAGCATTGATTTTGAATATAAACTTCATAGTACTGTAACAGTCACTGGAATGAAATATTCAACCTTCAGTCATACACTTCTTTTCTGGGGTGATAAATGTATAATATTACTAAGTTTCAATAAAATCTGTCAAGAATTGTACATTGTACAAAAATCCAACAAATTTTTAAAGAACAAAAATCAAATATATTTTAAACAAATAGGGCAATAATTTTCATTAAATATATTTTGATATTTTAAATATGGTTCATCCTTGGTTGATAATAAACAATTTCAGCAGGTTTCTTTAAAATCTGTAATAAATGCATTTTAAGAACAAAGACAACAATTCATATTAAATATATTTCAATATTTTAAATTTTCAATAGGGATTTACCTTCCAATTCCCGAGAGTTCTGTAAAAATTAGTCAAGACTTGTGCCTGCTAGAGTGTTTATGAGCCAAAAGATGTTTTCAAAAACCAGGACAATAACTGATGTTAAATATATTTCAATTCCGTTGATTTTTAATAAGGTTCAACCTTTGAGTTATAACACACTCTCATACCATGCTTTATCAAAATCCATCAAGAATTGTACATTGTAGAGTCTTTACAGCCTTTTAAGAACAAGGGCATATATATATTTTTTGGCTTATTTTCAATAGGGTTCAGTAGGTGATTACAAACACTCACACAAAGTTACGTCAAAATCAGTTAAGAATTGTGCCTTTTAGTGTGTTTACAAGCAATTGTTGAAGGACGGACATGGGTGACAACAATATAAAAAATAACATGTCTACAGAGCAATAAAATATTTTGATTGTTTAGATTACCAGTTAACAGTGAAGACAGCTTTACAAATAAAACCAAATCTCTTAAATGACTAGTTCAATCAAGGCCTGAAATAGTATTTAGCATTGAGTAAGATATAGGTGTGTTTTCCTAGTGTCAAATGTACAAAAGCATGAACAAATTCAAATTCATTTTTAGTGTCCATGAGTAGAATATAGAAATTGTGAGCTGATCTAAACTGTAAGAAGGTAATAGCAAAAACAACAACAAAATGAAACAAAATTAACAAGGATTGAATTAAAATTACAATAAATGCATGAAAAATAAATAATAGTTAAGCTTATATAAAAAAAGGAATGAGAATGTATATCAAAGTTTAGATTATTTAACTTCAGCTTTATATAAAAATTCTGCATTAGGTTTATGTAAAAATTCTAACTATAAAATATATAAAGAATCTTTTTGATGAAAGTGACAAAAAGGGACTTTTTCATAAAAATAACAAAAATAAAAGTAAAAAAGGACACAATCTTAGTTACAACAACTACCGGTACTTAAATAATAAGAAATAATGACCAGTGGATAACAATTACTTAAATAATTTGTAATTATTATACATTTATTTAATAAGTAAGATGGTATATGGATAACAATTACCTAAATCACTTGCAATGCAAATCCCTGAATAACAATTACTTAAAGTTGAAACACTTTTTTACACCTTTTCCATGTATAATATTTAAATGAATAACTAACAAATGGGATCCATCAATAAACATGGGCCAAATGATAGTCTATGGAAAACTTTTAGAAAAGTTCAACAATTTACAGCTGAAAATGATTTAAATATCTAGCAATAATGATTCATGGATGAATATGAGTCAATTTGCAAAGGTATCTAAGAAAAAGAAATATGGAACTTGCAATACAATTACTCAATTAACTTGCAATGATGATCAATAGAAATAATAACTTCATTTACTTGCAATGATAATAACTTACTTTACTTGTAATGATGATAGAAATGAATAGAAAATAATAACTTAATTTTACTTGAAATGCAGAGCAAAAGAAAATAATCACTTAATTAACTTGCAATGATAATAACTTAATTAACTTGCAATGATAATAACTTAATTAACTTGCAATGATAATAACTTACTTTACTTGCAATGATGATTAATAGAAAATAGAAAATAATAACTTAATCTACTTGCGATGGTGATCAAAAGAAATTAACTTGTCATGATCATAACTTAATTAATAATAATCCTTGGTAAAAATAATTAAATTTGAATTGATGATCCAGGAATGAGAGCTGAACTAGCAATGATCATCCACATATAACAAATTACTAATCTTGTATTAATAATCGTTTCAATGATGATCCATGGATCATCATTAATAATCGTTTCAATGATGATCCATGGATCACAATTACATGTACTTTACTTGAAATTCTGTGGACAACAATTACTTAATCACCTTTATTTGTTTTTCATTAAAGACTATAAATACTAAAATCTAGACGTTTTATTGGCAAGACATGCCTTCTATATCTCATTAACTAAGATAAAATCAAGAGTTATTAACCAATCAAAATAAAACACTTATAAATATATAGAAATTAAAATTTCCAACAACTTACAAAATAGAGTTCTAAATGACACCAGTATATAGTTGGTTAAGACAAATTCCTATTGATATCAAAGTTGAACATTGACAAACACATAAAAAACATCATATCAAGAGACTGTATATTAATAAATATACAAATATAGTTTTGACACAATAAAGTGGGTTCTCTATTACATAACAACCAAGGTCATTTCAATCACCAACATTATGGGAGATCAGATGCAAAAGTACTATTCTGTATACAGCTTAACTTTTGATAAATATTTCAAAGTTATTGATCTGCATTGAAAATAAACCCCTGAGAAATTTTACTTGTGAGCATCAGCTGACCTCATCCAAAGATGTTGGTAATGTCATCAACGAAACCTTACATTAGGCTGAAAATGTCTATACATGTATTATAAAAATTCTCTGACTCTATAGTTCAAGTTTCAAGCTTTCAAAAGAGAATACACTATGATTCTTGCGATACACTGAAATTGTATTAACAGTGACTTTTAACATAAGAAAATATCATTAACATTTACATTACTTCTTAAAGTTGCAGGGCAATATCATTAGACCCAAGGGTCCACAGAAATTCCTAAAAAACCTCAAAAAATATTTATCTTCACACCAGGAAAGATTGGAAAACCGACATACTTTCACAAAGCAAAAGAATTTGGCTTGGCATATTAAACTGTTAATGGTAAAGTTAGATTTGAAATACTAAATTTTAAATTGATAATCAAAACTAGTTGAGATGGATTCAATGATAACTTGATATGTTGTTTCATAAAAAACCTGACAAGCATTATCCAAATATATATATATTTCTATATCCCTGATGTGTAGTTAAATAATTTAAATCTCCTCTCTGTGCATTTTCCATAAACCAAATTTTGAATTTCGCTATCATCTTCAAATCAGTCTTGATAGTCTTGGAATATTTTGCATTTGCAAACTATACATTTTTGTAAGATTATAATTAAAAAGTGTTTCCCAGAAGCTACATCAAAATGTAGCCAAAACTTTGTTTGAAAAGTAACAAATTTTAGTTTTATATCAATGTAAAATCATCATAATACTAACAATACTATTTCCTAAACTGATATTCCAAAGTTGTCTTTAAAAAATTAGATTTATAGAAATATGCGAAGACAAAGGAGGGAGAATTCATTAACAGAGGCTTGAGCACTCATATCATATGATAATAATTACAGAAAAAATAGATTTTTGAGAAACTGGTCCAGAGAAAAATATAGAAAACTTGCTTAAAATTGGTCCACAAAATCAATTAATTGGCAATGACTGACTAAGACTATTTTGCATATTCTGGATGTTCGTTTAGATAGTCCTTTAACTTGGTAGGAAAATCTGTCATAACACCCATGACTTGAGTTTTAAATGCTATTTCGAATTCTTCTTCTGTGTTTAATACCCATACATATGTCTAGAAGAAAATATATATATTTGAGACTATGGGAGAGACTAATAGACAAAAACAAAAACGATACAATGCACCATATTACGATCTAAATTCAAAATACATTATCATTCAATTAGAAACATTTTTTGTTTGTATGTGTTGTTTAGTCAAACCCCTCAAGCAGCAGATATTTATTCATATCTTTGAAACATTATAACAAACCATTCATCAACCTGAATTTACCATCTTTTCTTGGACCATTTTGCAGAGAATATTTTTTGTCTATTTAACACATAATTTTGCCTTATTTGACTAGATCAGTCTTAAATAACATTCAAAGGAGTAAACATATAATATATTGTACTTACATGTATTCCTCTTCTTTCTAAATGTTTAAATAATAATGGTCTCATTAAGGTCCTTCAAGAGAAATATACCATGTCTTATTAGAATGATTTCCTGAGTTCTCAGCCAAATATTACATTATAAAAGACTTACCCAGATTTGACAGTCATTAAGATTCTGACAATTCTGTAAAAAAGTTAGACTGAAAATTTGGGAGTTTAACTCCCACTAATATAATTAGTCAGTAATAAAAATAAAAATCCAGATAAATTATTCAGTTGTCAGATTACTGTAAGATCATGATTTTATCAAAGTAACAGATCTGAAATAGGTTACTTACATATTTAAAAACTTGACTAAATAACCTTGTTTTTTATTCAAATTCAACTGAAATTTTTTGGTACTGAAAAAGAAATTAAGGTTTTCTAATTCCTGATATTTTCTAATAAGCCACAATTTCCGCAAAGCAATTTCTTATAAACATAGCTCTCAATCAACAAGCCGTCTAATTCCTCTAATGATACATTAACACAAACTCAACACACCCCTCCATCAACAAACTGTCTAATTCCTCCAATGATAAATTAAAACAAACCCAACACACAAATTGTCTAATTTCCATAATGATATATTAACACAAACCCAACACGCCCCTCCATCAACAAATTTTCTTTTCCTCTAATAATATATTAACACAAACCCAACTCACCCTTCGATCAACAAATTGTTTAATTAAAAAGAAACCCAACTCACCCCTCCATCAACAAATTGTCTAATTCCTCTAATGATATATTAACACAAACCCAACACTTCCCTAAATCAACAAATTGTCTCTATAATGATATATTGGCACAAACCCAACATACCCCTCCAACAAATTTACTTCCTACTCTAATGAAATAATAACACAAACCAAACACACCCCTTCAAACAACAAATTTACTTCCTACTTTAATGATATAATAAGACAACCAACACAACCCTCTATCAACAAATTTACTACTTACTCTACAAATAAGACAACCAAACAACCCTCCATCAACGAATTTACTACTTACTCTAATGATATAATAAGACAACCAACACAACCCTCTATTAACAAATTTACTTCTTACTCTACAATAAGACAACCAACACAACCCTCTATTAACAAATTTACTACTTACTCTAGTGATATAATAAGACAACCATCATAACCCTCTATCAACAAATTTACTACTTACTCTAGTGATATAATAAGACAACCAACACAACCCTCCATCAAGAAATTTACTACTTACTCTAGTGATATAATAACACAAATGCAACAAACCCCTCCATTAACAAATGTATTACATGTACCTACTCTAATGATATAATAACACAAACCAAACACACCCCTTCAAACAACAAAATTACTACTTACTCTAATGATATAATAAGACAACCAACACAACCCTCTATCAACAAATTTACTACTTACTCTACTCTAAATAAGACAACCAAACAACCCTTCATCAACGAATTTACTACTTACTCTAGTGATATAATAAGACAACCAACACAACCCTCTATCAACAAATTTACTACTTACTCTACAATAAGACAACCAACACAACCCTCCATCAACAAATTTACTACTTACTCTAGTGATATAATAAGACAACCAACACAACCCTCTATCAACAAATTTACTACCTACTCTAATGATATAATAACACAAATGAAAAACAACCCTCAATCAACAAATTGTCAATATACTATAACATACAAACACAAACCAAACACACCCCTCTATCAACAAATTGTCAATATAATATAATAAATTATCACACTAACACAAACTATTCCATCACCCTTCAATCAGCAAGGTATTGACGTTATCAAAATACAAATACGAACTGCACACATCCTTGAATAAACAAGTTGTCTACTTACTCTAATAATATACTGGGCATGATGATTTCTAAACATGATTCTTTAAATGGTATAAATGGTAATAAACCAGTATAAAATAGTATTAATAATGTTATAACTTTTTTCAGAGAAAATAATAATGGTATATCAGGATTCTGCAATGAAAAAATTGTTTATATATTCATATAATTATCTCATTGTAATTAGAAAGTTCAAAACATAAGGTTCTAGTATACAGTTAACTTGTAGAAATCTGGTTTATTAATAATAATGCTGTAATAATATCAAAATAGTGTGCTTCTTATCTATTTGAAATCTTATAACATTAAATGGACTTTCCCCACACAGGTCCTTTTTCAATTAAAATGATACAGTTACGGTGAGTTTATTTGCTAAATTAGGGTGGTATATTCTTTTTTTATGCTGATTCCATCAAGGTTTCTTGAAAGGAAATTATGATGGCTGTTCACAAACCAAAGCACCAAGCTTAGATTTAAGATTGTAAAGTTAACAGAAGAACTTACTTCTTTGTAGACTTTTGTACAAATAGTACTGCTTCGATTACCCCATACTGTTATATCTTGTCTCTTATATTTCTTGATTAGATCAGATACCTAAAACATAAGTCAAATTACTTTTCATCTATGTGTCCAGACTATATCAGTGTATGTCGTATCTCTAGCTTCTTGCCAAAACATTCAATATGATATTCCATGTATGCAAGGAACTCACAAATTCCATTGAAAATAAAACTTTATATAATAAATATATCACTGAAAAAAATTTTAAGTCAATAATTTTTTTTTAATTTAATTTCAATGGCAAATAAAAACCTATTTTGACAGTACGATATCTAAATAACCCAGTCTAAAAAAATTTTCCAGACTAATCTGGATGTAAAGAATTAAATTTCCATTATATTCATCAAACAAAGGATTAGTATTTTTTGAAACAAACCATCACAGGTTATTATAGTAAATGTTATAAATGAAATCAAAGAGAGCGTAATACCTTAGCAATGAGTTCATTATTATCTATCTTGATATCTACATTTATTGGTAAATCAGGAAACTCTTCAAAAACATCCTCTAATAATGGTATAACTCTATCATCACCAGCATGTAGAGTAAAATCTAGAAAATTATAAAATGTCATGAATAAAAATTCTCAAATCTTACCATACATGTATAACCCTCACACACAATAGTTTGTCTTGATATGAACAATTACTTATAATCAGTGCTATCGACTATTAGCAAGTTCATACTAAGCTTATTGGATTGTATATGTATTGGTCATACTGATAGCACTGATTTATACCATTCCAATTCCTAAGGCCCCAGGATAATAGTAGTAGTTATTGCAATAGTAACGTAATAGTAATAGTAACGACAAGGTAATATAAGAATCTTTTACATTAAAAAAAAATGTTCATGCTTTATAAAAATGTATGCATGTTTTACAAAACAACTGAATGGCGGGAACCATAAAGAAATTAGACCCACTTACCTCTTTCAAAATCTAAACACATTGTATCTTTCATTTTAGGTAAATCCTGGAATACAGAAATTGAAATTAATTATTAAAATAACTAAAAAATACTAAATGTTCAGTCCAACACCTGAAGGTTTACTGTAAATTTTATCATCACTTTTATCAGAAAATTTGTCACTTTTTGTTGTTTAATTCTTTTAATACATAAATATCTAAAACTTGTGTTGTTTTTGTTGATTGATTAATTGAAAGGCATCATAAAAATTATATGGTATCAAGTGTCAAAAACACACCAAAACAAAAATGTTTCCTTTTTATAGTATGAACTCTGCGATTCTTAAAATAAACAAAACTTAGTTTAGCCTGAAAATTTATTAGGATTAGGATTCAAACCTCACCCACAAATGTCTGTTAAGATTTGATTATGAATATAAAAAAGAAGCTCTAACAGGAATTAGCCCTAATGAATCTAGCTTATTGTGACTGAAATTTTACTTTTAGTTTAAATAATATCTTTATTATTTCAGTCTTATAAAGGTCAAAATCTGTTTTTGAAAAATAAATTCTTGTTTTAACCAGTACAATGTTTGCCATGCATTTAACTTTTAAGAGTAAACAAGCTGAAGTACAGTTTGTCTACAATTCAATCAAATCATCAGTTTTCAGTGCAAGCAAGAATGTCAAAAAATAGAAGGTAGGTTTTTATTAAACTGCAAGGTGAGAAAGATAGCTGAAAATTAAATCTAAAAGGATAGAAGAATATATTTCTTTTTATATCGAAAAGTTAAAATGGCAGCATGTATAAATTGATGAACACCTGATACCGAAGATAATAAACAATAATGAATTTAGCAGACTGTTAATTTCACAATTTCAATGCACCAATTATTCATTGATTTAATAGCATTTTAATGTTTGTTAAATTAACTTTGTTATAGTTGACCTGGTATATGAACTATAATTACTATAAAAACAGTGGAGGTTATTTACATAACAAATGGCATTGGTTATCTGTCTAGTGCATTTTTGGTTGTAAACCAATTACACTAATGAAATAATTAAGAGGGTGGAAGATTTTAAATATCACAATTTTGATTGCCAGTACTTGCAATGGTTGTATATTTGACTATATTTGCCTATCATGTTTGACTTGAATTCAAGTAAAAAAATTTAATATCCAGGACAATTTATCACAAAAATATGCCTCATTAAATTTTGTAACAACAAAAAGGTAAAGAATATGATTTAGAAAAATGTTTAGATGAGATATCTTAAAACAGCTCTAAAAGTAAAAAAAAAAACATTTAACTATCTCAATTTACTTACAGCATAATCAGTTTCAGTAATTTTACAAGTTTTTCCACAAACTCTTTCCAAATCATTATCATGAGCTACTACAACTTTTCCATCTCGAGTTATATGACAATCCAACTCCAACATATCAGTGCCCAGTTTTACAGCACTGAAAATTTCAAAATCAAGGGGAATATTGTAGTACATGTAAGCCTAGATATAAAAGCCTTAAATAAATAGACAAGGGATGTAATTGTATAATTTACCAGTTTAAGTGTATTGAGCAAGTTAATTGAAAGACATACAAAAATGAGTTTAAAAAAAAAAAACCAAAAACATAGGTTGTATTTTCATTTTCAATCACAGCTTTTCAACCTTTCTCTCTTTTATTACACCATGCAGGATTCTTGTCTGATTGCATAGCCCGTCTTTCCCCATGAATTCTTTCTCCTAGGATTTCCTTGGAGTTTCTAACATTATGATGAATATAACTGAATAGAACCCTTCGATATAAGATTTATATTTCTTCAAGAATTTTTAAATGGTTTTTGTTATAATTTATAGATAGTTTTTATCTATTTATACATATTATATCCAGGTCTATTTTATCATATGTTGAAGCTTAATAATTTTGATTGTGCAGCGCACCTGAGCTCATTTTGTGAAGAATGATGTTATATAAATGTCTCTCTAATAATAATAATAATAAGGAAATGTTGACTTACTGCCTGAAAGCTGTCATGGTGTTTTCTAAATTTTCACCAGCACCTAAAATCAGTTACAATTGCTATAAAAAAAATGTTTTCTTTTATGAAAATAAAATACTGGCATCTAAATATGTTTGATATTCTGCCCAGTACTTTAAATACCAATAAATACATAATTATATACTAAAAGATAGCTTGCCAGGCAAGGTAATATACACCCACTGGCAGCATTGAATTTAGATGAAAACTTGACAGTACAGTATAATTTCTTTTGGTATATTTGTTTTTAATAGCATTCATCCTTGGGTGATTACAAATACTCAGGCCAAGTTTCATCAAAATCAATCACTTTCTAGAGTGTTTACAAGCTAAAATTGAATGGGTTTTCAAGAACAAAGACAATAACTCATAAATATTTTTTCAATTCGCTAATTTCCATTAGGGTTCATCCTTAGGTTATTAGGCCTACATACTCTGCTCTCACACCAAGTTTCATCCAAATATGTCCAGAACTGCACAATGTAGAGTGTTAACGAGAATTTCAAGAACAAGGGTAATAACTCATACTAAATGTTTTTCAATTTTGTAGATTTTCAATACGGTTCATTCAATTACGTACTCTCACACAATGTTATGTCAAAATCAGTTAAGAATTGTGGCATCTAGTGTGTTTAATAGCAATTGAGGATGGACGGACATGGGTGAAGACAACAATATACGCTCCACATTTCAGGTATGAAAATCCCATTTAAAATCTCCTGAATGTCATT
Organism: Nipponacmea schrenckii; assembly: GCA_030562195.1. Classification (NCBI taxonomy): domain Eukaryota; kingdom Metazoa; phylum Mollusca; class Gastropoda; family Lottiidae; genus Nipponacmea; species Nipponacmea schrenckii. The sequence goes on from CM060201.1 coordinate 11,294,932, forward strand.
ATACATAAAGTTAAGTCAAAAAATTCAGCATCACTATCCTGGTGATCTTCACATCCTGACATATTAACTGCATTTCCACTTGGAATTGTGAAGTAAAGCTAGTTTTAAAGCCATCTTTATTGCCAAAGACGTTGTGTTTCCACTTAGTTTATCTGGTTCCCGAACCACTTTAGTCTCAATCAAAAAAGTGGCACATTCTCGACAGGTCGCGATGTACAAGACTACCGATGTTGCACCATAAAACTAGTACTTCTTGATTGCTGAACGAGAAAAAGCCAGCTTTTTTGCATTTCCACTTGTTAAAAAAGCCGGCTTTAAAGCTAGCTTTCATTTGGCCCCCTGATAAATTGCTGAGGGGAAGAAAAAGGGAGGTTTTCGGTTCCTGAACCGTAATGGTTCGGCAATTTAACAAGTAGAAATGCTTAAAGCCAGCTTTTTGGCCAAGTGGAAACACGGTTAAGAACAGTATAGACTGTGGTCATTCCTTAAGTCTTAATCATATTTCTTCTAATACTAAATTGTAAGTTGCTTTCAAACATGTTGTATTTCATTGGGCGTTCATGTAACTCATCTACATGTTTACTGGTCTACAAAGTTCGTTCATTTGTCTAGAAAGTGAGTTTATTTGTCTAGAAAGTGAGTTTATTTGTCTACAATGTGAGTTCATTTGTCTACAAGGTGAGTTCATTTGTCTACAAAGTGAGTTCACTTGTTAACAAAGTTAGTTCACTTGTATGGTAATCAAATGCCTTGACTAGGTTTTGACTCTTTTGTCAATAGATTCTGAAACAATTTGACAGTTGACAAGCAGACAAGTTGACTGGTATTCTTACGTTGTAATTTTATAGGTTTTTCTCACAAAACTAGAGAAGTTTTGGTGTCAATACTGGACAAAAATTCTATGACATATAAGATGTTCTGTACAGTACCAGTAATACCAATAATACCTGGTACTTCACAGGTTTCGAAAAGGGGCCTAATTGTGTTTTTTAGAGAGTAAGATTAAATCAATGAATATTTTAACAAATGATAACGAATTATCGATGCGAGACAAAGTAAACAAAAAAAGTCTCACCGCCTCTGTGACTAATATGATGAGCTCTAAATTTTAGATTTTTCTTTTTATGAACAAGTCTTGGAAATCTAAACAACAGTAAGGAGGTTATAATGTAACCCCCTAACACCGCTACAAATACCATAATCCAAATTAAAGTTGAAGTTTCCATAAAACGTAGCGACTCATGAGAAACTGAAATGAAATGGCAGATTGTTGTATTTTTAGTAAACAAATGAAAGAGTTAATTTATGAACTGAAGTTAACTTAGTTATAATCTGATTTCAGTATTCGACATTCGAAATAAATGTTTGTTTTCAGATCTTACGTTGTTAATAGGCACGCAAATAATCGTGAATTACAACCCATCCATAAAACTCAAACTAATCAATTTGTAACCAGAACAAATAGTTTTAACATTTTAGAGTTTCCAGAAAGCAGACAGTTCGAATATACGTCATTGTATTGTGTGAAACTTCAAATATACTTTTACCTCTTTCGCTGGAGAGTTGCGCATCTCGATTAACCAGCCACTCGACTGTTTTTGGTTCATTGTGCGAAACTGAAAGACAAAAATACAAAGCTCAAATTTTTGACAACCGACAATTGAGACCACTACTAGAGGCCTTTTTATTTAAGCAAATCGTATCAACACCGATCAAAGCGTACATTTATTTAAGCCAAGCGCCAACAACGATTTGCCTACAATGCACACTTATTTTAGCGATTTGTCAAAGCGCATACCCAAATCCACCAACTCGTCTCTCACAGCACTTTGGTACGATTCGATTAGCTTTTAAGAAGGCAGTCGCGAGTAGTACCGGTAACAAGAAAGAATATTTCGAGAAATCGTTCAAAAATGATGTGAATGATTGCCTGCAATTCCGAAGCGTGATTTAAAGTCATAGGTCGAATATCTGCGAACAGTGAATAAAATAATTTCGCACCCATGTAAAGATAATTAATTTTTTGCAGAACAATGTTGTAACATTTAATCATTGTGTTTATTGAAGGCGAGTTGATTTGTACCACGTGATGATACTCGGCCGTGTAAAGCGTATTGATACGATTTGCTAAAATAAAAAAAGCCTTGTATCTTCGAACAATCAAGTCTGAATACGGGCCTGTAGCAATTGCCTATTGAATATGGTGGCTCACAGTCAAATACAACATAATTCACCAAATTAATATTATTCATAATAATGATGAAATTAAATCTAACTTTTAGTTAAAAATTTTAAATTTAGGTAAAAAATAAGGCGATAATTAAGAGAAGCTTTCATTTTATTAAGGTGAAAATTAGGTGATAATTCCTCTTAGGTAAGTTGTACCAATGGAAGCTTCTACAGTTCTACCGGTAGGGGAGACCGGGGCAGAGTGGATCACAAAAGTTGTTATTCAATATAAGTCTGAGGGAAATAGCACAACACAAATGTTCTGTGTGCTAAAAGCAATGTTGACCACTAAGCTCATTTAGAGTAATTCATTTAGTTATCAAATAAGAATATTTTTTTCTCTCCTGTTCATTTAAAGTGAAGTGGCAAGCTGATTCACTGAGCCCCAGTACCGGGGCAGAGTGAATCTCCCCATGGGGCACACTGAATCATGCACAGATCTAGAATAAAATAAGAACTGAGTTAACCATAAACAGTATTGTAATCAAAAATAAACAAAACAAAAATACAATGAGCACAATGTTTGTAAAAATAAATGTTGACGGAAATTAAAATTAGAAAAAATTAACGTAAAATATCCGAGTAACGTGTGAGATCAATGGGAAATATCATGTGGCGTGCAATACGCGCAGTTCCTCCATGCTGAATGGGAGCTGGTAACTTGCGAACCACATCATCAGCGAAAACATCAGATACGGTACCTCATTTACCTCTGGGAAGACAAAACTGTGTGATTTTGGTCTTTCCCTTTTAAGGAATCTTACTTCGTGGTGAACCACTGTACCCCGATTCACTGTGCCCCAGATGTACCTCAAAACAGTTTTAAGTAAATGCAAGTCATGTGACCACTAGCAGACGACAAGAGTTGTGTACAAACATTTCACTAAAAATAACTTAATTAAACACTATGTCAAAGTTTTCTAATTCTGTCAAATTTACTTTCCTATATGATAATGTTTGCAGACTGAAAATTTTACTTTTAGTGCTTAAAAACATACTTTACCACTTAAAAAAGTTCTCTAAGGATCTTCTTCCAAGAATGTAAGAAATTTGAAAAGTGATGACATCAACACATAAATTGATGTCATCATCATGGGGAATCCCCTGAAAACTTTCTGTAAATAGATTCAGATTCACTGTGCCCCATGATTCACTGTGCCCCGGTCTCCCCTACACGAATTATTCAGCAAGTCATGATATAATAATGCAACTCATGAAAGAAAACGGCACTGGCCATACAAACCAAACCACTGAAGGAAGTCAGTGCAGCTCATATCGACTTCTTCTGACTTCGATGTAAATCATTTGATACGATGGCCAGAACCGCTTTGAAAGACATCAACAATGGATCCAATCGTACGACTTAAACATGACATCGGAAGGAAGAATTACTAAGTGTATGCCCCAGTTTCTTTAGATTTTTCCAAAGCCTTTGATTTGGTATGGGTTGATGGTTTGCTTTTAAAACTTAACCAACTTGGTATTAAGGGTCGCGTGTTCTGGATCCCAAGACTTTCTAAAGATAAAAGTGAACGTTGCCAGTGAAAAGCACTCGCAGGAGAATGGCAACCCTCAAGGCTCTGCCATAAGCTCTATCCTCTCCATCATTATGATCAACGACTATGGACTATGTGCAGTATAAGGATCATTCGGTTAGCACGGCCTTATATGCAGGTGATAGCTCATTATGGACAGATTATAATAACCCCAAAGTATGAAATGCAAATGGCGCTCTGAACCATTTGCTAAATGAGCAAAATACTAGGCCTTGATCATTTCGGAAGCTAAAACAGTCGGACTTGTCTGCAGCGGGGGGAATGACCAAAACGGTAATGACCCTAAACTAAATGATGTGAAGATTAGGCATAAAAATTCATGAAGGTTCACTTTGACGACAGGCTTAGCTGGGATAAACAGTTCAGTTATTGACTATGATTGTATTGCTTACGGTACAACAAGTGAAACCACTGTGAAGACATTAGAAGTTTTACAAACGGAAGCTATAAGTTTTGCAACCAGGACATGAGGGTATGAGAAAACCCTTGTCTCTTCGGAGGGAGTCAATTACACAGAGCATGTATAATCATTTCTGATTCACTTAGCAGTCTCCAATCTATTTCTCTTTTCTCTTCTGTCGGTCTAAACAAAAACCACAGATCGAAGTAGCATGGGTACAATAGCATGTCTTCATCCCAGAACACCCGTATGCCGTATAGTATCGACTATAACATCAGAAATTGGCTCACATGAACACTAAAGTAACAACCAGATTGATCCGAAGATATCAAACTAAACGAAAGCAAACTAGTCATCCGTAGCCATCTGCTAGACCCTGCACTAGGGCACCGTCCTGTTGAATCACAGGTGGGCATTTGCCCTTCCAGGGGAATGACTTTCACTCCAAATAAAAAACCCACATGTATTTAAAAAAAATTTGAATATACATGGTTTATATACGTTACAAGTCAAAATGAACCAAAATAAAATAACTTGCGAGAACCCCTTCAAACGCTCAATAACAGGCTTGTTACCACACAGTGTTGCCACAATTTGTATTTAGCTAGAAGAGTGTTGACCTAGTCTGGGAAGGCTGTTGAATATCACTGTTAGGCCTTTTAAGCATCAATATACAACTAAAAACAATGTGTTTTCTATTATGGCAATTAATTTTTGACTGATTTTCCACGAAAATCATAGGGGACTTTGATTTCATTAGATATGCATGAAGAGGGACTCAGGTCGACTGGTGACTACCATATCGAAATATAACGAAAAAATCGGTGGTCAAAGATTGGACATCTTCATTTGTCAGTTGTAGGTGCGCCAAGGCCGAGTCGGTGACTGAACAGTCAATCTCAGCACATCTTGAATAAATCTGAATGGATATAACTTACTTCTCATTGTACGTATAGAAAACCTTTCGCTCTTCTAGAAATTCGACTAGATCCTAAGTGAAAGCGACCCGAAGACTTCAATGTCCAGACCGTGTGTTTATTTTTTAATTAGTTATGTTTATGTAGGAGTGTAGTGTATAGTTGATTTACCTACACATGTATGTATATATAAATAGAACTATTGTTTTATTCCCACCTGTTTCTTTAGCACAAAAGTCGTTTAATTTAGAAACATCGACAGACTACACATTTTCTCAGTATAAAAAGGTAACCCCAGGCCCGTAGCTTCAATTGTTTACACCTAATATTTTTCAGACAGTAATCAGATAATCTAACCAGGCCAAACCAAAAAGACTCCATCCAGGGTCGAGTTTCACCGCCATGTCATTAGACCTCACCAGATCTCAAGATTTATCAACAACCAAACCAACAGCACAGAATGATCTAGTTTGAACCAATCCAACTACCACGAATACTAACAACTACCTTGTTTGCAATATCAACATTTGCTGGAAGCGAACGTTAGCTTTTCATCTACCAACCAACCAACCAACCAACCAACCACGCTTCAATTGATTATTCCCCCTGACAATAGACCAATTTTGTTACTTCATTTCCCCTTCATATATTTTACTTGCCCCTCCGAACAATCAAGTCTGTCTACGGGGCTAATTAGCACCATTATAGAAATTTACGCTCAAATTTAGTTGTACTGGAGTTTCTCTTCAGGGACACACCCTCCTTTCAAAAAGAACTGATTATTTTGTCTTTGAGTCTACAACCCACCCCTCATAATGATGTATAGAAACGCCATTGGTAAATTCTGTTTTGAAAATTTGAAATTGCTTATTGTCTGGATCAGAACAATGAACCTTATTATACTATGAAAAGGTGGCAAATAGTGGATGAATATTTTCAAATTTGACGACTCTATGTATGGTTTTGGAAGTTGATATAGGTGGCAAAGAGACTCTGCCTTAAACAGACATGTCACTAACTACAAGATCGCACCATCAAGCACACTTCTCATTCCAAGGAATCGTCTGCTTTTTATATTTGCGCTATTTGATTATGCACACCAATTGCTTGCAGTTAAAAGAATTGGTTGCGTGAATACTTTACATACCCATCTCAGCGCTCTTATGTAGAAAAGATAGAGAATTAGTTTCATAGATGAAACGACAAAACATCATATATCGTGATCTGTGACAGAATGTCATAATTTTTATCTCCAAAAGTGGAGAGGAGATCACATTATCTCCAAATAGCTATCACCAATTCATTAATATAACTTTAATCATTGGACTTAGTCATTCGATAAATCAAATATTCGAGGTTTGGATTTTAAATTATATAAAATAGTTTTTTTACTGAAGCAACGTTTAGATATGGTTCATGTAGGCTATATATCCAAACGTTGCTGGGTAAACACACCCTTTAGGATCAGTTTTTTTTTTATGGTAGTAGTTTTCTATAAACATGTGTGGTATCTTTTCCTGTTCTCTGGTCAGTGAAAACGGTTCTAATCCCAGCTTTTTTCACTTATTTTATGATATTGTAAGATGAGTTCTCATTAATTGGTATGTTCACTGTAATTCGGTGGGGATTCCGGTTCGACTGTTTTGAGATGTCTATTGTTGTGTTGACTAGGTGTTCAGGGTAGTGGTTTTAAATTTATGAATACGTTTTTAAGGAGTTATAGTGTAAGAATGTACGCAGGGGGTGGGGGGAGTCAGGCTGGAAGTCTGGTGGAATTCTCGTTTATATCAGAAAGAGTCTATCTCATCTGTTCAAGCAAATACAAAAGCACTTAGCCGAAGGCATATATTTTCGGTGCACTGTGATACTATATGGTGTATATCCATCTACTGGATCTGTTTATGACAACGAAAGGGAATCGAATGCTGTAAATCAAAGTCTTATGTTGAGAAAATGTGGAATTTACCATAGCGGGGGTTCTTAATGCCCGTATCGGATTTTATTTTACTTTACTTGGGAAACAAAAGACATATTTGTGAATCAATACGGAGTAAGTCTACTATCACTATACAATGACTGGGCAATTGAAACTGGTAGATTGTAGAATAAAGATATGAATGCAAGAATATACGTATATTTGTAAAAATAACCAAATCATTGATGTTGAAGATAAAATTTATGCATTAATTCAATGTAAATTGTACGATACTATAAGAAATAAACTACTATAACTCATGTCAAAAAGTATTTTAGTGATGGAGAATCAAGGCTAAATGTGTTTAAATGTTATGTCAAATCAAACTATAGATAATTAAGCATTATTTTGTCTAAATCTTATAGAATCAGAAAAAATGATCTGCAACCTGTCTAATTGTTTATAAAATACATGTATAATTATTGTGCATATGTTGAAAGTAATTTTGTTTTGTAATCCATTTGTGAAAACTGTACTTTGGCTGGATATTGGCTGAAATAACATAATTTATTATAAATCCGTCGGTCCGTCCATCCACAATTGGCTCATGAACGCGATAGAGACTACAGTTTTCATCGAATTCGAATGAAATTTAGTTTGATAATTTATATCGATAAGATCTTGGTCAAGTGGGCGTATCTTGCTAGGCAACCACATTTTTCGTTTACAGGGGATGATTGGATTTGTAATGGCGATACTGGTCAGTATGTAAGTCCCTTTGCAATATCATCAAAAGATAATCAGTATCAGATGAGATCCTTTGCGATTTTTTAATTTTTATTCAGGTGTTTTACATTTTCAACATTTTAGTTCATAATACTATAAAGTGTAATATGTATTCACTATTTATTCTTCCAGCACAAAATGCAGCAAATCCTTGATCTATCGTTACTGATGATGATCATTCTACTTCCAGTTGCTCGTAGTAACCAATTTGATCCCCATCTGATTCCAGCTCATGGTCCATTTTTCGAAGGCTGGTATATAAGGATAACTGATGATAAAGCGCCCTCAATACGACTAGGTCTGCTTTGTGCACATGTTATTGCTGAAGAACCCTCTTCATCACTGCCAAAAGTTGTTGCTAGTATTTTGTATCCGCCCGGAATAGAAACAACACGAGCAACTTTACAAACAGAAGAAGCATTCTTTGATATTGATAATCTGGACATAAAGGTAAAAGGACACGAGATCGTAGAAAATCCAGACGACCTATCTCCAGCCAATTTTAGCTGGTTCGTGTCCAGTCAGACAAGTTTTGCAAATTTTACTGTCATTAACGACACCACTTATTTCAATTTTGATTTAAATAATCGAGTCATATTGAGAGGTAAATTGGAAAGTCACGAAGCTTGGGCTCCTGGTGGAATAGGACCAGAAGGACCGTTTATTAAATATTTCCCTCTACCTCTCGATTGGTTCGTGTATAGTCTGCGGTCAAGGGTCATCGAGTATGAATTCATCAATAGAATTACTGGTCTTAATATTGTCAGGTCGACCGGAGTAGTTCATATGGAGAAGAACTGGGGTAGATCATTTCCAAAAGCATGGATCTGGTCTCAGGGTACTTCAGATACGGCATATATAGCTCTTTCTGGGGGGTTGGTTTCCTTCGCTTTTTTAGACGTCAAAGCTTATCTAATCGGTTACCGTAATTTCGAAAAAGACATTGATGTGAATTTCCAGCCAATTAACAGTCTTGTGGACAATTTTAATGATGGCTGTCAGGGATTGTCGAATTTGGTAGTTAATTCCATAAACTATAAGCTTGAGATTAATATTACGACCCCATTTTCATATCTTAGTAAATGTCTTTATGGACCAATGGAGAACGGTTTCCAAAAAGCATGCGTGGAATCTTATTCATCAACGATCGAAATCCGTTTGTATAAAAGATTCGCAATGTTTGGGTTGGAAGTTTTGGACCATCAAGTTATCCAAGATGCGGCTTTGGAATTTGGTGGTGATTATGTGTGTCAACGGTTGTGCAGCCCCAATGAAACGAGTACAAGTATTTTGAGCGATTTTCTAAAATGGTTTCACTTAATTAAGTAATACAAGAATAGGAATTTAATAAACGCATTATTGTTATATTCATGCATAGTTCGGAACTTGCTGTCTCTATTTCCGGCCTCTGATGGCTATTTGAATAGGTATGTCTGGAATTAGAGTCAGCAAGTTTCGGACTAACGCCTGTGGAGGGTCCAAATCCACAAAGGCACAGTTCCTCTTGTTCAGGCCACTGATACATTTTATTTTTTCTCTTTTTTGTTAATGTACCAATTATTTTACTGATTTAGCACCTACTACTGTAAGAGGCATATAGCAGTGTCAACCAACACCGGTCAATTGGATTTTTTCAAATATTGCTTGACGTATAAATGACGATTTATGTCATATAATTCAATAAATACATTTCTAGACTGTTTTTTTTTTTAATTATTGCGTCCCAATAGTACTTTGATATTATTGATATATGAAGAAATTGGATTACAGTTAATGATATTATTGGTATACATATGGTCAGAATTTGGTCTATACGTATAAAATTTTCAATCAATTATACAACTTACACAATTCTGGTTCTCTTTTAATGTTTTGGAGAAATGGGTTTCTACAAAAGTGAAAACAATTATTCCAATATTTTGATTTTGTATGTATCACAGATTTAAATACTACAGCTTGTACAAATATATATACAAATATACAACATAAATACAAAAACAGCATAAACTTAAATGATTTTCAATTAGCTGGATGAGGGTGGAACATATGAGCCTGCAGTAGAGTCCATTTTCTTGATTTCTGAGGTAATCTGTGCTAAATCTTTCACAAATACTTCAATCTGAAATTGTTGAAAGTCAAACATCAATAAAATGTGGTGTTACTTGAGTTAGAAACTTGATGAAGGTGCAAAATATGAGACATAAGAATTAGAAGTTTTTTTTAATTCAACCACAATTTCTGTTAGGTTTTTCACAAACTGGAACACCTGAAATGGAATAAAATAAAAAAAATTTCAATTTGACAATAACATGTTTTTTGGAATAGACAAACTATCTCAATCAGATTAAATTGCAGATCCGATCGGTTCTATTTGTGTTACTGTTAAATTTATCATTCATGATCAGATAAAACTCTTTAAATAGTAACATTAATGTTTACCCTTTAAGTTAAAAAAAACTGTCATTTTGTATGTTAAAAGGCAATCAAATGTGGCCTGATAATACAAAATCAGATAACAATGCCCACAATTTAGGTAGTTTTGTGATAAGATCTTTTGATTGGAAAATTAATAACATACAACATGTGATACAATTTTGTCAGATAGGGGCTCACAGAAAACACTAAGAGAAACATAGAGATCTGCATTTCAATCAAATTGCATGATATTCAAACAAATGTGAAATGGAACAGTGTAATTTTGAATAAAACACATGCAGCACATGCAATATGTAACTTTAAATTTAATAAGGGTATTTTATAGAATGGTCGAACATAACAATAAGTAATACACTTACCCCTATAATATTAACTCATAATTCCTTATTGACTCTCACCATTTCAAAAATATAAGTCAATTGTTTCATTAGTTGGTTTATGAATCTCTTTGCCAAAATTTGAATATAATTTTTAGATTTTTGAGAAGAGAATTGAATGTATTCAATCTAGCCTTATGATCAGTAAAAGGACAAATGAAAATTTGAATATTTTTTTTTACAGAAAACTGTTGTAATCACTAAGATATGTTTCTAAAGGTCCAATCTAAGAGTAGCAAAATCAAGGAGAAAAGTGTGTACAAAGTTAGATGTGAATGTTTGTAACAAAATCTCAGACAACAAATTCTTTCTAACAATCTAAATACTAATTATTTTTTTTACATAAGAATTCTTATGATTAAACAGATGATCCATAAACCAATTTAAAAAATAAGCATAAGGTCAAAATATAAGTACATGAATCAATGAAAATAAGTTGCTTTTTAATTCATTTTTTGATAATGGATACCATTGACTACTGTCAAGTGACAAGTCATCTTTGAGGAAATATAAGCAAGAGAATTAAGCAAAATGAAAGTGCACATTGTATACACAATTATTCACTATATAATTGAAAAAATATTGTCACCGATGGTACTAAAAGGATTATAAGAAGATTATGTAAATTATTGATACTGGCAATTCAGATTTTGATATAAAACAATAGTTCACATGCTGTAAAGCTGAAATAAACTGTGATAAAATATGAATTATGAAATAATGAAAGTAAAATCTGCATGCTGTGAAAAAAAGAAGAAACATTTGCAAAGTGACATACATGCAATGCAAAAGAAAGTAATATGAAAAAAAAAGCCTTTCATGTGACAAATGTACGAGGTGCAAAGAATTAAATGCTATTATACAAATGACCTGACAAATTGGCTACAATCTCACAAACACCTTTCAAAATGCAACTCCTAACAGCCAATCTAACATTGATAATTGTAACTATTTGTATCATTCAAAACCAAAATGCTAAAACCTATAAGTTAAGGAATAGCTTGAATAGCTATATTTCTCTATCTATAGTAATTCTGGACTACAATGACTTGAGACTATTTCTATAGTTAATCAATAATATCTATCCACAACCAGGAAATTAAAGAAATATATTGTCAACTATGCTTTCCCAACTATTAAACGCTAGTTCTATCAACAAGATACATTTTACATTGAAACTTTGACCTCCAGTGCATGTTTTATTTAAAAGTTAAAAGAAAGGGTCATGAGGTTAAAAACATTCAGTCTGTATGAATCGCAATATCTGGGAAACCACATAGTGAGAAAATTATATTCCTTTAACTATACATGCACAAATAAAGAAAAATAGCGATACGCCCACATTTATAATGGCAGCCAATTTGTCCAGGGAGTTGACAAGTGTTATCGGTAAAAGAAGGATTTTTATTCAATAGGTTCATCTGTAAAGAAACCAGCAATAATAGGGCAAGCATAATAACTCAAATATTTTCAGATTTGATTTTCCATAAGGTTCATCCATTGGTTATTACAAATACTCACAAAATTGTCAAAATCCATCAAGAAACCACTATTGTGTCCATAATAAATTAAACGCATTTTAAAGAATATTGGCAATTACTCATTTTTATTTTTTGATTGGTATGATTTTCAATAGGGTTTTAACATTCATACAAAGTCAAAATCTTCGAAATCATCAAGAAAGCAAATTTCGGCAATAAATTGAGAGTATTTTGAGAACAAAGGCAATAACTCATTAAAGTTTTTTCCATTAGTCTGAATTTCAATGGGTTTCATCCTTGGATAATAACAAACACACCAAATTCCAATTTCATCAAAATGCATGAAGACACCAGCTTTCTATAGCGTCAACAAGTTATTACAAACACTCACACCAAGTGACATCAAAATAAATCAAGAAACCAGCTCTCTAACGCGGCCACAGCAATTGTGGACAGACAGACAGGGGCGATGGCTATATATACCAAATATATTAATGTGGAAATTTATTTGGAATTACACATTGGCCTTATCTGTATGTGTTATTTTAAAAGGGTCTGGATATGCATAAATATTATTGACTAACTTAAAAAAAAAAAGATAGATTGCCAGGCAAGATAGCAAACGCCCTCACAATGGCATAGTTAAATCATTTTTTGCTTTGATTTGTGGCATCTATAAGCAAGCCCTTCCTCTAAATTGTCAAATTCAAACTTGACCATCCTCTTGCCAATTCCAACGCTCACAACAAGTTTCATCAAAATGAAGCTTCTATTTCATCCACAATAAAATTTTGACTGGAATTTACTAAGAAACCAAGTTTCATCAAAATCAATTGGAAATCTTTTGCACCTACGATACAATTTAGATGCAAATATAATGTCAAAAGCAATAACTCAAAAACTGTTCATTCTCAAATTCACACTTGACCGCTTTCTCATCAAATGCTCACACCAAGTTTTATGAACAAATATATAGCGAGGGGCAATAACTCAAAAACCATTTATCGAAAAATCATCAAATTCAAAATTGATCGCTGTTTTATCAATTCCAATGCTCAAACTAAATTTTTCAAAATCCATTGAAAATTGTAGCTAATTGTAGAAAATTGTACCTACAACAAATGTTGACAGACAGACCAACTGACAGGGTGACGACAATAGAATATATGAATATGTGGACGTATAAAAATAGCAAATGCTTGCACTTTTCTTGTGGTTCAAAACATCTTTCAAAATTGTCCAACTTACTTGATTTAATTGTTCAGATGTATCTTCTACTTGATCTGTTTGTTTTTGATGTTTCTTAACTAACTGATGTAAATTATGTGTTGCCCTGGAGAAAAAAAAATCAAGTACATGTACATTGAGACTTTTGGTTTATAAAAATTACAACAATGATTTGTATCTCCAGTTCAAATTATTGTTGTACTTGGATCTTCAAAGGCTTATGCCTTGCAAGTGAAAATGAAATGAACTGAGTTGTTATCCCTACAGTATATATCATGCTATTTTTTGTCATAGAATGATTTTCATGTCATACATTTATTTTACACCTTTTATACAAAAAACATTAAATTTGCTCTATACTTACATTTTGATTCTACCCAGTAACAGAGTTTTCTTGGCAGCTGTATTCTTAATGTGCGTCCATTTTGATTCCCATTTAACAGCTTCACTTTGTGCTTTATCAAGACGTGTTTGTAAACCTGATAACTGATTATTTTGACTGAGAATTTCATTATCTTTAGAATCTATATACTTCATTAAATCTTGTCTATGACTTTCTATAACGTCTTGATTTTTTTGTTCTCTTTCTACCAAATCCTGAAAGGGAACATAAAAACTATTTCTCAAGAAAGGAAGGCTCATTTATAAGGTTTAATGAATTAAATAGTTTAAGAAAAAAACAAGCGTTTTTCTATTTTATTTTTTGAATGATGAGTATTGTAAGGAAAAAAGTCATGTAGTGTGTAATTAGGAAATTTTGATGCATTGAGTTACAGTGCATCTATTATAAATTATTCTAAGATCAAAGTATCTTTTCTTTTCTATCTGAATAACACAATACTTTGTTGCCATGTCAGGCCAAAAAACTGCATCATTGAGGGAAAAAAAAGGGGATCATGTGAAGGCACTAAAATGACCTGATGTGTAGCAGTTAATGTGTCATATCTAGCTATAATATCTCTCATTTCATGAAACTCTTCACCAGATTCCAGACATTTCTCCATATAAACATGATATATAGTATATGCTTCTAACTTCTTCTGTAATTTATCTTTAGCTTTTGATATATTCTGCGTTTCATCCTTTAATCTTTAAAAGAAATATTTTGAGCTATTTTAACAAAAGGTAAAATTTATATTATAAGTTTAGGTTATAATCATATATTAATGGTGAAAGCCGAACTGCGAAATGGTAATCGTATATGACCTTTTTACTTATTGTTCCAAACATTAGATATCCTTCATATGGATTATATGATCAAGTTGCAAAACCAAGATAAGCTCTTATGAATAACATTGGCTACTATGACTTTTTGAAACATTTTAAAGCTAGTAAATCAAATACAAGTAATATGCATTTCAAATTTTTATTTTTTGGTCCAAAATCACCTTAAAATTTCTTTATCTTTCTGGTTTCTCAGATCTTTTTCATCATTTGTCTTTTTTACAGCTCTGGCTCTTTTTGAATCATTTTCCTAAAAAATATATTTTTATTAATGTTTGACCATTATTGCAACCAAAATAAAGAAGCATATATTACTAAGCTAAGTCAGTGAGTTAGCTTATTCTTCTCTTTCCTTTAGTCATTAAACAGTACCGTACTTTCATAAAAAAAACAAAAAAACACCCATTCCAGCCCAGCAATCCTGATGTGGGTTTTATCTCCATGATAATTTTATCCCTTTAATGAGTAAATGTATCTTACCTTCAAAAACTTATCAAATTTTAACAATGATTCCTTTAGCTGATATTCTTTTCTTTCTAGTTCTTCACGCCTCTGTTGTAAACTTTCCATTTTCATTTGAAATTCCTCAAGTAAAAAATGTCATATTTATGTGATAAAAAAAATAAAAAAGAATACCTTATGTAATATGTTAAAAGTATCAAATACTCAATTGGAATGCTTTATATATCTATATTTCTTGGAATAACTAAACTTATGTCACGGTATTGGTGGACACAATAGAAAGTGAAATGCTTATAACTTTTTTTAGGATAATGAAAGAAATTCAAAATTCAGTCAGAATACAAGCAATTAAATATCTTCAGTTTCCTAGTATGGTAGTATTATTAACAAGAATTTTGGTTATAGTCTGGTTATAAATGTTTTGAACAATATGTGAACCTACCTCTTTTTGAGCTGCCAATGCTTGTTCCACTTCTGCCATCTCTCGTCTCTTTTCTAACAATCTGGTGGCCGGTGTGAGATGGTCATCTTCACGCTCCGGCATTTTACTAAAATATCACATAAATATTTTAAAATTATTTTACAACGCAAACTATTGTAGGTAGTCTAGATCTAGTAACTATAATGTTATGTATTTTATATTTATGATAAATATATAACATATTAAGTTCAAAAATGTAAATGTTAAATTGGCATATAAAATTCACAACTGCACAACTTAGATCTTGTTGTGTTTCATTGTTGAAATATAAAAATATAATAACATGAATTACTCAATTATTAGGCCTACCGTAGAAATCTAGATCTATATTGAAATCAAATAATAGATAAATTAAACTTACACGAGGAGTTTATCCTCAAATGTTGTCCTAAAATATTCTTCTAAGCTGACAGTCATGTTGGCGAGTTATAAAAATACCCTTCAAACACACAAAAAAAAATAGACTGAATTCACAACTAAACTATTCTCTTCTCTCAAGTGCAAAAGAGACTATCTTCTGGCAGCCATTGATAAACAATGGAGGTGTCACTGTAGCAACACTTAGTCTCTAAACTAAAGCTCATAATGTCACAAATGTCCAATTTTGTCAAAATATATGATATAGATATTATTTTTTTATATCATGGTAATTCACAAGGTAATGGAAATAAAATCAAATAGATTTAAGTACGGTGTTTTTTGATAAACTACTTAAGATTTTGTTGGAGAGTTTTACGTCCAAGATGGCCGGTTTTCTTAGCAGAAATATTTCGGGAAAGGCCGTGTCCCTTTCTTCATGTCTTTCAAAACAAATTGGAGCACATGCAAGGTAGTACTCTATTTCGACATGATTGATTAATTCGTTTCTGTTCTTAAAATCTTTTTTTTTTGCGTGGCAATCTTCTATTCTGTCTTTGTTTACCATGGTCCATAAATAACCTTGACCTTGACTTTCTAGCCGTCTACTCAGCTGGTCTACTGGTGAGATATGTAAACAAAACAGCTATCAGCTGATCATCCTACTTCACCAATACGTAGTGGGTTAAGCTTTCATGTGCTTGTCATACTATTTCATCTAATTGCTACTGGCAACAACAGAAACTCTATTGCTCCAATATTAATCTTACCAACTCTGCACTGTTTGTACTAAGAATGAAGGCACAGCAGTAGGCCTAAACTCAAACTAAAATCCTTAGTAAAAATATAACATGTATTGAATTCTATTCATAATCGATTTAAATCAATGTCAAGATTTGTTTTCGTAATTATTTTTTATTTAACTTGGGAAGCTTTATAGCTACTTTTGTTAGAAACAATGAATAAAAGTCAATGTCAATGTGTCAAATAATACTTTTAATAAAACATCGTTTACCAGACAGACATACACATTTATAGAGGTGGAATCATTCTTGTGTTTTGGCTTCGATCGCACTGTACACCTCAACTTGTCATATGGCTACAGAACAAATGGCGCTCTAGTTTATCAGCTGGTTAACGACATACAAAATGGCGGTCAACTTCGGGTTTGAATCTGACTCTGAAATTTTTGGACATTCATGCTGTATGTGATACAATACTTTAAACTTTAAGCAAAAACCAGAAATTTCAGTTTGCCTTTTAACTAAAAGCGGATGAGAGAACTCTGGGCGAAGGGTATTTAAGTACAAAACAGTCTTAAATCTATGGGGCCAAAATGTTGATGGCCAATCATAGAACTGTACTCAGCTCTAGATTATAGTTGATATCTTATTTTACACTTAGTAAAAATTAGATTAAAATTAGTCAAACTTGTAGATAGGAAGTATTTACACTTGAATTCTCATTTCATAATATTTGATTTTCAGATGCATAAGTTCCACACCATCCAGTTTACAAGAAGACCAAGCAAAATCTGGCTGGTTTAAAAATATTCTTCCTATTCGAACACTTGAACCAAGTAGAGAGTCACATTCAAGTCAACTTTCATCCAAAGAAATAGTTTATGAAATTCAATGTAAGTTTGTGCCAAACAACCAAATTTTGATCAATGTTAAAAAGCATTAAGCTTTGGGAGAGGAGTGATATAGGCTCTGCCTTGTTCTCCGATCCTTTTCTTCTTGAATAAAATATTGTTTACAAAAAAAAAAATTAAGCTGATACTGATGATTATTAGTAAAATTTGCTAAACATAAACTGACCTAGTTTTTGAAAAATGTACTTCCATGCAGATATTTATTTCTTTTTTTTTTATTTTCAGTTCATTCTGTGAAACCAGAGTGTATGGAAGCTTACCTCAATAAATTGTAAGTCATAATTTAAGTTTTGTCATGTTCAATATTGTGTGATGATTGTTTTAAAATGTTGAAGAAAAAATCTGCACTTGGGTTTTTCTCTCTTGCATAACAAAACTAACTGTCAGTGATTATTTTTAATGATGATGTATCTACCTAACATATTACACTAGTGTTTGATAAATTTCATGTTAAATCATGTTTGTAGTTCTGAATTTCAAGATTTAATGCAGAAGAAAGGGACTGGTTCTAAATTAGTGGGAAGTTTTACTGTTGAAGTTGGCAACCAAGATGAAGCTAGTAGGTCTTATTTTCTAGTTTTTACGATTCAATGTTCAAGTTTTAAAAGTAAGATGATAATCTCTCTTTTCATGTAGAGATCTTGTAAGATCTAAATACTTTTGTATTATGATAATTGTCAACCAAAATATGTGTTGAGACAAGGCAAGAACAAAATGAATAAATTTATATTTTCAGTTCATATATGGGAATATGATGGTGGTTATCCAATGCTCAATGAAACAAATACAGTGTACAGAACAGACAAGGTAAGCTTGAATAATAGACTTGTTGTATCAAACAGCCTGCCATGAAAGTTCTGCTATTACTCTGCAGTATTACAGAAATAAATAGCAGACATAATTTACCAGTACTATGTTAGGACTGTCAGGCTATCACAAGATACTGGTAATTCATGACTGAAAGCTTTAGTAAACTAAGTCAATAAAAATGAGAGATTGTTAGATATGGATCATATGCAGCATATGGTATCATTGGTAAACTAATAGTCACAAATTATAGTCGAAATATAGTACTTATTGCTAAGTAAGTGTCAGAATTATTCCATAAAATCATTGAAACTTGGAACTATTATGTAGGTACATATACCTATTACTTGACAAATCACAGCAAATTTTTGGAAGTAAAGAGTCTCCCTCAAGACATTGAATAGTTTGTCACATATTTCAACTTCTTTGAAATGTCCAAAATGACAGTAACTTCAAGCAATATCACATATCATATTATCACAGCTTTCACTTGAAAAAGTAATAAATATAACTAATATTTAATTTCAGGACTTTATAGACTTTAGACGAGAAAGAAATAAGATGTTACGTTCACGAAAAAATCAGATTTTATTAGCATTTAGTTTCTGGCCTAAACCTGTACCTAGAGAACCTAGTAATATCTATGAATTAAGAAGTTATGTTTTAAAGGTATGGTGAGATTTACTGTTGTTAAAATATTGAAATGTTAATGATTGTAATTAGGTACTTTAGGATCAAACTTTATAGTCAAAGCTATTTAATATGACTGGATACAAAAATCACCCCAATTTTATTTATGACATATTCCTATAATAAACGTGTCATATTGATTATTAGTTAGCAAGGTTGGTGGTTAATATAGTTAGTCTGCACTTAGTCAATAGCATAAAGTGGGGAGTAATACAAGATATGTTTATGTTATGTTTATAATTCAATATAACAGCAAAAAAACAAGAACATTCACATAAGTATAATTTGAGGTTATGTGTTATTAGTCTGGCTTTAGGTATTTGACAGTTATTTGATCCAGTACTGAAATCTTTAAGTATTGTAAATGGAAAGTTTATAGATTAAAATTGTTGGTTGATGATATTTTTATTTATATTAATTTATTTTAGCCAGGCACTATGATAGAATGGGGAAACAACTGGTAAGAACATCTTTTATTCTTGATGAAAGACTAGTCGAATTCTTGTTCGTTAAAAAGAATTAGGTTACTGTTTCTGTCAAGTTAGAATGGGATGGGACAGAACTAGTACAGTGATTCAAAAAATGCACATACTGATGGAAGAGTACTTAAAAAACTAAAAGTTAATCCAGCTCACACATGGAAAAACACTTTTGTGTTAGTACTCCATAACTCTTTGAGTACTCCGTGTAGCCCTAAACGATATCTGATGTTTTGTTTTTACATAAACATTATTTGCCTCAGAGTTATTAACTTCTCTTTACCGTGAACTTCAGTCCTTCTGATCTATACTCTCTTTCACCAAATGTGATGCTAATATCAATCCAGACACAATGTTATTCTGATCATCATCCCTGATGTTTTGATTGAAAACAATATAAACTGGGTGTCTAAATACCTTATTTTAAAGGGCTCGAGGTTTAACAGCAAGACAGACAAATAATGAACCAGTGGCAGCCTTCTTTTCACAGATGGGTGATTTAAATATTGCCCATCATATTTGGGGTAAGGGTAGAGTCTAAAACATAGGAATATTTTCCTTCAGTCTTGCTGTATTTTTACTGTTGTTGTTCTTGTATGGGCTTTTTCAGATTTTAACTCATATTTGTTTGTGTGTTTATTTCATTTTTATAATATAATTGATCAAACTGAAATCATGATCATATCTTTTACCTTAGAAAAAAGGTTGTGTTTTTTATATTAATTTGAAGGAATTTGACAACTTGTTTCTTCATCAAATAAATTTGTTTGACTTTGGTATTTTTACTTTACCACTTTAATTTGATTCGGGAGTTTTATGTAAATTTAATAATAAAAATAATGAACTCTTTATTTAACATAAAGGCGCATGAAATGTTGATACAATATGTATATTGATATCCGTATCAATGATATTGAGTTTACAGCATTTAGATTGTGATGCCTTAACATAAGTTTCTTTAACAAAAATGCAAATTTAAAATCAAATTTATTGTAATATCATACAACAGAGATCTCATTTTCCTTTAAATAATTCTCCTTCTTCATTATTCACTATCAGTTCAACATTTGTTAGAGGACATAGTGACAAAAAGAATCCAGTGCCACTTTTGCACAACTGTTTCAGCTAGTTATACTAGTCAGTTTATGGAAATTTGTTCTATTTAAACAAGAAAAACTGTCAAATCAGACTATTGAATTTGAAACCAGAGAAGCAGCTTTAAGTCTGTTAATAAGCTACTTGAAAAAATGTAATAATATTTTTGGTTGAGATATTGAAATTCTATCATCAGTCTTCAAACAAATATCTTGCTGATTACTTTCATTAACATTTAGTTAATATTTTAGTTTTCATATCTTCAATAATTTCCACCATTTTAAAGGGCTAGAGGTATAAAACATAGATCAGAACAAGAGGCCCCTGTAGCAGGATTTCTGTCTCATATTGGAGAACAGTATAATGTCCATCATTTATGGTGTAAGTAAGATTACTAATTCATTCATATACATATATACACAATAACAAACTAATTCCTTATACTAATACAAATACTGTCTACTAATTGTAAGTGCTTGTGAAACTAATGTGGTACTGGTCAAATAAAATAATAATCTGAATATCAATAACAGTTGGATAGATTTTGCAGATCATAATATAATTTTTAGAAAATATTTTTAAACACAGTATTTATTGAATATAATGCTGGCTGAGAAATAATTTTGGTTGGCAGTCCAAGGATAGTCATATAATTTTTTTTAAGGAACCATGCATGATTGTTAAGTTGTTGGCTTTTTTATGGAGCATGAGCATGATAATTTGTCAACGTTGTTTTTGAGGCAATATTATGAAGACTTTCAAAATGAAATACAGATGTCCACTCCATGTGTTGCTTTATCTTAAAGAACAGTTACCTTTGCACTTAAACCTGTATATTTACTATGCTTTTGGCACTCAGTATTTTGCTTTATATGTTTAGCAATATCTGGATTTATGTCTGGAGCCAATCCTGTACTTACAGATAAGCCGGCAAATGTGCAGCCCACTAAGACACCAAAGCCCCAGTATATGAGATTATCATAAAAATACTTTCAATCAAATATACTTTTATGTATCATAGACAGTGATGGCAATTTTACTCTGTTTACATATGCTTATTATGAAAGCGAAAACCAATTTTAACATATTTTGACACATGTCAGATGTCTGTGATATAACAGAAATAAAGCCGAGTATTTAGATTTATAAAAGGTACGGTGCGAGTTGCTTTGATTTTATTGAATCCATGCATATGATTTTTATATTTTACCACTTTATCTATAGGTTATAAAGATTTACAAACAAGAAAATTTACTCGTGAGGCAGCTTGGAGTCGACCTGGTTGGGATGAATGTGTAGCTTATACAGGTTAATTTACATTTGAATTAATTCTGTTGACAAGTAAATGAAAGAAAATTTATTTCAACAAGATCCTGTGTTACTAAGAGACAATATATGTTTATAGACATGGTTTCGTTTTCCCCAATAAATATTGGTCTCAATAACTGATAGCTCCTACAATTAGTATACCTGGAAAGACAGAAGCTAAATGGAATCAGCCAAAATGGCTCAACACATTACGAGTTGTCATGTAATCTACCTGATTAAATCTGTAATTACCATGTCAGTCTATTAAACCTGCTTCTAAAAGAATTGATAAAAATATAAAATCAGATTTGCTTTTTAACAGAATAATGTTTTTT
Organism: Nipponacmea schrenckii; assembly: GCA_030562195.1. Lineage (NCBI taxonomy): Eukaryota > Metazoa > Mollusca > Gastropoda > Lottiidae > Nipponacmea > Nipponacmea schrenckii. The sequence goes on from CM060201.1 coordinate 11,317,148, forward strand.
TTTTCTTCCAGTACCTCTAATACGACATATGCAGTCTAGAATTTTGATACCTACACCTTTCTCCCCTCTACAATAGTATGTACTGGAGAGTTTTAATGCTTTTTCTTACTGATGATTTTATTAAACATGATCTGATGATAATTTGGTGATGACAGATGACTGATTTATGAGGCCCACATTTAGAGATTTCAATGTATGAACTGAATTAAATACAAATTGTGGTTACTGTATATTTTGTCATTTGGCAAAAACCAGCTGATGGAAGAGATGTAGCTGATGATATATAATTACTGATTATTATTACTTATTTATTCAGGGTGTGGTAGATTCAAATAGTGTACAATTGAGTTTTTCATGTTTTAATAACAATGAATAAATGATGCTGATTGTGTTTATTTACTGATGTGTAGATTTATTTTATATTAGCTACTTGTAACTTTAAGGTTTTGTTGCTTTTCTTTAGATATTTAAGCATTTGTAATTTTTCCTGATTTTTAAAATGAGTATTGACTGATTCGTTATGAATGGCTAAATTCACATTTAGTCATTGGTGTACTTTAATCTTGGTGGGAAGAAACACCCAAATGATAGCCATGATTGAAACAAGCATATTAATATCAGATATTGAATAATTACCAAATGGCAATTTCTGAGTATAGTATAGTAGTTGCCAAAATACAATATAAAAATCAGATGAGATTTATGATTTATAAGATATTATCAGTATTATTTATTGTGTCTTTTATCAGGCAAAATGTTAAATTTGGGGTTCCAAGGAATCCTAGAGCTCCAAAGAATGAAATACATTTAGACTTATTAATTGATAAAGATTTATTATTACAATTAAATTAACAGTTATTTTAGGAATTTGATATAATATTGTTATTTGAAGATTTATTTAATGAAAGAAATCTTGTAAAGTTATATGTTGATATAATTTGATTAAATAGATTAGAATAGAGTATTCATATTAGTATGATGTAGTACAGTCTAATAAAAAGATAAAACATACTCAAATGATACACAGACTATTCAACTGTTTCAAAATAAAGGGTTATACATTGTGATAAAGGGAGCCAAAACTCTTTTATGTATTTATATGATTATAAGCTTTGTTAAGCGTCATGGCTATTTACTGTTCTAATATTTAAGATAAAATAGTTATGCCACTCCTATCTCAAATACCATTGAGTTGAATGATTTTGTGATGTTGAAGTCATAATTGGATTTTGTTTTCTTGGCATTAATGGTCATCAAAAGAAAATTTTAAATCACAATAAAATGCACCAACTTATATGCACATCATTACTTATATACCACTGTTGGTTATTTTAAGATGGGTAGTTTTTTTTTTTTTTTTTTTTTTTGTGAAGATTGTCTTTAAATTGTCTTTTTTATGAAATTAGACATTGTCTGCTGGAAAAGCATATACTTAGACCACTTTATCAGACTATATCCATTTAGAGCATTCTTTTATAAAAGCATTTCACTGAAATGTGTTGTAGAATTGAAAGTGTGATAAATTGTACCATATATAGATTATGTGAATACTAAAATTAGATAAGGAGTACCATCAGTACCATGTATTGATTATGAAATATATTTTGTGAGTCTATTTTGATTTGTTTCAATAAAAGGAGATAAAAATAATTTTAAAATATTACATTATTCTTTTTTGAGGGCTTATGACAAAGTGTGCGATGATAGAAATTAGTTATGTAATTCACCTACTAGTCTTTTTAATGTTTTTGGCTAGTGAATAATGTAACATGACAAAGTGTGCACTGAAAGAAATTCTTTATGCAATTTGAGGATGTATTTTGAATGTAGACGTATATTACCGACCATAGTTACTTTGTGAACACAAATACTATTTTTTATTTTTATTTAAAGAAAATCGGTTAAGACCATTTCAAATTAATGAGATTTACCTTGACTTATAGTTAAACGCGTCAAAAACACCAAAGAGTTTAATATTTAATGAAATTATGATCTTGGTCAACTTCTTATTTGGTTTAAACATTCTTTCATTTCTATTATATATTACATATAGTTATTTACATAGCATGCATAAGGTTTCGGAAACAAGCCGAGAATTATGCCAATCCGTCACTAAATACAATGTATACAAATATAGATAATATAAATAAATGGATGAATAAATAAATTAGCATAATATTAATAAATTATTATATGATACATTTAACAATAAAACAGTTTATTAGATACAAAGATTAATGATGTGAATAATATAAATATAAATATCTGAAAGAAATAGTGTACAAGTGCATAGGGTGTCCAAACCAGGAATTCCGCCCGTTAACAGGCACAAACGAGTAGTAGGCGAGCTTGGTCGGGTTATTTTCAAAATCGCGTACAAAATGTTTACTATGCTAGGTGTTTTAGATACTTCTTAGGGATAATCTGAATGGTATTTGTTAAGTGTCGCCCCCCTTGCGTTTGACAGTACTAAGCCTTTGAAAAAGTGAAGTTTTGAAAAAATTTTACGTACAACTCTTCCCTCAAATAGGTTTGCGTTCTAACGTCATCATCCTTGGTTTGTGACACTAAGGATGATACAATTTCAGGTAAAGCGTTCCAATCACGGATAGTAGATGGTAGAAAGGAATCGTAGTAGAGTTTAGAACTAGTAAACGGGTTTTATAAATTGTGGCCATGACGTGTGGTATAATCATAGGAGGATCCCATAGAATCTGGAACAAGTGTATTGAGGTAGATTAGGAGTTATCTTGTAAAATAGAATGTTTTTTTTTATAATGAGAACAAAGCTATTAAATGTTATAGGATCTTTTTTTATCGCAGGCTAGGCAATACGACCACACAGGCTTATTATTTCTATTGTGATCAATAAAGTTAAAAATACTTCACCCATAACTCGTCAAATTTGAAATTATCTAAGATCTCATCAATAAATATGATCAGACCAAATTTCATAAATAATCTACAAAAACAATTGAACATGCTAATCATTGCCGCTTACTTGATCAATCTATTGCGCACAAGATTAACGATATGTCAAGAACTTCAGTAAACAAATAATTATTTCCGATATATATGGTTATCTGACATTATCCTTACATTACCATTGCCTTGCCTGTACCTGGTCTATCCGATAAAAAAAGAAATTTAACTATTTAAGTCTTATTGACATGTTCAATCGACGATAAAATATGTCTACGCGAAAGAGTTTTCGATGTACATGTAGCAAAAAATGTTCACTGTTTAAAACTCTTTCTTCAAGTCGAGAGATTTTAAGCAAACTGAGATTAATCACACTTGTTTTACCCATAAATGTAACATCAACTATAAATGTAATACCCACTTTCCATGCGATAGTCATCAAGTTTAACAGAGGTAACAATTCTCGCATCCATCGCTTCCAAAATTGACTCCCAACTTCCTTGAAGGTGCTCCAACGTTTACGTGGATTAAATGCCATATCGACCGGTTCGGGTGCAAGTTGTCTACTGGCTTGACCAAAGATGAAGTGGTTTGAGGCCAAAACCGGGTCATCTTTGGAATCATCACTCTGATAACACAATGCCAATGGGTGTTTGTCTTTCTGCCTTTGTAAAAGCCGTCAATAAGGCCTAGTTCTTCGTTACTAACATTCTCTCCCAAGTTCAGACAAATTAAGAAATTAAATCAACTACTTCAAAAAGAACAACAAAGAAACCAAATTAAACCACCAAACAACAAAATCCGTGAAGAATATTTGACAAAACTGTGTTTAACCGGAGTAAAAGAGGACCAGATTAAGTTACTAGCCAAGGGCCTGAAGTTTTTACCAACCAACAGAGCTAAAAACTATGACAGCTTTATAGCAGGAGTTGAGAAAGCTACTGTCCTGCTTGACACCACAATGGAATGGTACATAATCTCCTACAGGATACCACAACGTACAAGAAGATTAGGACAGACCCAACCAACCTCTTGGAGACTAAATTAACCAACTTATTAAAACAGCTAAAAGAATCCAAAGAAATTAGCAACGACCTATTCTACCAAATAAAACCTGACCACCCGCAATCCCGCAATAGTGCCAGAGCAACTGTTAAGATTCATAAAAATCCAATTAAAGCCAGATTACTAGTATGTAGCATTGACACCGTCTTTTATAATCTAGCTAAACACCTCTCAAAACTATTATCACCACTTGGGAAAACAGCTGATTCATTTATCCAAAATTCTAATGAATTCTGTAAAATAATAAAAGAAATTGACCCTTAGGCAAAAATTGTCTCCTATGATGTCGACTTATTCACAAACATCCCAAGACCAGAAGCATATGTATAGAATCAACCTATTTCTCCTTGGACAACGACAGCTACAAGGTCTCCCAATGGGCAGCCCATTCAATCCAGTCATAACAGAAATCTTCATGACAGAATTTGAAAAAAAACTCTGAGTACGGCTCCGGTTACACCAACAAAATGGTTAAGGAAAGGCGACGACACACCGAAGAAGATAACCCTGCCATCCTCCTTGAACACCTTAATTGAAAACACCCGAGAATAAAATTCACGATGGAGACGGTCACAGACCATGGCCTACCCTTCCTAGATGTGAACATAATAAAATATGGTGACGAAATAAAAACTACAATATACAGGAAGCCGACCCACACACACCAATATATTAATTTTCATTCCGACCACAGCATTAATATTAAGTCTGCCATAATTTCAACCTTAGTAAAACGCGCCGTCAACATATGCCACCCCTCATACCTACAGCTTGAACTTGAACAAATTCGCGACTCTCTTTGTATACTTAATAACTACCCTAAAAAACTTGTAGACAGAATAATCACTTAAAGCCAGAAACCAAAACCAGTTAAACCTGATGAAGAAAAATCAGGTATCTGGACCACCATCCCCTATGTTGGAATACCCTCATACCACATTAGGAGACTTTTAGCTAAACATGGTATTGAAGCTCGGTTTAAATACCAACCAACCTTAAAAGACCTAAAAAGCTAACGGTAAAAACCAAATTTTAGGTGGCTAGTTTTTCTGACTCATCCCCAGCCATATCTGTCCAAATACCTATCAGAGCCTGGGAATAGAGTCAGCAAGTTTCGGACTACTAAGCGATATTCTAGAAGTGGCCCCATGACCTGGGCTGCAGGTTTTGCGACGACAACACTCAGTATAGTGTGTTTTTAACGGACTTGACCAGATTACGACCACCAACTATCCAAAACTTGGTTCGTAACAATGACAAAAGGTGAGAAACTCCGATCTAGAATGATCATTCGCGGGATGATACGAAAACAGACAAAATAACAGGGAATTTAATTTGTTTATAATCCGATTCGTCCACCGACGCGTAGCATTTAAAAACGGATTTAAAGATGGTTCCCTCATTAATTAGAGCCAATGTAAGCTTACTAATTAATTAATTGGGGTTTCTGATGAATAATCCATGTATTCTTAAGTTCAAAAGACCTATGTGGACGTAGAAATGCTTTGGTATTTTAATGAAACTTTGTATGAGCATTGGAATTGATAAGACGGCGGTCAAGTTCGAATTTGAGGATTTGTCGATGAACGATCTTTGAGTTATTGCCCTTGACTTATTAACATCACGTCAAAATTTATTGTTGATGCAATAGAAGCTACAATTTTCAATGCATTTGAATGAAACTTGGTATGAGCATTGGAATTGATAAGGCGGTGGTCAGGGTTGAATTTGACGATTTTTCGATGAATAGTTTATGAGTAATTGGCCTTGACTAAATAAAATTGTTTAAAAATTCATTTTCTGTAGACACTATAGAATCTAGAATTTTCTATGAATTTTAATGAAAATTGGTATGAGCATTGGAATTGATAAATGGCGGTCAAGTTCGATTTGGACGATTTTTCGATAAACAGTTTTTGAGTTATTGTCCCTGCCTCTATATTTGTTGTAGACTTGCTCCAGGAGGTAAGACTGATTACCTTCGGCACCAGATATCCCACATCCTGTCCAAATCAAAGAGCCAGCACCATTACCTCACCAGGGAAGAGAGAACAGCAATTAAAGGACCAAAAAGCGACAAATCCCTAACGATTGTTTCAGCTGATAAAGGCAAAGCTACTGTCCTGCTTGACACCACCGAGTACAATGGAATGGTACATAATCTCCTACAGGATATCACAACGTACAAGAAGATTAGGAAAGACCCAACCAACCTCTTGGAGACTAAATTAACCAACTTATTAAAACAGCTCAAAGAATCCGAAGGAATTAGCAACGACCTATTCTACCACTAAGATGGCGGTCAAGTTCGATTTGGACGATTTTTCGATAAACAGTTTTTGAGTTATTGTCCCTGCCTCTATATTTGTTGTAGACAAATAAGAAGCTACAATTTTCAATGGATTTAAATGAAAGTTGGTGTAATTTTAGTATCGAGGCAATAAATCCTCCAATTTTCAGAGGATTTGGATTAAACTTGGTGTGAGCATTAGAATTGATTAGACCTCAGTCAAGTTTGTATTTGGCGGTTTTTCAATGAACTGTTTTCAGTTATTGCCCTTGACTTAGTGAAATTGCGTCATTATTCTATTGTGGTTACAATAAGAAGCTTTAATTTTCAAAGGATTTTGATGGAACTTGGTGTGAGTATAAGAATTGATAAGACATTAGTCAAGTTTGAATTTCCGACTTTTTTAAAGAATGGTTTTTGAGTTATTGCCCTTGACTTATTAAAATTGCGTCAAAAATATTTGTGGGTGCAAAATAAGCTACAGTTTTTTAATAGATTTGATGAAACTTGGTATGAGTATTGAAATAGATAAGATGGTGGTCAAGTTTTAATTAGAAGATTTTCCATGAACAATTTTTGAGTTGTTGCCCTTGACTTCCATATTCATTCAGTGAATGTTTTTTGAGTTATTGCTCAATTTATTTGTCAAATTCAATGCTGCCAGTGGACGTATGTTACCTTGCCTGGCAAGCTATCTTTATCATTATCTTAACATATTCAAACACGAATACGCCCACCAGCATCTAATTAGTTAGCTAAATGTGAACAGTAAAACAAATTCGATATGAGAGTTTGATGCAATATCAAATTTAGATTGTGTTCACTCTACAGAAAACAAATTCAGTGAGAAGGGGAGTATCATCTATTTATCATACAGATTTTTCGAACAATCACTGTTCCAAGATTACGTGTAGACTAAACCAAAGTCTTGCATATTGATCCGAATTAAAATTGTAGCCTGTAGAGTGAGCACTAACTACATGTGAACTCGAAAACGACTTCGATATCAAAGTTTTATGCAATATCTCCGAAGAAAATTATCGGATCATCACTAAATTTAATAGTGCACATCTTCATAATGATATCAACACACATACAAACAATCAAAAGAATCCATAGAGAATTACAGCCTGTAGAGTGAGCACGGGTGCACCCTATAGATAATGGAAAAATCAATAGGGATCATCTTCATAATGAAACTGACCCAAAAAAATAAAAATCAAAAGGAATCCATAGAGAATTGTTGCCTGTAGAGTGAGCACGAGTTGCACCCTATAGCTAATGAAGTGAAAAAAGCTAAGTCAGACACGATATTTCGGTGAAAAATTATCCGATCATCACGAAAATCGAAAGGGATCATCTTCATAATGATACTGACCCACAAAATCAAAATCAAAAGAATCCTTCAAGAATTGTAGCCTGTAGAATGAGCACAAGGTAAATGTGAACGGACGGACGGACCGACGGACACGGGTGACGACAATATACGCCCCCCATTTCATGTGGGCGTATAAAAATCAGTCAAAGGATATTGATGCTTAATGATTAAAAGAAATTTTCAACACAAGACCAATATGTTCAGGACTGGTTGATGACAATAAAAACTAGCGATAATGAGTTATCGACTTTTTAATCAGTATTTAGGTTTGAAGAATATATAATCAGTTCGCCTATCACATTAAGTTTTAATCGTTGTAAATTAAGATGTAGTAGTCGTAGACTTCCAATTTAAACCGGTATCTAAGCATTTCGAAAGAAACAAAAGAGTATGTATTTGTGACTGGAGAATTGGGTGATGAATTACATTAGCCTACATATTTCAATGTAACTATTTTCTAATGAGAGTTAAGAGTATCTAAATAGTGCTTGGTTTTACCAATCAGACTACGATACCCATTTGGTCAAATAGTGCCTCAGCACCTCAGTGTTATTTTGGTGAACCATTTTTAACTTTATTCAGCACAATAGAAATAATAAGCCTGTGTGGTTGTATATTTACCTTGTCTAGCCTGCGATTTTTAAAAAGAGCCTATTAAATTTAATAGCTTTGTTCTCAATATAGTATAAATTTTTTTTTGGAAAAGGTTTTGCTGAACATGTAAGGATGAGATACATATATTTAGTAGATATGAATTCGGACAGGGTTAAAAAGATTAGAGCTAGACCACCAAGTTTACACTATCTCCAAGATCCGAGTGCGCGCTTCGCACCATAGTCTATTTAGCTTTCATTCTCTACAATGGCTTTGAATTGGGAGAAGAAATCATTGATTAACTAGGCTAATTTATGTGCATGAGCTCCAATTTCATTTACGTTTTGATATTCCGATAGAATAAAATTATAACTGAACGGAAAGAAGTCAGAGACATAATTCGCAGGATCGCTTACAATGATACTTTATAACAATATAAATACTTTTATTAGGGAAATGAATAAAAATATATACTTTTCATTAAGGGGGGGGGGGCGAGGAGGTCATTCAGGGAACTCATAGACATCTAGTATAGACTATCCTGTCCGCGTACACCAGCGAGAAACATAAGGCAGGTTGATATCAGCGGACCTGTAAGAAAAGAACAGTTCTTGGAAGTGGTGAACCTATATGATATAATTACACATTTAATATACAAAATGTAAGTTAATGCAAATTTAGTGATTTTTCAGCAATAGATCGGAGGACACTTCTAACAACCTTTCTATTTTTATTGGTAGGTAATTTTTTTAAAGTCAAATAATACCCTGGAGATCCTTTTTTCAAATATGGATCTTTTCCAAACTCATTTTTACAGAATTCTTTTAAATCTTGTTCCAAAACTGACATCCCAAATTGAGGAACTATACAGGCGCATAAATCATCTTTCTGGCTCACAGTAACATTAATAACAGCAACTTGGTCAACACCGGCAGCTTTTCGAACTAAACTTTCTATCTGTGTTGCATGGAAAATATTTCCATCCCTTGACACAGTATCGTCTACACGACCCTGTATTATTAGCTCTCCATTAGACTTCACACGTCCATAATCTTTAGAAAAGTAGAAACCATCTTCGCTAAAAGACTGTTTCGTCAACTCTTCATTACCAACGTAGCGAACAAAAAAATATGGACTTCTCTGAAATGTCAGATGCCCGAATCCTCCATTCGTAACTTCTTTAAAATTTTCGTCAAGTATTTTCATCTTGATATCGTATGCTAAGTGTCCCGCGTTGAAGTCTTCAAATTCTGTATCCTTCTCGATCTTTTTTATACTGATCAGGTTCATTTCGCTTGATCCATACATATTGTAAACTGTATCACAAACTGTTCCAATTACTTCTTTTATAGACTGTGTAAGAGGTCTACCTCCAACCCAGACATTTTTCAAGGGCCATTTATTTCTTAATTTGTGGTCGTATTGAAGAAAATAATTGAATTTGGAACACGTCATCTGGTCAAGTTTAGCACATATGCAAGATTCATTGATGATGGTTTCAAAAAGAAATCTAGGTAAATCATCTTCAGGAATTGGGAATCTGTTATCTACGTGTACGCTTCTGTTTCCAGTACATAAATACCATTGTGGTAAGCCCAGAAACCAATAAAGATGTCGAACATTAAGCATAGTTGAATTGGGATGATGATCCTTTGCCCATTCGAACATTACATACATTCCTTCCTGTATACCTTGTCGGGAAAGTTCTATTATTTTGCTTGGACCTGTAGTTCCAGAACTGACAATTAAAACACCACCATTATCCATTGTATCCTCGATATCTATAGAACTTGAATTGCTGACATCCTCTTCCCAAATAAAATCAGCCTGTTCTAAATCCCCATCTGTACCATACACGACATATTTCAAGCTAGGTATGGCAGATGAAGTTACTTTATTTCCTGATATATTGTGGACTACTTTTGATAAAATTTTCGTGGCAGCATTTTTTGGATCAGAAGAAATCACAATTGTTTCACAGCTGCTAGCATTTAATGAAAAAAGAAGAAACTCCCCATCACCAGGCTCAATAAGAAGCTTCATGGACTTACAGCCAGCAAACTGAGTTCCAAAAAAGACCAAGAAAGCTTGCGGCGAATCGGCTAGGAGATTTACCACCACACTTCTAGGAGAAACACCCAGTTGTAGCAAGTGTAATCCGAAGTCTTTAGACTTGTTGTAAACATCTGCACAAGTTAAAGATATTCTAGGACCATCTTTAGATACGAACACCAATGCCTCATCCACTGGGTGTTTATTAGCCCAATGTTCTACTTTTTTCGGGATTGACATGTTATGTAATTTCATAGTGGTAATCAGGTCTGAAAAGAAAAATTATTTTCCACTATACCTCACAATTATCCCAATGCACCAAGTACTGACCATACCAAAATTAAAGTCATTAATCAGAGATTGGTGTACAAAAATTTGTTGCACAATTGACATTTTCAATAAGGGAAAAACTTCTCAGGCTTTTGAATCTTAAATTTTACTGTTAAAAAAAAGGTAGGGATATTCTCTTAAACCTTGATAATTTGCGTTGACTTTGAACACCAAGGTACAATATAAATTTCAATGCAAAGTGCAAATTTATCTACTCGCTTTATAACTTTCTGATATTATTTCATTTCTGTCAAAAACACGAACTTAACAGAAAATATATAACTTACATCGCAGTTTAAGGTATGTTCTCCGATAAATATTTAGCTTAATAAATTCGTACACTGTTAGAGAGATTTGATTTGTTGAAAATGTGGTAATATATATATGACTCATCGGATTAGATAACGCGTAAAGCCATTTTCACACCGCAACGACGGCCGAGACCAACCCAAATCGTTGGAAGTTTTATTGTTTATAGCTGATTCTGCCATACCACTGCATGCTAGTACTGTGTATTGTCAACCATACAAAGGTCAAAATACGATACGTATTGCGATATGGGATAATAGATACAAAGTAACACTTTTTCTCCAAGGTTTCAATATTTTATAATTTCAACACTAACTTTTTGAGGTTGCAAAAAATTATTAATAGTAATTTAACTAGTTTTCCGAGGTATTTCACTAATAAACTGATAACTAATAAATAAATAAGCCTGATTGTCTGTTAAATTAAATGTCAAATAATGCATGTCAGAGAAGTCGGCGAAAATAATTTATGATGGGATAAGCTTGCATTCACCGACTACATGTAGTTAATAAAATATCACCCACGTGTGTATGGAATGCCAAGTATCGTCATGTATCGATACACGACCCCGCGATACGATACGCTTATTGTGGCATGTCGTATCGCATACATCGTTTAAACGATATATCGTGTCAGCACTACTGCAATCGTGGCACAATCGTAAGGTGACTGAGTGCAAACATGCCAATGGCGACTAAAAGCCTGATCAATACTGTTAAGAAGCTAGAATCTTCATATGCAATCGTAAAATTTTTTAAGTAAGAGAAGGCTCTTGTCCACGAAGAGACAGATCGTTCTCGCCACATCTCAACCAGCTTGTCCATTGTTCGAACATCTTTGAAGACAAATCACGTTACTACTGTGAGTCCCTGGATGGTTGAAAGTGGGGCCCGGTCGCGTCGTGGGGCAGGTCAGACCAGAACGATTGGCACCGACGTGTACAGTCTGCATGCAACTAAGACTGAACATGATCAGCCATGCCGACATGCTAGTGCCAGACCGAACAGACGACCCCCGTCGTCGAGGCGATGTAGCTACGGCTTAACATAAAATAAAGGTTATCTTGTTGAAATGTATGTATACGCATAAACAGATGAAATAAGATTAAACAAAATTTTCGTGTTACAACCAATTTATTAAACCAATGCAATCGTTAGTCAAACCCCCTGACAAGAAGCAAACAGAGTTTTACACTAACACCAGTATATGCTATGATGTTAAAAAACCTTTAGTCATTTGTCATGAGCCCGGCCTGATAACTCAACGATCAGTGAAAAAATCAAAACCCCATCTTTAACAGACACGAATAATTATCAAATTCAGCTATGTTTATGATGATTATTCAAGTATTATTTATTTAATCAACGATATCAATCAATATGATAAATGATAATTTAACAATAATTTAAAACGGAATTACACTCTAATTCGATGAGACATAAATTTCACTAAGAGTCAAGAAGATTATATAACAAATTAAAATGTCACATTAAATATATTTATACAGTTGGAAACGTTTCGAAATTCGAAATGCTCGTTCAAGTTTATACGAAATATAAATGCAAATCGTCATGTAAAACTTCTAAATTTGATTTTTGTATATTACTCTTTTATATTTTTCGAATCTTCCGAGGATTATACAAATTCACTTTCAACATTCAGTTTGGAATTTTGTGTATTCGTCATAAGATTAGCTGGAAAATTAGAACAATGTCACAATGGGCAATTTTACAGTTTTCAATAAATATATCAAATAACATGCATTATCAATAATTTGGTTAAAGATTTGAAAAGTAAATTATACTCTTATTAGACCAGATAAAAAGTAGTTAAAAACTTTGTTACCAGGCCGTGATGAGTTATTAATGTCACATCTAATCATGTAGTAAAGCTGGTTATCTTTGGAATATGTTCATACACAACAATAAAAATACTTCATGAATTAAAATTATTTTATTATTTTTACAAAGGTTGGCGAATTTTGGCCGCGCTATGTTCTATTACATTATGGTCGACGCCCTTAATAAAAGGTATATTGACGACCAATCAAAATTGAACTGCTTTTATATTAAAGTTATGAACCCTGTTTAGTTTCAGCTGTTCAATAAAATGTTCATTTTCGCAGTCAAGTACGCGTATTCCGCCAATCTGTAAATACTGTATAAAATTCTTCTAGCCGCGACAGGATAACAGAGTTAACTCCGTTTTGAAATCTTTCTATTTCCACCCATCTACAACAGATCTGAAAAAGACAATAAATCAAAGCAGATATCGTGAAAATAATCTTAAAGGAGAGGGAGGAAGGGAGGGTTTTTTTCAAAATTGAAATCTTACCGTTATAAAACAAATGTCGTCGTTTACCACGTTTAATATTAATTACTTCCCTTTACCAAATCATACTTACACTGCAGCAATATGCGTATAACAGAACATAACCGCTCAGCCAAAATGTACAACAAAACGACAGACCATAACCAAGATAAACCAAGTTATTTCATATTGAAATAAATTATAGTATTTAAACCAGTCTGATTTGGGAAGATGAAGTCAGCATTCAAGTTCTGTAGGATACAATCCAGGTTTAAGCAAAATAATTAAACTTTTCCGACAAAGTCTACAGAAGGATCAGTACCCGAATTCCGCCATGCTTAATGTTCGACATCTCTATTGGTTTCTGGGCATACCACAAAGTTTTTATGTACTGGAAAGAGAAGTGTACACGTAGATAACAGTTGCCCAATTCCGGAGATGATTTACCTAGATTTATTTTTGAATCCATCATCAATGAATCTTGTGAGCGTGCTTAACTTGATCAGATGCAGTGTTAAGAAATAAATGGCCCTAGAAAAATGTATGGATTGGAGAACTTCTTAAATCGTTTTTTTTAATTGAATTTATTGAATTAAATGAATTTTTTGTAATATAAGTAGCCTACCAAACAAAACTTGAAATCCAAAATTACTTTCAGAAAAGGGATTGAGTATAAAGTTTTTCGTACAAAAGAGTTGAGTAGTTTGCATTTAATTTGAATTGGTGGGACTTATAAAGAATATAAAAGAAAGAAAGAAACTATATTTTTACAAGAATAACAACTTAGGTTCACAAGTCCGCCGTGACAGATGGTCCTTGGCCACACCTTTTGGCATTGAACTTTCCCGGATTATCCGTACCCATTCACAGCTGTGTGGACAGGAATTGTGAGTGAAGATGACTTATTCAAGTTAATCGAATTTTCTCACACCGATCGAGATTCAAACTCACGTCCGACATAGACAAGGAATAATTGGCAGGTAAAGAAGGCATTGAAAATTGGTTCTTCTATATGACCAAATTACCTGACAATATAAATGAAAAGATTGATAGTGGAAAGTCCTTCGCTCTCTTGTGGCAGAGTTAAATCACACTAACAAGTTTCAAATGTATTAAAAAAATGTCTTAAATAGTCGTAAAGTTACCTCAGGTGTGAGCATAATCTTGCATCATTTTATTTCTTTAAAACAAGCATTGCAATGAAGCTATAAGAGGAATAAATAGGTCGATTTGAGTAGAAACTACATCTCATTTCACTTTACTGCATATGCATAATTTGATAATCGTTCTTAATTTCAATGACTTATCTCTTTAACATTTTGAGTTAGTAGAATTAACGCTCCGACAATTTCCATTTGGAAATTAGCAAGATGATCTCGTAGCCAACACATATCTTTGAATCTCTATTCTTTCACGACTATGACAAGGCGATGTTATTGAACCAAAATGATTATGTCTATTACAATTTACATGCTCAAAGAAATTATTCTATGAATCTTGCTGTTTTGCCAAGACCACACATGTGCCCACGGTAATCATTAAAGACAGTAGGCCTATCATTACATCATTATATGTAGTTGTCGTTAGTATCAGTAGTGTTCTAACAAAATGGCCGGTACAAGCAAGAGTGGAGGCGAAAATCAGTTACACATTTCTGAATTTGAAATCCGTTGACGGCTTTGTCACGATATTTGATACTAACATTGAAGATTTGGGCCACGAAGTGCCACAAGCAAAACTTCTTCTAGAGGTCGAATTCACAAATTCTGGAGAAGTTCAACCAAAAACGCTGTTGCAGTTTACCGCATTTTTAGATCCTTATCAGGACGTTTTCAGTGCATTATTTCGTCTTTGCAAAAATCGGAATTGCAATTCCAGTATCATCGGCGGCATTGCGAACGCACTTTTTCTTGTTTAAAGCTGCCAAAGTCTTATTTGAGGAATGCACTGACAAACACTAGATTAAGCGATCTCGGAGTCTTGCATATTGAGCGAGAACTCTCTGCGCCCATAGACCTAGATGATTTCATTGAGAAGTTCTCAGAGCAGCACAAGAACTTGAGGATATTTTTAAGCAAAATAATTAAACTTTTCCGACAAAGTCTACAGAAGGATCAGTACCCGAATTCCGCCATGCTTAATGTTCGACATCTCTATTGGTTTCTGGGCATACCACAAAGTTTTTATGTACTGGAAAGAGAAGTGTACACGTAGATAACAGTTGCCCAATTCCGGAGATGATTTACCTAGATTTATTTTTGAATCCATCATCAATGAATCTTGTGAGCGTGCTTAACTTGATCAGATGCAGTGTTAAGAAATAAATGGCCCTAGAAAAATGTATGGATTGGAGAACTTCTTAAATCGTTTTTTTTAATTGAATTTATTGAATTAAATGAATATTTTGTAATATAAGTAGCCTACCAAACAAAACTTGAAATCCAAAATTACTTTCAGAAAAGGGATTGAGTATAAAGTTTTTCGTACAAAAGAGTTGAGTAGTTTGCATTTAATTTTAATTGGTGGGACTTATAAAGAATATAAAAGAAAGAAAGAAACAACTATATTTTTACAAGAATAACAACTTAGGTTCACAAGTCCGCCGTGACAGCTGGTCCTTGGCCATACCTTTTGGCATTGAACTTTCCCGGATTATCCGTACCAATTCACAGCTGTGTGGACTGGAATTGTGAGTGAAGATGACTTATTCAAGGTCATCGAATTTTCTCACACAGATCGAGATTCAAACTCACGTCCGACATAGACAAGGAATAATTGGCACGTAAAGAAGGCATTGAAAATTGGTTCTTCTATATGACTAAATTACCTGACAATATAAATGAAAAGATTGATAGTGGAAAGTCCTTCGCTCTCTTGTGGCAGAGTTAATTCACACTAACAAGTTTCAAATGTATTAAAAAAAAAATGTCTTAAATAGTCGTAAAGTTACCTCAGGTGTGAGCATAATCTTGCATCATTTTATTTCTTTAAAACAAGCATTGCAATGAAGCTATAAGAGGAATAAATAGGTCGATTTGAGTAGAAACTACATCTCATTTCACTTTACTGCATATGCATAATTTGATAATCGTTCTTAATTTCAATGACTTATCTCTTTAACATTTTGAGTTAGTAGAATTAACGCTCCGACAATTTCCATTTGGAAATTAGCAAGATGATCTCGTAGCCAACACATATCTTTGAATCTCTATTCTTTCACGACTATGACAAGGCGATGTTATTGAACCAAAATGATTATGTCTATTACAATTTACATGCTCAAAGAAATTATTCTATGAATCTTGCTGTTTTGCCAAGACCACACATGTGCCCACGGTAATCATTAAAGACAGTAGGCCTACAATTACGTCATTATATGCAGTTGTCCATAGTATCAGTAGTGATCTAACAAAATGGCCGGTACAAGCAACGCTGTTGCAGTTTACCGCATTTTTAGATCCTCATCAGGACGTTTTCAGTGCATTATTTCGTCTTTGCAAAAATCGGAATTGCAATTCCAGTATCATCGGCGGCTTGCGAACGCACTTTTTCTTGTTTAAAGCTGCCAAAGTCTTATTTGAGGAATGCAATGACAAACACTAGATTAAGAGAACTCGGAGTCTTGCATATTGAGCGAGAACTCTCTGCGCCCATAGACCTAGATGATTTCATTGACAATTTCTCAGAGCAGCACAAGAACTTGAGGATAAAGCTCTTGTAAGGAAACTAAAAAAGAACGATACACATATGAAATTAAGACTTACATTTTTTTCATTTTAACGCACCAAATAGTTCGAATTGAGTCTTAACATTTTTTTTAAAATTTAGGCTTCTGATGGGACAGCTATTTCCCTGTCCCAGATTGTGCCGCTGACACGGCACTTGGATTGTCTTAGGAGCCCCCCCCCCCCCAAAAAAAACCCAAACGAAAAAGTCTAGTTACGCCACTGCTGTCTTAGCCTATAGCCTACCCAACAAAGTTTAGTTCGATGCGTGAAAACACATCACCACCTTCAAATTGAAATTTAATAAGGTTGTATTGATATATTGGTTTACATTGTAACTGTTTATAGATTAGGAAAACGCCACCAATAGAATTAACGATTAGAATTATTTAAACGGTTGTTGAAACATTTCGTCAACAGGTGTATGTACTTTATTCTGTAATTCATTTTTACCACGACACCTTCATAATTATTTGCTGAGTATTGTGTTCACTGTGAAATTTGCAAACCAAACCAAGGGCCTACATGATTAAGGGTCTTTGTCTGTATTTTAAATCCTGAAGTTTGATTTATGTGTTATTAAGAAGTGCCTTTAGTTAGTAAGTACAGTATGAGGAACTCAGAGCGTCAACGAATCCGCGATGCACAAGAGCATGCAAGGTTAAAGAAATGTAATGCGAAAACCATTTTATGGAACATATCAATTTATCACATTCTTACTGGAACGTTTGTGTCCTTGTTGGTTTGGTTTGCCATCAGAAGTATAAACAAAAGAATGAAATTCACCAATTTAAAATCTTCTGCATTAGTACCTCTAACTAGAACAGTATGTAAACAAGCCGGATATGACGTAGATGATTTATATGATTTATATGATTTATCTTTGATCGTAAATAGTTCCGAAGATCAAATTTATACAGAAGGATTTAATAAACATTATTTTAACCAATTTGTAAGTGATAAATTAGATCCCAATCGACCTATTCCTGACGTCCGACATAAACTGTAAGTATTCCTTCAGCTGATATCATCTGGATTTGGTAAATAACTTTACTGTATACATATACCTATTATATTTTATCGGATAGACAAGATACTAATTTTCTAAGCTTTTTCATAAGGTTACATGCAGATGGCGAAAGGTTGAGATGAGATGGTGTTTCAATCCATGATTATCCTTTATCTTGGGCGGAATGTATCAATAATAGGAATCTTTTACTGTCTTCCTGATGATAAAATAAATCATGCCCCGCCTATTGTCCACGGTAGAGATTCACTGACAAATCGAAATTGATAAGGCTAATGCCACTGTCCTTTAAAAACTTCCCTGTTAAGAAGATGTGTATATCGCTTATTTCTATCAAATTTAGATGCAAAAACAGAAACAATCCAATATTCAACCTACCTACTGTTAGTGTTATAATATGTTTTCTAAATGAAGCTTTCTCAGCACTAATACGAACCATCCATTCTGTCATCAATAGAACTCCAGCAGAACTTCTTAGGGAAATCATTCTTATTGACGATTCCAGTTCGCTTGGTAAGTTAGAAACTACTTAGCATTTCTAGTATTAGATAACCCACTATGTAGAATAAATTCAGATGGTCATGCGTTTTGTTATCTTTGAAACATCGTTAGACAGGATTGTGTATGCTCCAGAATCTAGTAAAATTGTGTTGGTTAGTAGTTTTTAGTTTAAATATTAAAAAGTAATAACTTAAGTATTTAAGTATTGTACGCGAATTTTTACGTATTTAGACTTTGGCCAAAACATATTGTAATCGTTCGGATTATTTTTTTTTTTTTTTTTTTTTTTTTTGCGATTCTCGGATGAGTTTGCGGACAAACTGGTAAAAGGTACAGAAATTCTAAATCTACAGTTGATCTTAGAATGATTATATTATCAAATAAAACAAAACCGGAAGTTCTATCTCTGACCGGAAGTGAGAAGTTGAGTTTTTTTTTGCTTTAGCAAGTTTATTTTTACTTCGATTTCGACCGGATTTTCAGATTTGAAAACTTCAATGTATTTGTCAACTAACAATTATATGTTTCATGCAATTCGGTTTAATCCTTAAACCACGATTTGCAATTCAATATTCAAGGGTCATCGGCAAAAATTTCATGGAGACCGATTTTTAAATTTCGTATTTTTTTCGAATTATTCAAATTTCGATTTTTTCAAAATTAGGTCACTTTAACGGCTACGGAAGATGTGACCCACTTAATCTATGACCTTGGAAATTAGGTCAAATAATATTCAATATATTGTCTACGAGTAGGTATTTTTTAATTTGGCTTACTTAAAAAATTGATAGAGATAAGTTTACTTAAATACAGCAAAAATTGATAATTTTCATATTTTCGCCATCTTTAACCGTTACGGAAGGTGTGAACTAATTATTTTTTTGACTTTGAAAACTAGGTCAAATGATATTCAATATATTGTTTAGTTGTAGGTCATTGCAAATTTAGCCTACATAATATTTTCAGGCTCTCGAAATACGTTCATAATTGTAAGCAATTCTAGTTTATATCTGGATTCTGTTTTAATTTTTCAATTGTATCACAGAGGATTTAAAAGGGAACCTTCAAACGCACCTTAAACTCGAATATTATAAGAAAGTCATCTTATTAAGAAACAAACAGAGACAAGGCTTGATTATGTCAAGGATAATTGGTTCAAGGCAAGCTACTGGCGAGGTTAGTGCACAATAAGTTCATATTAGCATATTTCAAAAGACAAACCTCAGAAAATAAATGTGTAGGTACTTGCGCCCAGATATAACTGACCTTTATTTAATATCTGATATCATTCTCTTATGGCGAAAACCTTTTAGATATATATACAATTCTGTGTTCATAAGCTAAATAGTTTCGCTCTTTGCTCTTTCGCTAAATTCGTTGCTGATTCACTGTCAAGGTTTTAATTTGTACCATAGCCAAATCACTGGTCTTTTGTTGAAGGTATTGGTGTTTTTAGACAGTCATTGTGAAGTGAATACTGAGTGGATTGAACCATTGTTAGACAAAATAGTTTTGAATAGAAAGACTGTGGTATCACCAATAGTAGATAGTATTGATTCCTATACTATGGTCTACGATTCAGTTCCTGTACTTATGGGAGGTTTTAAATGGAATTTGTTCTTTAGATGGGATCCAATTCCAGTCAGGATCAGAAAGAAGCTTTCAGATCTATCTCATCCAATTGAGTAAGTTACGAAGTGATGTAGGGACTCAGACCGTTGAATCGCAAGTTGATTTGAGACCTCCATTACAACTTCCCCCTTGCAGTTTCGTAACCATAACTATGATATAATTTCATATTCGAGGAAAGCTTTATCAAGTATATAATTTTACTGTCTCATAGTTGAACGCATTTCTTACAAAAGACATATATTCGTTCAAAGTAGGACACTAATTTATGTCCAGTTTAGAACAGAATGTGAATAAAAGACTGGTCAAAAACTGATTTACAAAAGGTAAAAAAATAAAATCTTTCTTTCATTGCACAATAAGCAGTTGCAACACCAGAAAGACGAATAATTGATTTCAAATATTTGCCTCTATTCAGATCTCCAACAATATCTGGTGGATTGTTTGCTATAGATAAAGAGTATTTCAGAGAACTGGGAGAGTATGATCCTAAATTGAAGATCTGGGGAGGCGAAAATATGGAGATATCTTTTAAAGTAGGTTTAAAGGGATAGTTTCGATTCTTGGTTCATCGTACCTAGGTATCAGAGACGAGACTTGTTGAGCGAGGTTAATCGGTTAAAGAATATATGCACAGCTTGCTGTCGGAATTTGTGTCTTTGCAAGATATGTTGATAACGTCTCGTGACAATGTTTAGCTGTCAGAGATATCAACAAGACCCTCACAGAGACAAGATAAACGGATAAAAAAGGACATTTCTTTGCTCGAGGTATATTTGAAGGAATATATCTGAAGATTATTACTAATTACATAATTATATTCAAGAACCAAATCAACTTCCCATTTATGCTGATTCTGTACCTTTTTTCGGTTGATTCATCAGAACCAAGGCTTGGAAATTCTAAAACATTATTGAAGATAAGTGTCGACAATAGGTCCAAAGATAACGATGTCAATATATAAATAAAAAACAGAGATCCCCTTGAAAGAATAAAAGTTGACCACAAAGATTGTTTGATAATTGATAATCTGAACTGATTATTTAGGTATGGCAATGTGGGGGTAGGATTGAAATTGTGCCCTGTTCAAGAGTTGGGCATATTTTTCGCAAAGCTCAACCAAATAACGACAAAAATAATGTCAATATTAAACGAAATTTGTTACGTGTAGCACATACGTGGATGGACAAATATCAGGTAAGATATAAATATGGTCATTCTTTTTGGATGCCTTAACAATGTACATGTATTGGTATTAGAAGTAGGCCAATTTATCAATGTCAAAAAATGTCAATAACCTTGTCAGACCACATTTAGGTGACAGATGTCTTTGTATATTAGAGCATAACATGTTACACGAGGTGACTTTGATCTATACTCTCAAAATGCAGTAAACTAAAGCAAAATGTTCAAATTAGATCAAAATGATCTGTAAATCGTACTTCACCTTAAAGTTGGTTATTCCCCCCTTCCTTCTGAAGAGAAATAGTATATTTCAATTTGATGAAAATACTATACTACACGCGTAATACTACCATTTCAAATGTGTGGCTTTGTGGGAATTCTGTTTTGTGTGAATCGGGGTTAATACCTCTTTTTGCTCCTCTTTATTTCTCAGTAGAGTCTGTGTTACCAGAAGTTCCAGAAAACCAGATTATGACCTCAATATCGTTCAATGCACAAATCATTTGTTTGGTAGACTTAATATAATTAATTTTTTTCGAGTTATAGAAACCAAAGATTATGTACTACAGACTTGGGTAAAAAGAGGTTTAAATTGCTCCTAATACATTTAGGTTCAAATCCCACTTGAATTCCATTGAAGCAAACATTTCTGTCCACAGACATATGTGTATGGTGCACGACCCAATTTACGCGGTGTAGACTATGGTGATATAACAGAACGATTGACATTACGAAACCGATTACGTTGTCAATCTTTTGCATGGTACTTGAAGGAGGTCTACCCAGAGCAGGTCAGATATAACTTGTATATATTTGTTGAATCATGATTATTCAACGACATGTTTGTGATAGTGAAGATGCAAAGACAAGGGAAATAATAATAATACCAACCGATGTCGGATATTTCAACATAGCAGTTAAAACAATCTTTCATGTATTAAGGCATTAACGTTGGGTCCGTCAAGTGGTACTTGGTAGAACGGACACGTTGAGCCAGTGGTTATAATGAGAATAATAACCTCGGGTCACAATTATTAGGTCCAATGGGAATCATGCAACACGACCATAGATAATTTCTACACAACCACCAGCAGCCAAATGCAGACCACAATTCGCACTATTAATCCCGCTATCTTTCATTGTACCTATTGAATCTAAAACTGTATCAATTTTTTTGCTAGAGTGTACCCAGTGACGCAGATTATGAACAGAAAGAAGACAAACGAGAAAATTTGTTAAGAAATACCTATTTGAAGCATTTTAAACATGAAATTTCCAGACGAGGCAAGGTATTGTTTTAAAATCCTAATTAATATAACAAAAAAGCAGATGATTTTTACATATGCATTCAGACAACGATTTCCTTAAGATTTGTTAACTGTAAGAATGGATGCCAAAAGTGATGTCTTTTCACCAGAATATGCAATTTCTATCAGTAGTATATGTGATGGGAATATGTGTGATATGTTACCTTATGAAAAATGAGGTATGCTAATGAGGTATGCTAATTAGGTATGCTATAGTCAAACAGATTTTGTTTCTCATCCCGGTTCCGTTAAAGGGATAATAGGCGTTAGAAAGAACATAAAATTTAAGTTCACTCAAATTTGGACAATAACGGTATATATCTATCAGTGGACTTACCTATACATCAAAATCCCTCTAAAATCCGATAAATCCCCAAAATAAAGTAGTTAATCATAAAACGCTTGAGCCATCCATCAAGCGATTTTCAAATCGTGTAAATATAAAGGGAAGTAACTCTAACATGTGGGTTTTCACGCGTCCTCGACCCCTACGGACTCGGACCACTAAAACATTTTATGCTAATGATTGTATATTGAGTCCGTTCTATTTTTAGAAATCCTCTTTCTCCCTTCCTTTGGGGGTGTTTGCATGCCCATTTTGGACTAATTTTTGGTCTAGATTTGAAATTTGATGTCTGAAATTGCATTTTCTTTCAGAATTTCTGAGATAATGAGAAATTTAATTGGCGGAAGGTTATTTCTAAAAATAGTGGTTTTGTGTGCAGTGACAGTCAAGCGGATGTTGATAAAATGTAGTGGTTTACTTTCATTTTGTTTAGTTCAAAATTTTCATGGTCATGCTATATTGGATTTTTGTACCGAAACCAAGTATTGGCCTGGCTTTCATGTGGCATATAAGAAAGTTTTCAACGAGATTTCTGGAAAAAGTTCTAGAAGGTTGAATTTTGTGATTTAACATGGAAATAGATGGCAAATGAATTAGCGGACTAAGTCCCTACTGTTGAATTCCACAATGATGTTTTAGCGTTGATTTACCAGATGCTTTTATTCTCAAACTGAATGGAATGGTCGCTGGCTCACTTTTTTTTTAAAATTCCGAATATATTTTTATTGTGGCTTTTTAAAATTTGGTAAAGTGTGGGATGCATACTTATTTTACTAATAGTCAATATGAAACACAAATATAAGCCGTAGGACGAGTGTATTCTAACGCCTATTATCCCTTTAAAACATAAACACAACCAATCCATTATATTTTCAAAGGTATTGAGGGTAACACATTTTGAGGGTATGGCCAATCTCTCAATTGGAATATGCAAATTGGTGTGTTCACCATAAAGTTAAATTAAGAATTTGTTCATCCCAACATGCTGATGCCCATTTAGATACTGTTCATATCGTCGTAGCACCCGGAAATGACCTGAATTTGAACAGCATAATGAACTGAAATTATAATACTATGAATGCTTAACAAATGCGAGTGAGTGTGTAATATAAAGATAATGGGTATACCATTAAAATATCAGGAAGAACAATTGCTAAATTTGTATTCAATTGCGAATATACCAAGCTGTGCACATAATTTTTTCATTTCAATCATTTCAATGAGACCAACGTTCATATTTAATTGAGATATGAATCATACCCTTAAAACCTTTTTATACGCTTGGACTGATTTAACCTTTTATACGCTAGAAAATAAAATGGTCTGATTTAACCTTTTATACGCTAGAAAATATAATGGTCTGATTTTACCTTTTATACGCTAGATAATATGATGGTCTAATTTAACCTTTTATACGCTAGAAAATATAATGATCTGATTTAACCTTTTATAGGCTTGACGTTTAATTTTGACGATATTTTGACCCTGGTGATATGTTTGACTATGGTACATTCTATCCTTAGGTATTACATGTAAAATCGGGATTATGTTTAGGCTATGATTATGACCAAGAATATAGAAATATGGTAGTTTTAGTTTATTGTAATTCTAAATATGCCTTGGTAAGTGAATAATTCTTCTAGTGTAAACTAAATGAACCCCCAATCATTGTTGATTATACTCATTTCTACTGACTGTCTTAAAGGAATATTGGAAATGTTGTCGTATATTGTCGCCACGCATGTCCGTCCGTCCGTCTAAGATTGCTTGTAAACGCGATAGTGACTATAGTTTTCAGTGGATTTGAATGAAGTAAGTGTGATCATTTATATTGATGAGATCTCGGACGATTTTTCGATGAACTGTTTTTGAGTTATTACACACGCGTCAAAGTAGACTTGAGAACACGATGGAGACTACATTTTTTATCTGATTTGAATGAAACTTAGTGTGAACATTTATATTGATAAGATCTTGGACAGGTTCGAAAGTGTAAATTTTTCGATTAACGGTTTTCGAGTCATTGCCCTTGACTTAGTCAAAACACGTCAAAATAGACTAGTGAACACGATAGAGACAACAGTTTCGCCTGATTTGAATGGAATTTAGTGTGAACATATTTATATTGATAAGATCTTGGATAGTGACGATTTTCTATGAACGGTTTTTAAGTTATTGCCCTTGACTTAGAACAAAACGCATCGAAATAGATTGTGAACGCGAAAGAGACAACAGTTTTCATCTAATTTGAATGAAAATGGGCGTGAACATTTATATTGACAAGTGAGTGGAAATTGCACCTTACGAAAATTGCTTGTGAATGCGATAGACAATACAGTTTTCATCTTATTTGCATGAAATTTGATGTGATCACTTTTATTGGTGAGATCTTGAACATGTTCAATATTTACGATTTTTCTATGAACTATATTTGAGTTATTGCCCATGACTTAGTCCAATCGCATGAAAATTAGCTGGTAAACGACGAGACTAGGTTTCATTGGTTTCATTTATATTGACCAGATCTTTGATTAGGCCAAAATAATGTTATAGTTTTAGCCTGTGTTAAAACAGAAAATATAGTTTCAAGGGGGTGTATCTTGCTAGGCAGTAGGCAACCATTTGTTTTTAGTCATATTATATTTATAGCAGCAACTTAGCTTTAAAACTTTGTCATTACATATCGAAATTATTGCGCTCTAAAGTCGTTCCTTCTGAGATACAATATGTCTTCTATATCTCCGTCTTTTTTATTTCTAAACATTTTGCTCTGTGCATTACAACGTTGTTTACAAAAAGAAAAAAAACTTTCTCAACTTTCACTCTTGTGGTTTCTGACAATTATAAATCATTTTCTTCTTCAGAAACTATTGGAAAGTAACCAACATGACTTTCGACCTGGTGGTAATGATTATTGTTTACATATTAACACTGCTGATTCATACTTAGAATTGGAATCTTGTATCTACTCAGTACAACAGAAATTTATTTGGAGAAAAAAGGTATGCGTAACAATTTGCCAACCTTGCATTGTGATTGAGGCATCTCTTAGATTCACTTCTAGAATCTCGTTATTATATAGTTTACGTTCATTAGTACCCGATTTCACACGTCATGTGATAAATTTCTAGTATTTAGTAACCCTTAAGTATAGAATCTAATAATTCGTCAAAAATAATAGGCATTCTTTTTTGTGGTTTGATGGTAGTGACTTTGGTTCTGTTTTGTAATTGCAAGTACGTTCCATTTTCCTTGAGACATTGTCGCCGTCGCAATATGGCTCTCTGAGGATACTAGCCAGTAAAGTCTTTAATTTAAATATATTAAAGTACATTACGATTTTGTTTTAATCAGGCGTTTACTTCTTACATTACAGGATAAAATTATCCAGCTGATGAATCCAGGAACAGGCAAATGTCTGTATCCACTTTCTGACGATGAAGATTCTAAATTGCATGTTGGTTATTGTATATTGGATATGAATTTAAATTTTGCCATGATAAAATAGTAATTTGTGAACATTGTTTTATGATGACGATAACTTAGATGTTTTTCAGTTTAAAGGTCAAAGTTCAACATTTTCGAAGGTTGTTTTGCACCTTGAATATATGATGTACAAAAAGTCTTCAGATGTACCGAAACTGTACGTAAACAAATTCATTTTAGTTTTTGTTTTTTACATAAGTTTATCTTCTGCCTAAAAATGTGGGTGTTTGCATATTGTTCATCTTGTTGACAAGACGGATTATATTTGATCATCCAGGCGAACGCCTCAAATGTCGAGTAGTCTATAAAATAACTGTATTTCATAGAATCGTGAGAAGTTTCGAATATTTTTATGATCTACAATCTGTTTATTTTGGTCAAAGTTGTTTTTTGTGTATTCAACCAAAATATGAATTATCTTGTTTGAGTACATCGCTAAGACGGCTAAAATCGCGACAGTAGGATTCGAACACTTTTACTATTTCTGAGACATACAATAAATGACCTCCGAAAATGGTAAACTAAACAAATCCAAAATTACTCCCTGGCTTTCTTTGGAGGCAGGGGGGCATGTGGACATTTTTTGGGCCCCTGCTCGACCCCTTCATCTAATGTTTATTAACAGAATCGTATTTTATAGGGTTCATTATAAAAATGTCAGTCACGGTGGTTTATTTCCGAGGGTGCACGAATTATAGATAAAAAACAAAGGGTGAATCACGTTGACATGACATAGATTCAATTGTAATTAAGAATAGTATTCTAATGATTATAAAAACTCAACAAATTTATTTCTCTAATAAAACATACAAGGTGCTAAAAATGAATGCAGATCTGATATTCTTTACACTATACAATACAACATAAAGTTATTTTTATCTAAAGGCACAATTGTGAGTTTGATCAATTGTACGCAAGACACATTTCAAACTGAAATTATACACATTAACTAAAGATTACATAGTAAAATATGGCTTTACCAGTTGATAAAACTAAACTACCATTATTGTCACCCATTTTATTTTTCAAAATTGAAAATTAACATATTTACCGGTTTCTGCTTAAAGGGAGAGTCTGTTTTGTTTTTATGAAACATTATAATGATTAAAAACGGTGTAAATTTTACATGAAAATATTGCTTGCCATTTACATACTAAATGCGAGAGTAAATATAATCTAAATATTGCTTTAAAGTATCCAAAAATTACACTTTTTAAAACAGGCGGTTTTAGTCGTGTTTTGTCTTTAAGGAAAAATAATTATCTGTTGGAAATATATTAACTACTTCCGTTTCAGGCAACTTTATTAAGACAATGCTTTGATTAATTTGAAATGAACAATAATGCAATAATTTGGCACAGAAAATTTCTACAAAAATTATAAAATGAATATACACACTACAATACAGGGAAAATATACAAGACACTAGTATCAATAAAAAATACTACTGTAGAAGAGACGAAAAATTCTATGTTAATGCCAATATGCAAGAATCGTATTTACTCATCGGTCAATGAAGGATATGCATACACCTTCTGAATCACCAAGCATAATCCACTTTTGAAAATTAAACGGTAATACAATGCATGCCACGTATTATATTGTCATCTTTTGAAATTGAAGTTGTCCCATAAATGGCGATTTTTTTGATTTTTCGAAATATCGGCAAAGATATAGAGATGACGCTTGAAGCCTTGAGATTCGTCTTTACGAATATACTATTCCATACAGAAAGGCATCATGTAGGTATTTTGAGGAATATGTAAATTAGATCTAAATGGTAACGACATGTGCCTTATTGTTTCTCCAATCAATATCCAGTAGTTATTGGTAAAATATGTAACAAAGAAGAAATATTAAAAAGAATTGAGACAGACACAAAATTCTCCTAGCTACTTCTAAATATAATACTGAAAAAACATGCAGTAGAAAAATCAGAATACAAATAATAATTATATTATGTACAGAAAATGAGATAAAAATTAATGATATTATTATATGATATACACTACACATGTATTGAACATTTTTAGTAAGTATCGTAACTTGAAAGGATAAAAAGCAGTTTTTTTTTAGCAATATATATTATGTCAATCGCAAAAGAACCAGTTGTGTGGTGTGCCAAACAATAAGATAAATGACTATGATTCTTCCAAAATAACTCTTCTTCAAAATCCAAATAAATTACACAGTCGAATTAGCAAAAACCCAAGGAAGTACGTGTGTACGTGCTGATAGTCACTACGCATTTCTTTTTGAAAACAATTATTTTTGTCACTAGTCCTGATAAGGTTTTACATTTCCATTTGAAACCAATGTATACAATTCTATTAATGTAAAAATATGAGAAACAGAAGATAAAACCTAATGTGAAAGCAATTTTTCTCCGGTACTATGTTCACGTATGCATAGCTACAGGCAGTTTCTACAACAGTGTTGCTAGTTGTTAGTACCACTGAATATCTGATCACATTATATACATAATCCACATTGTCCTGACCCCCGACCACACCAAAAATCACAACCATCGGTTTCACAACGACACGTAGCATTTACCTTACAGGGGCATCGCATCATAGTGAACGGAGTGTACTAAAATATCATTCGTCAGGTTGAAAAAAAGCGTCATTACGGGGTAAACTGATCTACTTCCTGTATAATGAATATGGCGCAATTTATCGGATATAGATAACTGAGTATTATACACCTCTGACGTTAACGTTAACGCAATGTGGATATCACACACCGACGTTCGTATTAATTTATGCTTATTATGAACAAAAATCAATGATTTTCACGATGTTCTAATATGTATAAAAACACACATTTTGTACAGCAGTCTTTAAAATGCTGATTGTTGTTATGTATAAATATTGTATGAAGAAAACTTCCTCAAATATCGTTGGTAATTTTAGCTGTAGGTTTGGGCCTATCGGACGGTTTCACCATCATTTCAACATACTTAAGAGATGAATACATATGGATGCTGTTCCATTGGATGCCGTCACGTTGAAAATAGTTGCTATGGAAACCCTTATGGTAGTATTTGCCGTTGAGATGTGAATCGAAACAATTGTTAAACCACCAAGCACCATGATAAGCCTTTGCACAGTTGTCATAGTAACGACCATCATTATCTTTGTCATGGGTACTGAAGAACATGCCATCATGATTTTCCCAATATGACGTCATAGAATCACCTGCGTTTCCATGATAACCACTGACATGAAGGCGGTAGTTATTCTTCTCACCATCAACACCAAAATTATCATATTCGGCGAAAAGATGTTTACCAGTCCAGTCCTCCATATCCATTCTTATCATCGTGTCGTCTGAAAAAAAATAACTGTTTGTTAGTTCAAAATTTAATGATGATATCGCAAATTATTTTATGATGATATATGATTTATGTTTCAATAGTGGCGCCAAAACAAAATTACAGACTAACGCCAACACGGATGAAAATTAATTTGGCTAGTTTTTCAGCCTAAGCCCAAATTGATTATTTCATATTATAACTTCTGAAAGAGATAGATCCGCGTTTGAACAGGGCAAGAAAAACCTACTTGAAATTGAAAAACAATGAAAAAATTGATTAAACTCAAAATTTCGTTTAACATAGTTGTTTGAGTCGCACCATTTATTTCAGGCCATCCGACTTAACGCATATTACATAATCAGGGATCCCAGATTTCCTCTCTTTAATGAAATTTACCTATTTACCTAGCCAGTATCATTTTTGTTTTACCTGCGAATACAATTTACTTCCTAGGCTAGGCTGATATATTTCATTTTCTCTATTTTTGAAGAACCTTACTGGGATCCCTTTATAAAAAAAAAAGAACTGTTCAGCTATTAGAAATATGATCGATCTAAACACACTCCCCTATGAATGTGATATCTACTTTAGTTTTTCAATCACAATGTTCTTTGTTCAAATTCAATTGATATATAAATATGAGTTGGCCCAAAGCAAACGCTTTCAATGAAGTGTTTTGTACAAGTCATGTTTTCAAACAGTCGTCTACGACAACTTAGTGAACAAAGGAAATATATTTGTATTATGGCAAGACCGATATAAGGATGTGTTTTCTGTTGTAGTAAGTGATCGAAAAAGTCGTTTGACGTTAAATTAGCTACACTAGCTACACATGTAGACAGTAATGAAAATATTATTGTTTAATCTTGTAATTTAGTCATTTTGTGATAGAACGACAGGGATATATATATGTTTATAGAAAATAAAACTAAATATTTACCAAGGGTGGTATAGGAAAATGTATCGTCGAAACGGACCACCGTCGAGGAAAGAGATAGACACTCCAAGATTAGAATTAAAC
Organism: Nipponacmea schrenckii; assembly: GCA_030562195.1. Classification (NCBI taxonomy): domain Eukaryota; kingdom Metazoa; phylum Mollusca; class Gastropoda; family Lottiidae; genus Nipponacmea; species Nipponacmea schrenckii. The sequence continues at coordinate 11,347,944 of CM060201.1, forward strand.
GTGTGGAGAGAGCCAAAAGAAAATGGATGGGATCATACTCGTGTGGAAATCATGGATTTACATAATAATCACGTCCATGGGTTAAATTGTGGATGTTTTCCCAAAACAAGCAATACATTTATACCGTCCATGATCTACGACAACGTACATTGTCCACATAATGAAGAGGAGAACATTCTACAACCCGGTCAGCAACAGATACTAGCTTACCCATGGACTGTCCAAACGTTTAATCCACCTAGAGACTTGTTCGGAAGAAATATCAACAGCGCTGGTAGGATGAGCATTGGATCGTATTACAGAGCACCGTCAGCAAAATCTGCACCATCAAGAGTGTGTTACAGACCAACAGAATCAGCTTCAAAGAAGAAACCGCCTTCGAACTTACCGTATACAGCACCAGCCCCGCGAGATCGTAAATTTAAGCCCCCAGAATCGGTTAATTCCCTTCGTAGTAAAGCAGTAATTTATCCCGAAGCTCCAAGCATTACCACAATAGACGACGATGATCATTCCATTCTCAATCCCGAAATAAACGATCCCGAGAAACCATTTATCACTCAATTCGACAGTGTTAGTCAGGTTGCTACGATAGGACGACACGAGTTTCAACAGCCTAAACGTCGAGGTGGTCCTCGAATCGACAGACAGTTTTTACTATCACCTCCTAAACCAGCACGATCAACACCTAAAGCACGACCCCACAGTATGACAAGCACCTTTAAGGAGAGTCCGAGAAGAATTTTTACTGGTCAATATGTAGATCCCAGTAAGTAGAATTTTTTGTTTTTAATTTTCGCATGTATATTTTTAAGAATGAACAGGCAAGTGATGAAACTCCTTTTTTTCAGATATTTCTGACTATAAGTAAATGTTTTGTCATATTCCGCTTTACTGTAAAAACTACTTAACCGATTAAAATAAAAACAAAGTTACTTTAAATTTGTGTATTGAGGGCCAAACGTTTTACTATATACGTATAAAGAACTTTTTCTTAAAAAATTAAAAATATTATGAAATGAAAATGAATGGAGTTTTACGTCCTACTCTTCTGCATAAAAATATTATGACTTCCAAATAATATGTGTAGCGTTGTTGACTTATCTACTTATTTTATAGGAAGTGGTGAAAAGTATGAATATGATATAAAATATAAGAGTCATAATGTTCAAGGTAATAGAAAGAGGGTTATTCAAGCATTATGATTCAGTAACATTGAGAACCATGTGATAGATTACCCAAATGTTGAACATTGTGATGGAATGAACAGTTAATTAGCATTTAGCCGTTTGTGATCGGAGAGACTAATAGTGATTATTGAACATATTTGGACACCGTGTTCGAATAACCTACTACTGGGGATTGACAAAGTGTGTGGTCGGATCTAATATACAATTCGTGATTGTACTTCTATACTCTTTGAATCAGAAAGAATGTACACCTAATGAATAACCTACATATATTAGATTTGACTGACTTGTCAAATAGATAACGCACATTACAATGATGAAGTGTTTTGATAGTTAAATAGGCTGTACATAGATATTATGAAGTATGAAATTATGTCAGGTGAGCTTTATCAACGAGCCCTTGAAATATGAAGAACATAACCTTAATTTGGAAGCAATCATCTCAATCAATAAATCAAATAATTGACAGTCTCAAAATTAAGTTCACGTTATCGTTATAATGAGAGAAAGAAATTGAATATATTTCACAAAGAAAAAACAACCCCAGATCCTTTCGGCCAGTTTGGCCTTGGCTTAATTTCTCGGCATTGCCTTTCCCCTTCACAACTAGGCGTACCAGAAAAAATGAGGAGATATAACCAAGTCACCAAAGTTCCACAAGTAGACCAAGGAAAGAACCCACGACCACTATATAATTGACTTAACCAAGCAAACCACGTTTTATAAAGATTAAAAAGCCCTAGCCGACTGTGCTACAGAACAAAATGAATCTCATTCTCACCTTGTGTTGTCAAAGCATGTATCTTGTCATTACCCAACCAGAATTCACCTTCTAAATTACCAAAACCATCTTTATATTCCTGCCATTTTCTAAAGAAATCCACAGAGCCATCTTGTCTTCTTTGTATTACCGTCCATCCTAGAATATAAACAAATAAAAATGAATATGAAATTGAGGGAGTGTGCGTCTTGTGTGTTTGTGCCTGATTGGGATGTTGAACAAAAACAATGCCTCGCAATGTGCAGTAGTGGATGTTCGACTTTATTAGATTCGAATGTACGAATTCTGACCCAAAGAAATATTTGAGATGTTTCTTGACACAATATAATAATCTGTTTTTGATTGAAACTAATCAAATTCATCTGAAATTCATAAGAGTTTTAATCATTTGATTGAGATAATTAGATTAATTGATAATGTTTGGGAATTTGTTTTGGCGATTTTTAGTTCGTTAGGTATAAAACTTGACCTATATTGCGTGGAATTTAATTCTAAACTAATTGCTACACTCAAGGTTGCCACAGTCTTGAATGTCTGTTTCGCATACTGTCAGGTTTTTATCAAGATAATGTCATATCGGTCGAAATACAGGTTGCAAAGCAAGTTAAGTTGCATAATAAAAAAAAAAATAGCTTCAGTTTAAAGGTTTTCGCTGGATCAAGATAATCCAAGGTCTATGTTGTAGGAGAAATGCTCCTGTATTATTTGTAATTCGTTAATTACTATTAGAGAGAGTATCTGAAACAAAAATAAGCCATGCAAGTGAAGCCGACTTGGGTTATACATAATTTACAATATAAGAAGTGTACTTGTTAAATAGCTACATTCAAGCAAGAAAGCAACATAAGACAGCTTACCTTCAAACCTTCTCTTTATGAATCAATGAAAATAACAATATATAGGAAACGTGCAGATATAATAATTATAATCACCAATTAAATGAGAAAATAATTTCGTAATTATTTACGAAAGGGAGTGCGATGAAAGTACTACAGGAAGACCTGGATTTTGACAAAGGGCAATTCGACAATCCGGTAATATTTCACAGCATTAATGGCTGATATTTTGAATTGGTTCAATAAAAAACGTTGGCAGGAAAAATTAACCTCTTTGGAAAAGAGCATACTCATTACTGTAACTAGGAACACAATACTAGTACACCTACCTTTAAACTACAGAATATTAGTTTCAAACTTACCTTAATTTATTTTCATCAAAAAGTTGCAAACTGCAAAATGACTAAACTTCAAATATAACATAATGTACAGAAATGTTAGTGGGATATTAATTAAATGGGTGTAAGAAAATATTGTGAGAAAAAGACTTGGGGAATTCATATAAAGGGAAACAACCATGAAATTTTTTTTTCTCTCGTGCAGTTTTACGTTGACTGTCTTAATCTACATACCTCAGATGGGGAGTGAAAATCCGAACATGTCTCATTCTTTATCTTAGCTCGAATATATGGATGGATAAAAAATAAACCAAAGCAGGTTGTATCCCTTTAAAACAGGTTTAAGTAAAGAAACAGAAAAGGATTGTACAAGTGCTGACATAAAATTACAGAATCATAGACAATTATAATACACTATACCTGAATTGTTAAACATTTTACATCTGGCTTTAAAAGGTTCTTCAAATCCATCTGGTTTGATCATAATGTAGTAATCTCCTTTGAACTTCATACCACCCCACTTATATACTTCTTGACAATCTGAAATAGAAATGATACATATAAATATTAACTAATACACTTTATTTTTATACACAACAGTACCGCGAGTTCCAAGATCAATTTTCATTATATTTCCAGAGATATTTCTCTTCAGTTGTGCAATACAAAACATAAAGACCAGCACTTAGCATAGGCTTGTGAATATGATACAAACTTAACTCTTAACAGAGTTAAACTTAAAAATTATTCATATTGATAATGATTCTGTACAAATAATTGAATATTGATTAATGTGTTTATGTGTTAATAATGTTTTGTGATGTTTGTCTATGCGTTTATTTCAAGGTGTTGTTCTATACACCGAATGTCTCCATTTTTGCTGGTATATGTAGTCGTTTATATGAATCTGAGGAAAATGCTGAAGAATGCAAAACAAAGTAGATTCTAAATTTCTATGCAGATATCTAAAAAAAAGTGGTTACTGGAGCATATTGTGTAATAAATAAAATTTATCTAGTTTTCGCATTGACAGATCAATCAAGCATCAAAGTTTTTACAATATTAATGCGATCTAACTTGATTTCGAAGCATAAAATACACTTCATCAAATTTATCGAGTAGTGAAGATCGTCGACAAAAGACGGCATAATCTGAAGAATTTTGATTATTAATGGTAGATAACTCGTGGTGGTATAAACATCACAAAGTATAGTAATTCAAAATATGTTTCAAATCAAAATCCTTTCATCAACCATAAAAAGATAGGACTGATAAACTTGCCACTTTAATAAGAACAAAGATTTTCTCAGGTCCAAGGCATGATTTGTTCTATATTTGATTCTTAATCGCCCAAACCATCTCAGTACCGATACTATCACCAGATTGCCTGGGCGTTGACAGATCGTAAGAGGTATATTCCTCAAGATTTGAAAGCTTGAATGTAATATGATTAGGAATGTTTTATGGAACATTTATTTATACATTTAAATTTCGCCAGGCTTAACCACTTGGTATACTTGATAAGTAGATTTGGCTATGGTGGATAACGTTTGTATAGAACACATTCCACCGATCATCAGTTTTACATCCTTGTCTAATTCTTTACTAAGTTATAGTTTACTTTTTGTTTTAACTTAAAAGCAAGTGAAAGCGATCTTTCCCAAGAAAATACTTCTATCGATTTTCAACAGAAATTCAAGTACATGTATCTTAAAGATAAATAAAAACAATTGTGTCAAAAATTGATAGAAATAGATTTAAGTAATTTTTTTAATGGTGCACAAAACACCAAAAGAGAAATTATTTTGAAAAAAAAAATTGATGCTCTCATGTATTCATGCATCTACAATTATTAATGCCAAATTTCACTGCACGTAAATATTCACTTAACGACATTTAATAAAAAGATGTAATAATATTTATCCTACTTGTCTGTCTAATGTCTATAGTGCAACAAAATAGTTATCTATAGGCCTATAATGTCAATGAAATCAGGAAAATATTCAATGGTTTACTATATAACGTTCATAAAGCCACTTATTGCGACTCCCCACGTACTTAGAGTGGGCTTAAAAATAACTAAAACATTCTTTCAACGTCGGTCTTTCTCATCTATTTAGCCGTAATAGCTCTAATTTGATAGTAATTCCATAAAACAGAATGGTTAACTCGTTTCAAATGCATCAAAACCACTTATATTCAGCAATAAATCAAACCCTTAGAGTGCCTTCATAAAGTTTTCTTTCTAATGTTGAATTTATCTTAATTTATTAGCATCTCTTTGAGCAAATTCACTTTAAATGACTTTAGATTGAAATTACACTATGATCATACATTACAACCAAACTTTATCTAAAATTCTGCTATCAAGGTCCCATTTCTAAAATGGGCAAAATAAAACCATGTCTTTGAAAGCATACTTGTATGTGAAAATAAAGCGATCATAATACAAATTCTCTTTAAAAGGAGTTTTATTGGAAGTTTTCATACGTTTCAATGTCTCTCGTATTCAAAATGGCAATCAGATTTCACTTTTGGTACGAAACCAATAATTTAAACCGCAAATATTATTCAATTAAAAACTATACCACAAAATACCACATAATTTTAAAGAGGAAATGGGTACTTATTTTAGTCACATGTTTTGATTTATTTTAAATCGTACCGAATAAACTTATACGAAATACTTACTTTATATTTAGTGGTTGAATTGGTTTGCAAACTATCAAGCTGAAGCAAAACGAAGACTAAATCTTAATGTATGATTTGTATATTTCCAAATGGGATGAGATTTTGAGCCTAGTGATTCATAATTGAAAATTCGTTTTGTCCTTATATATTCTGTTAAAAGTTGCTTTCATATTTCTTGTGGTTTGTCTCTTTTGTGAGGTTATCCTACCTACTTCTAAGTGCTGTGTGTATGTTTACATACCAATATTCCCATAAGTACTACGAGTAGTTATATATGTTATTTATATGGTGGTCATGACCTAAGGTTAGTTGAGATGAATCATACTATAAGTCTTAGAAATAAACACGAATTGTTGCCCAACATTGGTTTCAGTTTTAGTAGGAATTAATAAAAAATTCTTGTATCCTGACGCACTTGATATTAAATGTTTCCAAAAAGCCGGCATTGACGTAACCGACTGTGGTCAGAATTGGTCAGATGCCGCGACGTAGTCTAAATGTGAGAACGCTTTACCAAACGGTCTCATCTCTAACAGGTACCACCTGTTGTCTGTTGCCATGAAGAAGAGTATCAACATAAGTTTGTGTTTGGATTTGAATCTAAGAGACCTAAGCTCAAGTGAGCATTACTGCGTATAAAAATATAGAATTGATCATGGATTTATAACCTAATCGTAATATGACCCAATGTAGCCCAACCCATCATGCAATAGAATCATCATCACCACCTGTTATTCTTCAGAGACTTCAATAGTTCCCAATGTTTATAATTCACCTCACTACAATCAGGTCTCAGGGGACACAACTCCATCTGTTAATATCTTAATTGCTACTCAAGTGAGAATAACATTCACTCCACCAGTTGTAGATCATACATCAATGATGGATGTTTACGTTCCACTTTTTACCTTCATACATTATGTGACGTTTCATTTTTTCCAAGATTCCTATTGACCATGTTTTCTCTTTAATAACGATACAGGATTTGGATATATGGTACGAGTCTTGTGAGAATGCTACATATACAAATAGTATATCGTTTGATCATCAAACATTACAACTATTCAAGGTAAATCATATCCAAATATATGCTTGAGACGCCCAGTTATCTTAGAAGTATATATGATTAATCTTGTCTAACCTTGTTTACCAGTATAAGGTCTCATCATAGTTTTTTAATTAGAAAATACCATCAACAGTGATTAAGAAAAGTACAACATGTTTGGTGGTAATTAGATAAATAGACCTGTCTTGTTTGTTTACTATTGATAAACTAACCAGACTCGTGGCAATGACCGATATTGACCACAATAACAGCCAAAACTTTAGGATGCTAAAACTACATCAAAATAATACAATGATTAAATTTCTAAGTTCTATATTTAAAAAAACAAATACAATTGTGAAACAAGTCATCTCCAGGAGTATTGACGAACCCAGACGCACAGAATAAGAATCTGTGCATCTTTTAGTAATTCTATACAATGTTCAGACCACAGGTATGGTTCAAAGGAAAATTCATTACGGTCATATCCCACCATGTTATAAATGCATATGATGTGTACAAATATATATAAATTCAGCGTAGATAGAACATTTGTTAACCTCGGTTGGCAATCGTCATTTTGAGACCGAATATCCAACTTAAGGCGTATTGTTATAAAAAGAACATGAAGGAAAGATAAAACGATATGATTTTGTTAAGAAAATATACCGAGTTGCCTGTATTTATACTGAGTACCCGCCATAAATCTCTTATACAACAAACATTCACCCAGAAACATTTCATATACAAATAATATATTCAGGGACGTTTCGTACACTTTCTGAATTGAAACCGGCGTTTCTTGTCTGCGATGTACACTTACATGCAATTTCTTATTCAAGAGCTGTGGAATTTGTTTAGTTTAGGTCTCTCTTCTCTTGTGAAAGAAGACATTCTCGACTACCCCGTGGACATTATAATAACATTTTAATTAGAAAAGGCTTTCTAACATTGCTAAGAGGATCAAATTTTCATTGTGGAACAACATGTGGAAGATATACAAAGAGCGTTTTTACTCTTGCCCAATGTTGCAAGGGCAGGCTTTTGTTAACAACTGACTAGATATCTTTCACGTGCGCAGCTTAAAGCTATTTGTCTTTTACATACTGGCTATTATCTTTCTATAACGAATGATCCAGAGACGACGAAGCATTTGAGATTTTGTCGGTCGACTGATACTTCCTATATATATTTCAAAAGAGTACCAATTTTTAACAAATAACAGTTGATGAGCAATATTTTAAATGCTTCACCAAAGGCTTCCTTGTCCTCAAGTATCCGTGGTGACGACGAAAGGGACGTGTATCATTTCGTCGATTTTTTCGGCATGTGAATTTATATGCGGTTGCGATTTGGATATACTTTCCAAATTATATCCAGAAATATAATGTTGTTGAGTGCAAATGTCGCCAGAAAACATCAAAGTAACACACAAAACGTAGTTCGGTCAGTAACTTGACTTTTTCAACATTTATTTTGGCTGTGTTTTCATAGTAAGGTCGAGAATAAATCGACAAACATTAAATAAATTAAAAACTGTTTGACATTTGAAAAAATTACATCAACAAACGTAACGGTTTTAAACAGTTGATTTCTTTCTTGCTAAGTACTACCGACCACGATTTTAATATATAAGTTCCATCAGCATCTCTGTTTTAAATAGAAAGTATAGAAAGCTCCTGTCCAATCTCTCTTGCAACAGGGAGGTAGTCGGTGCTACCTTGACATACAAAACCTAAATAACATCAAAACAACTTTGAGTTGATTAGTGAATATTAAGAATATGTCAAGGTGTTCTAAATATAACAACTAAATCTGCTATATTATAACCTTTTTTTATATAAACAAACGTCTGGAGGAATAGTAAAAACAGTTACTATTTTAATGGTGTACCAACAGACAGAACCAGAAAACATAACACCATAAAGTGACGTCTGGTACCAAAAGTACTTGAATAACACCGTGTTGTAGTGCTTTTCACTTCATACAGATGGTACGATGTGCCTGCTTCATCCTTACTCTTTGATATACATATTGATAACTTTGATTCGACGTTCGATATGTTATCTTTGCTTTTCGTGTGTTCGCCAAAAAAATTGATTTTTTTCACAAGCAAATTGTATAACGAGGGTATATAGTAAGTTGTGTACACCTGTTAATATCGTCCTAAATAGTGTCGAATAGGATCGAAAACAAATCACTATTTGGTACAATCAATGCATCAGATATTATTGAAATTTAACAATTTCGGTTATTTTAGGTGAATGACTTGTTTCTAATCATTTGTTATTCCAAGGAATATTAAAAGATATAATTAAAGTAATGCACCATATTAGTTTTTCATTGAATGACGAGTTTCTTCGACAAATCGAACCAACCTCGTAATATTTTATAGGAAAAACAAGTTACTTTTGTTGATAGAATGTGTAATAAGAAATGACTAAGTTTTTTTCATCACAAAACAGTAAAATCTCGATAATAATAACTGTTGAACAATAGCTAGCAATAGGTCTGTCTATTATTTTCTATGTTCTGTTGTTAAAGGCGCCAGTAGGTACATTATTATAGTGAAGTAGAAATTCCCTCACCGAGCAACTCATAACTATGGAAGATGCATAATATTCTTTTGATAGACCCATGACCACGGTGTATGTCGCTTTTCTGCACCATGCCGGTCAGTAAGACCACACCTAGTATAATTTCAACAGAACAAAATAAACGTTAATTCTCTAATAAATATTTCTCTATATTGCGCTGTATTTAAAATCATCCCTCCGACTAAGTCTAATGTGATTAACGTTAGGAGCGTCGTTTCCTTAAAGTAAGTCCTCTCATCATAATATTTTCAGATGTTGGCGAGATATTCTAAAGGCAATATTTTCTAACAGATATTTAAGTGTGCTGATTATCACTACTTGAAGACAACTTTAAACTAAGTAACTGATAACAGTGACAACTGGTCTAATAAAGCTGTTGAAATATTATCCAATCTTATCGAAATACTGAGTATACGTCGCTTCCTTTCAATGAGATTAGGCATTATGACAGCTCTGGTGACCGATAATACCAATTATGAAGAAAGTTGTTCAACTCTTATAACCCAGTGATAAGGTGTTTTGAAGTTTAATTGATGACACTTGAAGATATAATGCTAACTAAACTGATAATATCTCAATTAAAATCTATACAGTGTTTCAACATCGTCAAGATAACGGAACCTTCAACCCAGTTCAGCCTTATTGTTTCCTTCATTCTTAGTTGCAGCTTCTGATAGATCTTTTTCTACCAATTATACATACACAATATTACATAGTTATTTTTGTAACTTATGATATCACACAATTCAATATTATCCCATTTGCATTTCTGGAAGGGAAAATGGATCACTGACTATGGAAGTCCGTCTGGAACTGAAAATAACTCGTAACGCTGTTCCTTATTATCAGCACATTCAAAGTCGCCATGTAAGACAGTACTTAAAGAATTGCTAATCAATTACTTTCAATCTTATACTTCTCAATTTCAAATTAAATACAGAAAATGCAATTCTTGTGGAAACCAAATTTAAATGCAGCTGATACTGATAAAGCTATTGTCCTATTTGAAACATTGATATTGCACAAACCAATTTAAATTGTAGTAGGAGTATACTTTATTCTCATGAACTGCATGAGAACACAGATATATATTACGTGTATAAGTAATTAAAATGATGTGAAGGCGGACATTATTGAAGATAAAACTTCCTTTCTGATGACCTTCTTCCATGTCTCCCTTTGACTCATTCAAATGTCATAAGTACAGTGCAGATAAGGCCTGTTGCATTTTATTAAGTCCAAAATAGTAACGAGATGGTGACATAGAGTGAGTATGAGTGACAGAGAAAAGGGTCGCGGATATGCGACAGACATAAAACTCAATTTATTTTTTTGAGCCAAACAAATTGAAAGAGACTTCGTAATCTGGCAGTCATATTCTGTGTGTAGTTGTTCTAATAAAAAATCCGTACAAGACAATTCCGTCAATCAAAAATTACGTCAAAAGAATGAAAAAATCGACAGTAAAAGTTGTATATAGTAATAGACTCTTCCCAAGACAAGTACTATCAGGTGTTTTAATGATGTTTTGAAGATCCGGGTTCGCCTCTATTTTGAACGTAGGCATGCGAATTGCCGATGAACATTTTTTATTATCGACCATTCTTGACTTTTGGATAGATCCGGTTTCTTGAAAGGTTGAAATGGGATTATAAAACGCCCCCATGATAATTTTTACATGAAGGTTACATGCGGTGCTTTCTGATTCATATTGCAAGACAATAAAGACATCAGCTGGATTACTCTTTCGGTTAATAATAAAGGCATAAACCTTTTTGGAGGTTCGCAATGACAAAAGTTCTAATGTTGTTAATAAATGGTGGCAACCGTAATGCTATTACTATTAGTTGTTTGGCGTTTTCGCAAATATTCATTTAAACCTTTACTTATACTTTATATCCTCTAAAATCATATTTGATGCGGCTTTGTTTTTTCCCTTTCTTGCACGAACGAGGAAAGTTATTTTAACTCAGTCTTATTGATATGTGGTATGGGTTGAAACTTAAAATTGACATTATATGCCGACTGACTTGTGAATTATTAGCTGGGTGCATAGCAATAAGTGGGTTTCATTTCTACAATGCAGTAGAAAACATTTTTATATTGGCTGCAGTTTGTTTACATAAACAGTAAGTCAAATTTAAAATTGTGATAACATTCACAGAGAACGCCCACTTTGTTTAGTTTTACAGCAGGACAAAATGCAGGAAATAATTAGAAATCGTGTTTGGTTCTAGATAAACTATGAGATAGTTTGACTTGCACTTCGACCTTTTTGTCTTATCTTAAATTCCTTCACTAGCGTCAAAATTAGCCAAATTGGAGGACTGTTTCGTTAACACCATATCTGTGTTGTGTCGACGTTGTATATAAACAAATGTACTAAAATAAATTTCAAAAGCCCCCGAACTTAACCCAGCATGATTTATAGTGTTGAAAAACGTGCCACACACCGCCATTCATTGTAATCGGGAATTCTTGAAAACCAAATGTACGATAAGGAGCTGTAATATCTAGCTAAAAGAAAGTTCTGTTAGTGCAGTAATATTTATAAACTGGACACTGGACATACTTATCATAAATAAGAGGGAAAATATATTGAGGCCTCGAGCTCATATTTTGATGGCAGTCAGACTTTGCACCCTCGTTGAAGTAGTATTCTCTCAATTGGTATTGATAATACCACATCGATTGGAAAACGTGATACCAATACACTTACTTTGAACATTCAGGCATAAGGTGTAGTAGGACGTGCCACCCCCACACCCACATTGGCAATTCATACTTTTAGTAATATAATAAATATGACACAAGAAGCAGTATAATCATGCTGTATGATGTAGAAGAAACTTCTAAAGGGAACTACGTTTTGGTACTTTGTACTTGGTATTTTCTATAGTGGAAATATAATGGCAAGATATGAATGTGTTAAATATTCAACCTACTCTTATATGCATTTATTGCAACACAATCTACTTAATCCATGAACAAATAATTTTAAATAGCTGCAATGAATGGAATGCAATTGTCTATTTACTTTAAACAGTTTTTTCTCACTGTTATGTTTAAAAAAAATTAAATCATCGTTTACTTAAACCGGAGTTTCTCTTACATAGCATGATTTATTTTTAACTGTTGAAAGAAATAACGGTTAACAAGAATTTTATTGACTTTTTGAAGCGCTAACAAATTAAACTTGAATACATGCTTAAAGTACTCAGGAAATTCACGCCTATCTTTATTATTGTTGTTTGAAACTGACATTGAAGCCAATAGAAGGACATTGCATATTCCTTGAAATAAAATTTTATCTCCTTCAAGTCCTATCGGAATTCTAAGCACCATACGTAGCAAGATAAGTTTATGAGGAATCCAATCATTCTGTTCAATACTCTATTTACAACACCATTAAAATTGTAATATCAACAACGATATGCATTGAATACAACATCGAAAAATACTTCTGACTCGTGCAGATATTTCATTTCTAAGACGAATGATCAGCTTATGGACAAAGACTGTGTTTCTACCTCGATATAAGAACAAATGTTGTGTATTCTAAGCTACTCTAAGTAGGTCAACAGTTGTAGCAAATATAACCAGAAGGTAAAATTTCTGGACATCAAACGAAGTGAAGATGAATATCTAATTTAGTAGAATAAAATTGGAGTCCTATTCCCTCCAGCATGAATATTTCTGTTTGGTCAATCATAGATATCATCAAATTATTGTAATTTGAATAAGCTTGTAGGTTAATACTCTTTGTTTGGTCTGTTTGTCTAGAGCGTTTTCAATCAACAACTGTAAAATTGGAATTTTTTTTACTGTCTAAAGAATGACATAACCTAGCACAATGCAGAATTGATATAAGAGCTATTTTACAAACGCACAGCAAGCAGTATAATGGTCCGTCTTCGATGGAATTCGTTACTTATTTTATATTTTAATGTAAATCGGATTATAGCTGCCATAGGGTTGGAAAAACATTTTATGATTAAATACCCAATTTTTCTATCTGAGAATTGTGGTGAATTAATTCCCTTCAGTCTCTGTTAGTGTCTACTACAAGGTATTTTTAACATCTTCTGGTGAAATATCTTTCAAAATCTCTCCCAGTGCGTCTTAAGTTCAACGGCCACGAATATTTATAGTTATCTAAAGTAGAAATACGAGGGTGTGAGCCAAGGATCAATACTTTGTCTGGTAAGATTACTATAGTGTACTAAAAACATTTAAAATATGTAACAGTTCATAATAATATACTAGGTTATTATCAACGCCTTCAATCATAACCAACTCGTCACGACATAAACCCTCCTTTTTCATTGATAAATACCATCACAAATCTTATACGGAGTGTTAAATTCTGACCATAGTAAAAAAGGGAGGGATTGACAATTGTTCAATATTGATCATTATTTATGATCGTGACCTATATTATATTCAGTTAAGAATTAAGTCAAAAATCGAATGATCGAGGAGATAATTTTCAAAACAATCGTTTTAGAGCATCATCGATTATTATTATTTCATAAGGGCATATACCATCGTTTTGGAGCTTTCACAAAACAACTAAATCTATTTCCAATTCTAGTTACGGTAAGGCTAGATATACAGCTGTTATAAAAGTTTTGAATGAAACTTTAATAACCTATTAACACAAATAAACATCCATAAAAATGCCGAGGGGAGAACTTTTTAAAATTTAGAGTCAAATTGGCGATAAACCTTAATCTGAAAATGAACCAAATAGTCCTTTATGACTGTAAAAGAATTTGAAGAGCGTGCCACCCAAATTATTAATAAATATTCTAAGATAATTACATTCCGTAGGGTCATCAAATGTGTTAACAAGTACTTGTGTATTATATAGATAATAATGGATAGATTGGTGGGAAAATATACAAGGCGTTAGAACAATATTCAAATATTGTGTGCGACGCAACCTGCTCTCAGGGTCAAATTACCATAACCATTTTAAAGGATATGATATAAAGTATAAGTAAAGGTTTAAATGAATATTTGTGAAGAACTCCAAACGAATAATAGTAATAGCATTACGGTTGCCACAGTTAAAAGAAAGGAAATCTGAATATGACCAGTATTATTTAAAGAATCACGCCACAGATCTTTGTTCCATACCTAACGGCAAACATAGATAGAGACAATATACACGTACATGTATAAGTAAATATACTAATTTTGTTTCAGAGCCATTGATGGTAATCGATGATGAGAATTCGAAACAGATTCACTCAAGCCTGTCTTGAAATGATCGGTGCAGAAATATATTTTGAAAATTTAAAATCTTCTTTTCTTTCCCATTTCGCTTATTGTCTCCACACGTTGAACGAGTTCTGAACACTGTTCTAACTTCATTGGGCCCAGTTGATTCATTGTTCGAAGTTTACTAAATTTCCTAGAAATCAGTACATCTAGGTAAGAGATTAAGAGAAAAATACCAAATAAAGATTTTGGAAACCAGCTATTAAGTTCTTAAAGTTTAAGCCTTTTACTCCAGCCAGATATGAAATTTTGATAAGTGTGTTTGCTCATTCATAAAAAGGTTTAATCTTGAAGGGTGGCCCTATTTACATTAAAAATTCTCGATTCATATTTGCATACATGTGTTCTAAGGTGTGTCAATACAGTCTATCATATTCAAGTGTTTTGAATTTGTTAAAGAGTTAATTTGTGATATTCGATACTTGTTTTTATGGCTCGATTTCTGAAAGGTAAAAGTTTGTAACATTTGTAAGTAACCTTCTTCAAAACACGTTTTTCATATCTTATAACACTTTATTTCGTTTCAAGTCACAATAAAACATGGAAGCAATATAAATATTTCTTTTTATTCGTTTTTAAAGTAATTTTTTGTTAAATCTTTACATAATTTGATTAGGTATGCTGTAAAGTTGAAATAACAGGTTTGATAAACAAATATTTGTTTTAATGCATTTCAGATTAAGGGAGTCAGTTTATATAATATTAAACGCAGTTCAGAGGTTTCTTGACCTTTGCAGACAAGAGTGTACAAACCCAATCACATGGTGGTATCAGGCTGCGAGTAAGGGTGGTTCCCAATCTACATCTCTTTGCCTTAGACTTTGGTTAGTTTTAAGACATACATAAAAATAACACTTGTATCACTAATATCCAGTTCTAATAAACTTCAGACCAACCTTCTCCTTATTTGGACATTGTGAATTGAAATTCTTATTGTAGAACATTTTATTTTAGAGAAATAACGGTATAACGATTCTCAACTATATACTAAACTATACAGTTAATCTGAAAATTTGCTTGGCTTCTTTATTTAGAAATTTACAATAAAGATTTAATCATTTCCACAACGCAATAAGTTTCATTTCAAGTATAATTTTGAAATTGATAAGTAAGTAATGTTAAAGGTGCTTTATGGCAAAATTATAACTGAATACAGTAACAGGTAATATAGTTCCCCATGTTCTAGCTCACCAAACTTGACACCATTTCTTAACTTTCTTCTTAACTTGCTTGCTTGTCCATTGATAATATAAGGCTCATAAGGTCAATAACAGGGGATCGCAAAGGATGGCTTGCAGTAATCAATGTAGACATATCAAAATAATCACAGTCGATCAATAGTTCTGTTTGTAAAAATGTTAGACGAAATTGGTACAAATTAATATTGAACCTTATCTAAATTTGTGTCAGAAGCCTCATGTATGGTTTATTTCAAAGGCAGCGAATGATGTAAAGATAATAATTTTCTACTTGTGAAACGTACACAACTCTAACCTGTAACACTGTTGAAGGGAAACAGGGGCTTTAAGTCTGATGCTGATGTATTAACATATAATATATGTACATGACAAGTTTGCGATTTACGTGGTTTGTTTCGCATGAAATAGTTTCAGCTGGATTACAAATAATTTTCGCCCATATTCTAGAAAAAAAATCCGAAGTAGTAAATCTGCTCGAGTTCGTCAAGCGGTACCATTAACCAATCTTTTTAGACCACTAGAAATCTCTTAACATTAAGGTTCATTAAGAATCACTTCTGGTCTTTGATATATTTAGGTCAAAATAATAATAGGTCTTAAAGTAAGTAATCTAAGATTAATTGGAACACGTATAACGTTACATGATATATGCCGAACGTTATGATTCTAGTAAATACAGAAGAAGTTCGGCTATTAGTAGGCCAGAGAAGCCACTTAAAGAAAATGAATCGTCTATAAGTGTCAAAAATAAAGAATTTCGTTCATCACAGGTGAAGGAACCTGGCGGAAAATAATACGTTCTTATGATTTGTGTTGCACTTAATGTTGATTTATATTTCACTGATCTATGAGGGTATTTCTCCTTCATGATCAAAACATGGGGGACTCAAAACATAACAAAGATAAAGCTTTCCAAATCCTTCCAGTAGTCGATGCTTCTTTGCTGCACAAGTTTCTATGCCATACTTACTTTCTTTTTGCCATAATCTTAAATTTGGCTATCCATTCAAAACATGATTCATTCATTTCAGTTTGAATGAATACAAAATAAAAAGTCACCTTAAAAATATAACCTCATTAATTAAATTTTTATAATGTTCCCGTAAGTTAAAAATTGTTTACATCCTGTAATATCAATTTGTTATTTAGGGACGTTGTAAAATAATTTAGGTAAACTGGAAATCCAATTACACTGTAAAAGTTGTTAATATACAGGTTTTTATAGCGGTGTCATGAAATTTATATTAGTAATTATTAATCCATTAGATAACGGGGAAGTTACAAAAATACCTCCGTTTAATTTCAAGTGGATGTTTCCACTACAACAGTTGGTAAGGGGTGTGAACTGACTTTTACAATTTAACATACCAATTAGCTTTATGGTTTCTCCGAGTTCATAATCGCAGTCGCAGAATGACATCAGGTATGCCTATTGCTAGCGATACACTTCCATGTTTCCTATGTTAGTGAGGCTTTGATTTGTCCATTTTTTAATGTAAGACTTAAAGTCCTTAAAGTCCAATGGGTTAAAGAATGAAAATCTTGTCCACCACCAGATTCTGTTAGTCCTAAATATAGAGTCAGGAATTAATAATATTTCTAATGACCTGACTTATTATGCAGCAAAATCATCTGTTAGTCCCGCTTATCGAGTCGATATCAAGAAATTTGATTAAAAACAGAAACATGCCAACATGGGGGATATGACAAAACATGATCTTCAACTACAATACGGTACAATTACCAGCAATTAACCCTTTACTATCATTTTTCCAAAAATAGTTTCCACGGTGAGTGCAAGTTCAATGACTACCATAAATGTCAAGTGATGTGCCAGACTATTAACTAACCTCAACGTTTAAACTAGATTGCGCTCAATGGCGTCGATAAAATTTTGGCAAGAAATGCCTTTTCAATGAGAAGTAATGATTATCAACTGGGATAGTTTTACATAGCACCAAAGAAATTTCACCTAATTAATTAGCCATGATGCCTGCGGTGTCCCCATCAAAGCATTTGAAACTTTCACGTTAAAGGTAACCCCTGCCGTTCTTTAGGCATGGAATATCACTTCGCACCGAACTACACAGAGAATCGTGTTGCCTTTATCACCAACAGCTGGGTGTCGAGTCTGGTTCGAACCTAGGTGTGTTTATCCGTCTTTCTCATCATCTTAATATAGAAACTAAATTTCATAACCTGTTATTTATTTGCAGCTGTACTCACAGCAAAACCAATTATTGGTGTACAGGCAGGCAATTTTTCTAACAAAATATTAACGTCGTTGAAGTTAAAGAAGAATGTGTGTAGTTATAACCCTTATTAAGTTTCTACATCTTCTCTAAATTAAACATAGACGGTATTTTTGAGGTCGATAAATCCTGGCTGGCGAATTCGAATGGAAGTTTAAAACTGAAATTTAAGTAAATTGTTAACACTGCAAAGATGCAATGTCTTTAGAATTACACAGTGTCCTCTTTAGCTCAAAGTAAATTAAGGTAATATTTCATTGAATTTAATACTTTTATGCCAATCACCCATTATAGTAATCTCTTTCTGCGACCATTAACAACTTCAATGATAAATTTTGGGGACTCAAGTTGTACAAAATTCAGCCACATTAATTTACACAAGCCACGTACAATTTTCCTACTAATACTACTAAAGAGTAATAAATATGACTTAAGACACCAACCGTAACCAAATGTTGTTATGACGTGAAAATCTTCAAAGATAACCTTGGTAAAACATCTTTTATAACATCATCTTCAAGACAGCAGGTATAAAACAACATATATTATATGACTAGAATAATAAACACTAACACACCTTTAACACTAACACTACACCTTTAACTCTTGTATTGAAATATAGTGGTGAAAATGTAGCTTTTGATGTTGAAGTGTACCTAGTATCAGATGAGATAGTTGATGACAAGAATTTTATTAACAACTAAGATAATGTCGAGGATTTATTACATTTTGTCTGCCATTGTTTTTTGAAAGGTATGCCAGACATACCTAAATTTTCACAGGAACTCGAACACTGGAGTATAAAAAGAGTTGTAAAAAGTAATACCTTTCAGTGTTTTAAATATCAAATTTAGTGATTGAGTTGAACTGTTCTTGTGTAGATGTTGAATGGATGGCGATGGCGTGTTCAACTTACCAAAGGAGAGTACACTGTACTCTGAGTAATCCGACATTATTTTCTGGTTCAGATTTATTTCCTTCTTATTCATGTTTTAAAAAAACCCCGAGTTTTCCGACATTAGTCTTATCAGAATTCCGACACTAATCAGTGCTCCCGAGATGAAAAAAAATCTGTATAATCAGACATTTAGTCATCTTAATTGTATTTGTCAAGTGATATATTAAGTATTTATAAGCAAGAGATACCCTCCTAAAGTTTGTTTTTAAAGAACCACAAAGTTCTGTTTGTCCAATTCTTGTGAAATGGTTTCCCTAAAATTGCACGAGCACATTGTATATTTGAAAGAACTGTGCCCACTTGATCACAAGGAAGTAAGTATTCAATGTAAAAAAAATAAATATAAAATTTGTATTTTTGAAAACTTATATCAACTTACAAAATGTCAGTCAGAAATTAGTATTTTTAGATGTGTGTTGATTCGCTCTTTTAACATCAATTCAACGTTTATTTGAATATTTCTTTCAAAGATACCAGAAAATTTGACAAATTTCCAAGATTTCCTGATAGTGGTTTTAAGAGGTTCTACAATGTTCTAGGAATTGAAATCTGGTGAACAGAAACTAACGCTATCCAAAACCTCTTTTTTTGATAAGAACAATAATATCCCCGTACCTATTTGTTACTAGAAAATCAACTATTCATAAATCGGCGGGTTTAATGAAATGTACAGAGCAAATTTATAAAATTAATGTGTACTTCTTCAGTCCACCGCATCCATTGATTTAGTGTGTTATCAATTTTGTTTCTTAAATAGTAGTAGCTATTTACTATACGTTAAAGAAATAATATCAGATCAAAATAATTAAATAAAACATGTTTATGAGAAGTCTAGTATTAAATTAACAAACTGTAACAAGATTTAAAATGGTTTTTCAAGATTGTTTAAATAGAAGCATTTTAACAAATTTAAGTTTAATAAATTGACTCATATCAAGATTTTTTTGCACGAAGAAGATTTTAAAAAGCTGTATTAAAGTTAGGGGATTCGTTTTATACAGATATTCATCTCTATGGCAGAAAGGGACAAAAAATTATTACTTTAGGAGGAATTGTCATCCTTTTAAAGTTAATTTAACATAAAAGAACATTTAATGCCGGAAAGGCCATGCAGTGCGCACTGAGATCGTCCACAACCTTTAGCAAACATCGAGGTCAATTACATGCCCTTTCCATAGGCGTATGAGGGGGGGGGGCAGGGGGCTCGATCATATTCGGGCAAAATTCTCGACATTTTCGGGCACTGAAAGTTCCCGAGTCTTCTTGGTTTTTCTTTTAGAAAAATACCCACTAATATTGCCGGGAACCGATTCCTGCCCGAATCCCTAGATTCTATTGAAGCAAAATACCCGAATATCGAGATATTCGTGTGGAAGCCCTGTGGGATGGTGATATTTACCTTGGTTGTTCGGGCACTTTAGGATTCATGGAGGTTTCGGATTTGATCATCGGGCATCGTCAAGGTCATCATCAAGCACCGATTTAGCTCGCGAAATAACAGTTCACTTGACCAGTGTATTGTCTATTATCAATATGAGTATTTCGGTACTTTTGGTATGAAATCAGTAGAATTCGGGCAGAGTCCGAGATTCGGGAACAAATCTCTCCCGCACCCCCAGTTTCAAAGCCTCCCGTACGCCTATGGCCCTTTCTATGTTAACTCCAGGACATGAAGACAGTTCCTAAAATCGTTTATTTAAAATGCAGAATATTTGTTCTTAACAGGATGAACAAGGTTGTAGAAGTCTCTATAGATCAAAATAATATTCATGTTTTCTCTATCTTGTTGGCGATTATCCAGAAACACAGAATCTATGGCGAGGAGCTAGGATTGAATGTTCTGATTAGCGATTTTTATCTGTACAATTACAAATAACAAGTTTTTCTATGAATATCATTATGATAACGGACAAGAAGGTCAATGCCTTCAAAAAAAATATCACTCCAAAGGGTACAACAACGTGTCATATCCGGTATTTTAGTAATTTTGTGAGTTCAATAATAGCGAAAAGTTAAGAGCACTTTTTATTGCAAAAGGTATAGTGTTCAGTATTTCAGAGCATTATGTTAATGTGTTGAAAGCAACTCATATAACTCTTGGTTAGAATTCTGTAGAGTTCGTTCACCAAAATCAAGGTTACATACGGACACACGGAAAGTTATACAATTTTTAAAAAGACCCGAAATTAGGTTAAGGTTTGAATGAAGTTTTCGCTGAAGATTCCATAATTCATTTTTTATAAATAAGGGTGGCATGATCGGCTCGAAATCCAAAAGAAGAATATTTTATTTATCCCCTTCAGAAACATCATCTAACTTAAATAATAATTCTATCCAGACAGATATAGCATATCTTAAATATCGAATAGAAAACCTCCCATAGCGCAAAGATATATTTTAGGAAATATGCCTGAAATAACGAGATAAAAAATAACAATTTAGTTAGCATTGATAATTGAATTACTGCCCTCGATGAGAAGTCAAGATTAACAGTGAATTGCCACTCAGCAGTTGAAGTTTAATATGATAAAGTTGGCTTTGAGATATGCAATATGAAAGAATTCGTATATCTTTAGAACCATCATTTTGGTAATTTGTCGTGATAGCGTCAATTATGGTATATTTTTAAGATATTTATCAGCTTTAAATCCTTTTGAAAAAAAAATGACATAATCACATCATTTGATAATTTAAGGGACATAAACAAGATTTTTTTTTTAATAATGCTTGTCAAATGTAAGTGTTGCTATTCTTAGTACTTCTAAAAGTTAATTTATATTATGTTTTCGTAAAATAGTATCGGACGTGAAGTTAATGATTAATATATTGTGTACCTATAGGGAGTCCTAATTTCCACCACCATATTGGGCGGCAACTAAGCAACGTCGCACAATTCGAAATAAAAGGATATATTTTTTATAATAAACAGTATAACATCAGAGGGCAAACATAGAGACCATCATAAAATCACCTACTCATTGAACCCACATTTTAAAACAAAAGGATGGTTTATATCTTCTAAAATACTGCTTCTACTAAGATAAACATAATTTACATCTTATCAAAATACGATTGACCAAACAATAATGTTTGTTAAGAGGCATGCAAAAATGAGAAACAGATCTAAATGGTGGAAACCATTTAACCAAACCAATCTTCTGCCTATTTGCTCGTTGTAACGAAGACCATTTGTCGGTAATAAAAACAAGATAAAGCCTTTTGGTACTTGATGATGTTTCAGCTGATAATGATTAGCTATAAAAATGACCACCTATAGTGTCGGATCCCTGGTCAATATTGGAACTTATTAAACTTATTACAACTAAAACTTTGCAGAACCGCTTTAATTAGCGTTGAATTTGAGTATTCAGAATTAAATTTAAATGGATGGACATCTTTATTTTGCTGACAAATGGAAGATCATCAAGTTCAAACTGTATCAAAGACAAGGCACCATTAAATCACTCTTTACTTGTTGATTCTATGTAGCACAGTGAACTTCGAAGGAAACTGTAACTGACCCTTTCATGAAAGCTTACAAATCGGCGAATATTTACGAATGAATCGCAAAGGATGATAATAAAGTACATTTTGGAAACATCTTAAACGATATTTCAGAGTAAAAAGACAATGCTGAGTACTGTATGTATACTGTATGTTAGTACTTCCACCTAATTAAATGAAACACCTCTACCCTATTAACTCACTGACTTTCTAAAAACAATCAAATCTGTTTATGTACTAACAACCTGAGAAAAGTAAGGCGGATAAATAGACACTTATAGGGCAAATAAATAACTTTCAAAAGAAACAAGGGTGATGCTATTCGCCAAAAGTTTACCTTAATGATGTACGTGTTAGGAAGAGTGATCTTGTTTTAAGTTCATTTCCTGCTCCAATAATCAATTGAAGATCAATTAATGACGTCACGTTAACCTACAAGACAACATAATTATATTCATGGCTCAAATCAGTGCCAAACATGGCAGAATCTGTAAATTTAAAGCCAAAAACATTTAGCTTTTTGGTTGATGGTTACGAGTCGTGCACTCGCATTGCTGATCAACATCTCAATTGATAATATTTTTTTTTGTCATTTTGAAGCTGTTTAATTTCACGATTCCCAGGGAAAGCTGTTTTTGTAATATTGTTTACCTTCCTGCATTGAAGTAGCACTTTTACAGATGCCATTGGGGACTTTTACGGTTTGTAAGTTATTTCATAGATAGAATTGAAATTGGTTTATGAATTAATCTGTGTATTCATTTGTGATGCATATTAAGAGCTTTTATTTGAGGAATTGCTTCAACGTAGATCAAGTGGCACACTCGATAATTATTTAAGCAATTCACCAAAGCCCGTACAAACCCGATATAATCTCAGCTTGGAGGGCTTTGACTGAGTTTAAAGATTCGAACAGTGGAAGCAAGGGCATCGATAGTATCTTTGTCCGACATTACTAAACCTACCTTAAATAAAAGCACCCTAATTGGGGGAAAGTAACCCCAACACCCAATCTTAAGAATATCAGTTGATTTTTGTTCTACCTATTTATCCACTTTTCAATTCATTCATTCGTTTATTAAATCATTAACCAATGTTACGTGTCATGATCTAATCGGATTTCTACTTCAATGAAGAGCTAACACTTGAAACCAAATGAAGACCACTAACAAATATGGCGCCCCACAGTTCAATGTTAGAGATGCATTTCCTTTCACTAATTATCTTAAGTTGCCAAAATATTTTTATAGATCTTGCAAAATGATTATTCATTTACAGCAGATGTGCATATTTACAAGATAAAACGTGAGCTGGTCCTTCGCCAAACCTATTACTAGATAGATCATTCGAAACCTTTTAAGAAAGGCGTGGTCGACTGGAATAATGAAGAGAAATAACTTTTTCGAAAAACGTTGGACATTAAAACCATAATTGTTTTGACGAATTGCAAAATATATTACCAAAGAATCTAAATTTGATTTTGCTCTATAACTAGTTACTTAACGGTAACATGCAGGAGTGGAACATAAACACTTTTATTTTCAGGTTCTTTAGTTTTTGCTATCAACTGCATTTTTATGTCAAAAGTCTAGTCAACACTCGACGGTTTCTCGAAATTGTTCTAGTATCAAGTGTTGGACGCGTTAAGAAATATTTAGTGATAAGTGCATAATACCTTAATTGTATTAGTACTTATGAATGTTGCCATATTACACTTAAGATAACAGAAAACTTAATGATATAATGTAATGAAGTGTAATTATGTTGTATATCTAATACTATATATGTAACGCGATGCAAACTGTTGACATTTAGGTATGCAGATGGTGCTATTGGTGCGTGTTTTTTTTTAAAAAAAGAGAAGAACCAATACTAGTTAATATCTACTAAAGGTGCGAATAGACGAAGTACATTGTCGAGTGTGCGATGTTCGATGCCGTAGGATTTAGAAGGAACGAACATATGAAGTACGGATCCCGAAACTATTACCCCATTTACACCAACTAACGAGCGTGTCGAGTAAGATTCCAAAATTAAGACTCGTTCTAATGGAACTCCTCTGAAAGAGCTAAATATAGACGCCCATGTTAACCGGATGAAAATAAAAATGGCTTTGGATGATGATAAAACTCCACGGGAATTTTACGTTTACACGACAACAATTTATCCGAGAGAACGGACCAGAAGTGGAATTGTTCAGATAACGCTCGATCCGTACCGTTCTGAGAACGGATAAATTTGTAGTGTTTATGTGGAATCTGATTCGGTTCTTCTATTCGTAGAAAGATAGAAGCCACAGTTTTGGTTTTCTTCTCTTTTCAATATCAACCTGGATCGTACACTGCATCTTGTTTTTCCCTCCTTATCACATACTTTTAATTTAAAGGCACTACGGTCGATGAGCGTTGGGTATTAAGAAGAAACATTATCTGTTGTAATTATCTAGAACTACCAGATTGACATGTTTCAACCCCAACAACCTTAGTACCCTAAAACACAACATCTATGTCAAATTTTACTAATTCATTAAAATAAATTACATATTATCACGTTTTTTCATATTAGCGTCTATTACTAGGGGAGACGTCCAGATTATTTCAAACAATGTATAATTCGTATTGGGGCTATAGTGACATTAACATATATAAAAAGGGGTCAGGGCTGGTTTTGCAAAGCCGGCAAATTTCAAACTTTAAGACTGCAACTATTGACTCAATATATTAAAAGAGTTTTTAATGCACACTGTGATTCGATTTGATATAGTAAGATAATATTAAAAACTAATTAAAATGATATATTAGGAATAAAATCAATATGCATTTTTAAAGAGGTAACGTTTTTATTTAAGATATAATAAATGATATGCAGGTATAGAAGCTATGGAAATCATACCCACTATCGCTTAGAAATAATTTCTTTGATCTTTTTGAAAATTATACTATCCAGACGGTAGATGATATCTTATAAAATATACTTTTAAAATGGCTCCATTCATAAATTAGTCGGTGTAATATCGCTGAGAGAACTATCAATGCATTGTAAGCTTCGGTATAAATGTCTATGTGAAAGTATGTCCTTCTTTCGATCAAATAATCAAATTTATTTCAAAACCGATAGACTCCATAGGTGTGACCGTTAGATCAATTTGTCAAAATAATTTGGTGTAATCAGCTCGAAACAGAAAAGTGGTCTCCCAATTGACTGCATGATTTGATCAATGTCGTGGTAATTTATTTGTGCTTCTCTTCTGATAATAAATAATAAACATACAGTATGTATTATTGGGTCCCGATATATTTATCCTAAAGGTAAAAGATTCTCAGGCATCTTCTAGACTCGCATAACGGATGTGTTATAAAATTGGTATATTTAATAATCCACCTATAATGTTATTTTCCGTTCTAAAGATTTAAAGCCAGTTCAGATAAAAGGTCCCCTGAACCACTATCATGGCCAATAGACCCGCTAATATCTACGAAAAATAATTCGATTTAGAAAGTGTTTCCATAATGCTAAAATTCGAACCGTATTACCATTCACAAAAAAAGATATATATATTTCATGCTTAATTGGATGAGAATATTAGCCCAAGGGAGACCCTTACAATATACAACTAACAGTTGGACAGCATATCAAAGTCGACCGCCCATGTTGAATGTCCACAAGAGATCGAATATTGAAAAGACTTGTGGTCAATAATCAATGAGTCCACAGAATTGTTTTTTTCCCTTATATACAGACATGTCGTGGACAATGGTGTTGTTTTTAATTATTTATATATTGACTTTATGCCTATTCATTAGTTTTTGTTGTCATCACTAAGGATAATTTGAAAATTCAATTAGGGCACTTGTCCATCTCTTTGCAATATGTTATATTGAGCGCGTGATAGACGTGGCTGCTATAAAGTTAGTAATAAAGATATTTACATGATATTTAAAACTAATATACTTCCCACCATCTAACTATCTCAAAATTTAAGAAATACTAACTTTTACCTAAAAGTTTGTTAAATAGACTAATATAAATGTTAATTGCATGTATGTGAATTGCAGAAAAACATCTTTTTATCTGTTCTACAATCGCATCAATGGGAAAAATATTTTGAAAGGCAGCATTCGTTCCAATGAAACTCATGTATTTGTCTTTCACAGTTTACCTAGTCTTCTTAATTCAAATATAATATGTCCAATAAAGCCACAAAGCATATTACAACACATAAAGAAGATGACCTTAAAGGGATACTGCGTTTTATCATGAACGTACAATTTTAGTTCTCAAGAATGGTCAATATGAGTATATATATATATCCATCAGTAAACTTACCTGGTGTCATAAAATAATCCCTTAAAATCTGGAAAACGCTCAATCAATTTATTAACCGTTTTTCAATAATCAAATGCATCTTTATGGATAATTACTTAGTTTTTTGGATATTTATTTATTTTTTTAAGGCAGCAGGTATATTTATTGCTGAATAGAGCTCTTATTGGCCAAAATTAAAATTTTCAATATTTATGTTCATTCTAAGACCTATTATCCCTTTAATACCATGAATAGACAACACATATAAAAAAAACCTACTTCGTCCTGGACCTAGATCAAGGATTAAGTCAATTACTTTTTAGAGACTAAATATAATACGTGTCTTTGATCAATGAAGGGAAGCGGCTCGAATTCATTGATATGGCGACTACACGGCTATAATACATAGTATTTGTTTTTCTTCTCATATTTTGTGATGTTATTATAATTTTTATGAAAATTTGAAAGTATAAAAGTTTTAATAAAATATTGAAAGTTATCAGACTTACCTAATGACCCAGATATCTAATGCTTTCGAAATTTTCTCAAAAACCGTTCATCGAAAAAACGACAATATTGAACTTGTCCAAGATCTCATCAATATTAATGATCACACCAAATTTCATTCAAATAAGATGAAAACTGTAGGTTCGATCAGCTTCACAAGCCAATTTGGACGGGGGTGGCGGCAATATATGAAAACACCTTAGGATTGTCCATAAAACTATATTAATAATAATAATAGCAATAATTAAAAGTCAAATGACCGTCCTAACTAAATAGTTTTCCTTGTCCAATGAATAATGTGTTGCCTGCTTTCATTATTAAAATATTGAAAAAGAAAATTACCACAAAACTCTCTTAGATTAACATACAAATTTAAAATGGAAATAACAATAATGTGTGATGAATCATAGATATTGAGTAAATCGAAGTTTACAATCTCTGTATTCGTCATGGAACATACAAGTTTTATCAGATGATGGTGTCACCAAACTTTTTATCTAATCTCGATATCACGACAATGACTCAAGGACGACAAATACAAATCAGAATCGTAATATCTACAACAGCTCATCACATACACATATATTTATCCTGAATTGCTTTCCAGACAGTCAACATTAATATTCCTTTTGTGGATTTCCTAATCTAGTAATCAGGATCCATGAATCATGTCTGATTCATAATACTAACGATCCTGCGTAAAATGTCGCCATGAAATAAAGGAATCGTTCAAATGATAACAGACAAATAGATTTATTGTTAAATACGATAAATTTAGTTTCATACTCATCGTTTTCTCACCCTTCGTTGGAAGATAAACTCTCCTTTTATAAATTCGACATACTAAAAAATATAGAGCAAATTATAGTCGAATCATAATCGTTATAAAAATCTATTGGAAATGTATATAGTGCAAGAGATATTCATCAAAATGGAATTACAGAAATTTTTCAACATCCGCAGTATAACCATACCTCATTTCCGATTGGAAGCAGACAGCATAAAGAACAGTAACTCTGAACTGGATATCAATCAACTAAGGAGCGTAACCCGGTAATTCATTCTGTACACTGTTGTAGTCATTTCCCGCAAAAGAATACCAACAACTGGGTCACTCCCGGACCAGGAAAAGTTGATGAATGGTCAAAGAAGATCAATCCATGAATGATCATTTGTCCTTAAATTTTCTTGGACATTTAAGCTCATTGCGTGTTTTAAATTGCTCTCAGCATCTCTCAAATCACCCTACGCTAAAATGGCTAAATTAAACATAAAATCAAAAGGCTATGTATGGTTCTAAAATTATAATCGAAATAAAGCTGGTACACAATTGCTGTATAAGGATGTACAATTTTGGATGGACACTTTATTACATTCGATGTTTTGACGATAGTTTGTTTCTTATCGATATCCAAAAAAAAACAAAAACGATTATTACCAGATATAAAAATAAATAAACTCAGTAATTGTTATTCCATAAAACTTAGTTATTATTATCATACTACCAATTACTAAATGTCATATAAAGAATAGAATTACCAGATATGTTTGCGATTTTATCTTCGTGATCGCCGCTGGTTGTTAACAATACTACAGCTTACACGTTCATTGACATATATTTCACATGAATATTCCTTACTTTTGCAAATCGAAAATTCGTTTCAAAAGGCTTTTATTACCTCACTGCTTTTATCTGATTTGTTTTATAAACATTTGTACATCATGATAAGTTTATTAAAGTTTGACTAATTCAATTGATTGAAATTACAAGTTTGACAAAACTGATTGACGTATGTTTATTTATTTTATATTATACAACTGATTACATTATTGCTTATTTCCTTTACAACAAAAAACCACTGTTGCCAGATGTGAAACGTTATAACACTATTTGGCGTAAGAAAACCGAGTTTTCAATCGTTATGATGTTATGTCCCCGAATGGACGATGCAGAAATCTAGTAGATAAAGTAATAGACCTACTAATCTGTGGCTAGAAACTCGCTGATTCTTCCGAGGACTATTATTTTGACACACACGCTTTCATCGTTCAATATTATCCAACCCGAAAAGATTCACGCTTGTGGTAAAAGCCTGCTTTTCACCTACTGAATGGAAGCTTATGAAAAGAGGTTCGTCATATTTGATATCAGATGATTATTAAGAAATACTAAGGTAGTTCGGTGAATAAACCACAGATATGGAAAACTCATTTCAAGAAATAGGGTAAAGACTAGTTTGACATTCGAATAGTCTCCTATACCTCGAATGTAAGTGTCTGAAAATAGCTTACAGGAATGGTGAATTGTTTGGCACCACTTTGACTGGAATTGAAATCAGGAATATTTATGTCTGTAATTCATGTATGATTGTCTGTGTATATATAACAGCTAAGATCAGACAATTCCTTGTATATCATAAACAAATGATAGTTTATATTGTGAATAATTGACATCGTCTCCTTAATTTGTTCTATTGTCTGATCTGCTAGTAGGTTATTGCCATAAGACAGCCGTTGTTCTCTTAATATCATAGACGTATCAACCATGCTTTTTGAAAACTGTATAGCATGTCGTTTGTGTACTATAGCCTATTTTTTATTGAATTTTCAGATACAACAGCAATTTAAGATATCAAACAACCACCTTATTCGACCAATCACCCTGTAACATCCTTAATCGATGTACAGCAACTCTTGTACAAAGTCAGCTTAATAATATGGCTATCGAATCGATCGAGACGAAAGAAAACAAAGAACGTTTAGTTTAGAAAAAGACTTGTATAACAATAATTAAGGTAATTGGGCGTCATT
This sequence comes from Nipponacmea schrenckii, assembly GCA_030562195.1. NCBI lineage: Eukaryota > Metazoa > Mollusca > Gastropoda > Lottiidae > Nipponacmea > Nipponacmea schrenckii. Next base: position 11,378,244 of record CM060201.1, read on the forward strand.
AACTGTCTACATGATGTTTATTTCAATTTAAATAGACAACCCTTGCTTTTACTATTTCTATAGCTGATGATGATAGTTGCATAGCATTTAGATTATATATGTACGTTAAAGGGTATTATTATTAGGAAAAATGCTTCCCAATTCAAGTTAGTACTCGGTGGTTTCTATAAAATTTAATTATTTTGGGTTTGCTATAGAGGGACAAGTAGTCGAAAGATTATCACAACGTCGGAAAATGCATCAACATAGGAATACTCTACTAATAAAGGGATTGTTATGACTAAAAAACAAAAGTATCCCCGAATGGAACAATGATCTAGTTTAAAAGACATGCCCATTTGGATAGCTTGTTTTTGATGTGCAATCAAAGACGACGAATGATACCGTCGAAATTTTAACGAGGTTCTTCAATACACTTCTCCACACAGCAGAACATAACCAGAAACGTTGCAGACCACTTCAAAAATAATAATTACCAAGTAATATTGCTGAATGTTAGTCAATAGCATTTATGTTCTACAATAATTATAGTGTTATTGACAATTATTTCAAATAGACTTCATTTTGGTCAATATTTGTCTAATAGGGTGAAGGAAGTTAACTGAACTCACGAGAAGTTATTGTTACGAGTAAAATATGTCATGAAAGAAACCTGGTTAGAATGTCATATTTTGAAAGTGTATTTAATATGGTTTTATTGATGATGCTTTTGATAAAACGATTATATACATGCCATACATGATGTTTCTCCCTGTGGTTGATGATTGATTACAATCAACCAATAAATGATCAATAATAACATTGTCATTTCGAAATCAAGACATTTTTATTTCGATTCTATTAAAAGAAAGTTTATGTCTAGTATCATTTTACGCCCCAACGCTCAGTATGTGCACGCTGTAGCTGTATCATATCGAATCATGCTTTGTTATTTTTATGGACTGGTTGTCTATGCCGAGGTTTAACCGCTCTGATCGCACCATCACAGGTCGCTGTGTCTAGAGATTGAAGGCAAACTGGTGATAAACCTGGTGATGATGTATCCAGAAAAGGACAAAAATGCAATGTTGTGTAAATGAGAATACCAAAATAGAGTTAATTTCGCCAAGACAGATAGTTTATTTACATCAATGATTAAAACCTTGAACTAGTTAGAAATAGAAGTACAAGAAAGCTCTTTACCAGTGGAAATATCTGTTAGTTTTATCTGGTATGTAGATATGAAACGCAACTTTATCTAAAGCATATTGAAATATCGTCGACGATAGTAACTTGACATGCATGATGAATGCAGTAGCAACGACTGATGGGTTTCAACTTATCTTGTATTGCTTTAAGACACGTAACCTACTGATCTTAGTTATGGGTTGTTTCATACACTGGTGTCGCTGTAACTTTGGATTAAAAACTTAAACGTGGTATTTTTAAGCATTTGGCTTGTTTTATGAAATGTCATAGAATATGTCATTTAGTTAAAATGTAGGCCTCTGTACTAAATCTTGGTATAGTTTATTGAGATATGTTTCTGAGGCCTACAAGAAGGCGTGTTAAAAATGAAAAATTTGGATCGGACAAAATATTGAGAATTTAAAAAAAAGAGATGCTGTTTCTTAATATCCATTCTCAAAACAAGTTGAAACTTGAATGTCATAAATTAATAGTTGAACTCGTTAAATCAGCTCACTCTTCTCATGTTAAGCATGTTTAAGATAAGAAATTCAGCGATTATTTCAAACTGACTGATAGAAAACTCCGTCTCTAACTTATTCTCGAGTGTATAGAGATAGAGAGATGGTCATTTGCCGGTCATTAACGTTGTATACGTTATCAAATTCTGATATGATAAAGACATTAATAAGCGGTAGTGGTAATTAGAACCACGATTTAATATGTGAGTTCGTGATAATGACAAAAACTGGCTGAGTTTGATCTCTATGTTCAAAATAACAAGCTTGGTTTATAGCTTCTTTTTGTGGTCTGGGAATAATACATTGTCCATCGTGTTGCAATCGTCCATCGTTTAGCAAATTATATGAAGTGCCGTTTTCAAAGAAATGTAACTATAGAAAACTAGCTGATAGCTATCTTTAACTTGGACTATGACTTGTAATATAGTGCTATATTTGGTACAAGCACATTTCCACTAGAGGTTAGTGATCTTTGGGCAATTCACTCTTTACCAGATAAGAATCAATCAGTACTGACTACAATGATGCACTTGATACAAAACAACGAACTCTCGACCCTTTGAATAAATCAACGAAAAATCAATGCTGTGTAAGACTTCAATATCATTCATATTTATTGCTTACAAAGACCAGGGGATTACCTTGATGTGACTTTTATTGGACCGACTGTAAATATACATTGTAATTATGGAATGTGCCCGAGTCGTGTGAAGAAAGAACGACGGTCAAATTCCATTCAAGTACAACCATAAATAATTGCTCTCAGTTGCCCTTTGATGTGTGAAAATGGCTAAAGATTCATCACTATATGCTTTATATCAAATTCTGACTTTAAATGCGATATCAAATTCAAATATAAGACACAGTAGAACTACTTGATAACAATCTGTATTTTAATTTCAAGGTACATTACCACTTTTAAAATTTATTTTGCGATTCATGTTCTGAATTGAGAAAGTGTGTTTAAAAATATTAATTATCGGTTAAAATCAATTTCAATGTCTCAAATGCAACGAAAGAACCGCATCTGCATTCTGTGTAATTACTGACACATCCGACTAAGATATGTAATAGAGGCTAAATTCGGTTCAATTTAAATTATTATTCTATTGAATCTTTAAATATAATTAGCGAGACGTAGACACCATCCTTGGGTCGGTCTATGTCAATCTCGTGATATTCAATATGCAGACGTTAGACATTTGCACAACATATGCACGATTTATACAAGTGTTAACCGTTTCTGTCGAACCGGATCTGTTCTATTACTGCACCCTCTGGCTTGAAGCCATTACAGACAATACATGGTTCTTATGTTAAGATTGAATGGACCACCTACTTATTAACTAGCCAATGCGATACATATAAAATTCCAAAAGTTTAAATTGTCTCAGTAAAATGATTTCATATACCTATTAAGGTCGGAATCTCTTTCATGCCAATTATACAAAGATTTGATTATGATTATACAATTAAATGAAACATGCTTTCTTTTACAAAGAATATGAAGCTTGCTTACTTCTTGAACATGCTTTCAATCAGACGTAAATAATCGAAAAACATGCCGACATAAATCTTAATGTCTTTGCCAAATGTATTTACAAATAACCAAATATTATATGAATGACGAGTATGCCACAAAAAAACAGGATGGGTTTCACTGTTGCTCATTAGTTTCTATTTTGGTTTGAACTAGTATATATTTGCAAGCAGATTATCATAAAATTGCACTTTGTTACAGTAAGTATCAATAAAAGACCACCCACTAATTTTCCTTATAACAATATGAATAGATGGATTACAAAAGCTATTCATAAATGATGTTAATTACTGACAGGATAAATATTATCAGATGAAGAATTATTTACTTGCATCCTAAAAACTATGTTTACAAAAAATCTAAACCAGTTATTATCTTGTTGATATATTTAATATTTTTAGTTATTGACAAAGTTTTAGATTTATAAAATCGAATACAATATCTAAAAATATACAATTCCATTTCAATATACATCAAGTCAAAGAATTTTTTCGGAATATGATTGACTTCTTTCTTTCATCTGATCATAATGCAACATGCAGTTTTTGTAGGCTTAAGCCACGACCCGGGTATGTCTGAACAAAGATAATTATATGATACTGCAGTGCCAAGACACAAGCGTTGGTCAGTGAATCGACTGTATAATTAGTAATAATTAGAGTAATTGAATACAGATTTATAAAGTAATTGTAAAATGTAACTAATGATAAGATATTTTAATTAAGACGTGTCAGTTATGGCAATAGACGTGTGCGACATCTGGTTGTCTGAGATAAGACCATATTGACAGAAATAGCTTTCACGCAAACATCTTTATTCAATTCTAAAATTAAATCCTAATGTCGCATTCGAATCCTAACAATATCCAATAGCCCTCAATGGTTTTAACTGTATTTTCAATATTAAGGATAGTAACTCTCAGGTCAAACTTACGTCGTCAAGCTTGGTTCAGCAATCAGGAACTAGAAGGCATAGAGAAACATATTAAAAACCAAAAGTATAATCTTATTGACGTATGTTTCTCTATGCACCCAGTTCCTAATTGCTTATTTATTATCGAATAAATCAAAATTCCCCCATTGCCCATAGTTACCTTTCTTCAGCACTACTCTTATTCTGACCTGACACGTCGTTTTACGTCTGATTTCAGGTGATTTTGCCCTTCAACGCATATAAATATCTACATACTGTTTTATAATTTAATATATATATATAAAGTAAGTTTATTGTTATTACATGTAAGTAATTATTATACAAACAAAAGTAAGTAAAAGTAATATAATAACGATATTAGCACCCCATTTTATCTACAAGTTTTTCACATTGTTACAACATCACACAGTTGGCACTGCATTTTATTGTTTTTCCTGGTAATGATTATTGTTTATGCAGCACATTGACAGGTTGTTGGGTGGAGTAAGGTAATACTATTTTAATTGCAGTCAACATGTTCCTATCGTTAACTAAAGAATTTAAACTGTTGAAACAAAACAAAGAGGAATGTATACAAAGTATTTCAAATTTCAGTGACATTGTTTTCCATTCCGTTCTGAGAGAACATGCTGATCTTTCTTCTCAAACAAATCTACATCTTTGTTTTGGGCTTATAAAACGCGATATTTGCACTACAATTTGTAATTTGTTTTATTATGGATAATAGACAACATTTCCATTTCAGCTCTTATGAAGTGTTAATCGGATACTGGGTAATACAAATGTAAATATAGTTTTGAGAGTATGTAACGGTTTATCTGATCAAGGTATTTCCAAGATTCCAAGATGGAGCGGAATATTTCCCTACTTTTTTTCTTGAATAGTCAGACATATTCGCCAAACAGTCATACCTGAAGTCAATGATCAGATATAACAATTTATGATTTGAAAAACGTAATTTATGACTTGAAAAAAGTAATTTCCGTACGTGACAGGTTCAACAACAAACTACGTTGTTATTAAACCTATATGTAAGCTAATTATTTTAAAAACATATATTAATTTGCAGGCCAATTTTTATCAATAATGGGAAATAAATTTGGCAGGTGTCGGTGGCGACTGAAGGAGTTATTATCAGAATTCCAACTGAGATTTTAAATATATTTTACCACAGTTTATCTTTAAGATGAGACTGCTAAGAACATTTTGTCTTCGTCTGCAGAGAATTGCTGTTCATATTTGATACAAAATTTTGTAATAAAAAGAGTCCATGAAATACAGCAGAAGAAAACTTTAAAAAAAAATCCTCATGAGGAGTCTGTTTCCTGAGAAAAATCTGTATCAAAACAAAATTGTGTTCATTTCATTCCACTCAGCAGATGCTAAATAATTCATATAAGTTTTCCTTCGTTCTAATGAAAATTGGTCTCCTGATCTTTGACAACTATAATTTGTATATAACATATTTACGATATATTTATATGACATAAGAATGGAAATCTGTAAAATCGATTTCTTCAGAAAATTCTACCCAAATGCAGAGGACTTCTTAATATACTTTGACAGGTCTAAAATTACATTAAGAAGTGAATGAAATACTGTAGGAAGCTAACTGCTATATTCCTTCTTGATCTTAAGGTATTTTTAGTTTGTTTTTTGTCAAGCAAAATCAAATCAACTAGGGCAGGGTTACTACACAACGGACTTGCTCTAATAATGCATCATTAACATTTCGCACCATAAAAATTTATACATTGAGTTTTTATGTGTTTATAAGCACACTGATGAAATGACGAAAGCAAAGAACTGTTAGGACTGTTCACTGGCTCAAACCAGTAAACCCTGACGATTGAACATTTAGAACACCAGAACAAATCGTAGATGATTCTTAACCCATTTCAAAGATCGGTGTGAACAGCCACTCAAGCAATAAATCGATAAAATGATCAATTAAGATAGTAGTCGATTAAAACGAGTTTAAATGGTTGAAAGGATTCGGATAGAAATTCAATAAACTGATTATGACGTGATCGTTAAGGTGGAAAGAAATTTTCTTCCCAACAATTTTCTGAATTGAAATGATATCTTTCTATGAATGAAATGTGATTTTTTAAATAAGCTAAAATTGACTTATTGAATTATTGAGAAAATTATTAATGCGTTACTAATCGTGATTATGTTAAAAAGTCAATTAAATCCAAGCGTTGGACAATGGGAGATTTTCAAGCTGGGCTCTTTTTCAAAAGTCTATCTTACTGAGGTTCTCTGCTTAATTTACTGTAACATAATAATATCCGTCCATCTGAGTCCCCCCCGACATTATATAGGGTAGTGAGATCATGACGCTATAAATACGGAATCTCGACACCCTTTACAGTTTCACATCATTGCAATGAGGACTAACTTGTAAGCCTGATCTTCCCACGGTGTGATAGGACTTGTTCACTGAAAAATGAGGTTACTTGTATTAGTTTTAACGCTGCAACACCCCTTGATGGGTTAATCATCACGTATTAAAGTTAGTTGTCCAGGTTTCAACTTTGGTAAAAGCAAGCCTTACTAAATACACATTGAGTAACAAGCCAGGTGACCTTTGATTTCAAGGTCATGTTTGGAAATAGTAATCTTTGTTGACAAATTCGCAGATGACATTTCTATCTAGTGCAGTTGACGATACAGTTTCAGATGTCAATTATTTTCACACCAGGGCAACAAAATTTCCAACATCATCAAACCATACATAAACAGACACATTGTTATATTGGCGGTCAATTAAAAAAAAACATTGAGTTTAGTTCAAGCCTTTTGAAATTATTGTTCCCAAATATATTAATTAGTTTGATCAATTGCATCCATTTGTACAGTGCCAGGCAAACGAATTAGCTTCTTTGAATTCCAAAAAGGTTGCTTTCGCACCTGTACAGACGTTTGCTTAAATCTAAAATTTAACTCTGTCAGGCAAGAATCAAAAGGAGGCTTCCACCATTCACTTGCTCATCCTTATAAAAAATGTATATATTTCCTGGATTGTCATCTTTGATAGCAAACTTTTCCGGATTTATGTGAATTGTTAACCCAACACATAATATATAACTGAAAGGTGTCACAAGCCCTTGAATCTAATCTTGTCTTCCACGAAGACGCCATAGAGTTGCCATTCTTATCTTATTGTTATCTGCATTTTTACATGCTTTTACCAAAGTATGAATCCAACATACATCATAAGGAACCGAACAAGTAGCGAATGCCCTTATCAAGGACAAACAACTGTACAAGCAAAGACTCGTTATGTCATTGTCAATGTTCATACACCTTGAATTTGTGAAGAAAATCTTTATCTGATTACTTCGACTTTTAACGCGTCTTCTCAAATGCAAAGGAAACTTGCCGTGTTTCAAAAGGAAAGACACAAAACAAACTTAGAGCAGATAATTTCCAATGAAACATTAAAAGGTACCGTATTTCAAAGTTAACACCTAAATTAATTTGTCGAGTTGGTTTACATGTTACATATCCTGAATAAAGATGCAAACCCATGACACAACATTGTTGTTTGCTAACATGACTTGATATTCATGGTGGTCTTTTCATCTTCAACAAAATTAAAGCATACAGCTTTCTTCATTCATAAGGATTTAGTTTCATTCAACAAATTGGAGTGTTGACATTGAAAGTCATCCGGTGTGGGCAAACTTATGTCTCACTTGTTTAATCCATGTAGCTGAATATTCTGTGATGATAAGCAAGCATAAATAACTTGTTAATGAAACACATTCCATTCTGAAGAAAACCAACAGGTAAAGGAAGAAAATCAGGACTCTTGTCGATTACCAACTGCTGAGGCATCATGAATAGAGATAACACACTACCTTGACTGTGAGCATATAACATTTTATTTAGGTAACCCATAGCGACTCTTGATCAACATTCACAAACAGCAATGAATAATTTTTCATCATGGCAATTTTCTTTAGTTCGATTTATCTCAAACTTTGGTTCAAATTTTAAAAAGTCACAGAGTGCAATTTAATCATCAAAATGTGCAAGGTCCATCAAGTAGCAACATGGATTATATTTTAAAGATGTGCGTCGATTTTCAAGATGAGCAGAGTGGTTAAACCTTTTTTTAAGCTTGATGATCAAATTATTGAAACCGTGTTGTAGATCAAGATACATCTTCAATCAACCATGACTGTGTGAGTAAATTAAATGGCCATTAAGGAGTGATGGTAGGAAATGGGGCTTTGGGAAAATTGACCAGATATGAATAGCTATGATTACCATTATTGTTTTCAACGTGATAACATCTTAGGTGTACCTTGCCTTGGGATAAAATGGATTACTACTTCGACAATGGTTCGATGAAATATCTTTTGTCAACGATTTAAGTAAAATGCATACCTCAAACAGTTGCGTGCATTTGGCATTTTGGTTGACTGGAGTCCGAATTTAGTAAATTTAGAGTAAAATTAAAATAGTTTTAAACTGATAAGCATGAAAGTTTTGAGTAGATGACATAAGGTCAATGAACTAAGGGCGCTCGAAAAACATACACTATTTTTACATTCTTTAAATTCGTGGTGAAGGCAAATATACTCAATGGATTACAAATGTAATCTTATTTGATATTCTATTTTTATTATTTTAATCCGACAACAATTGTGTTATAAGATACTTGTATTCGAATAAACCATACCCCTTATCCACGAGATATTGTCCAAGCAATCTAAGTATTAAGAGCCCATAAATAAAATAATATCATTATTTGAAATATTTCATTTGTACAGTGAAAAAATTATTAACTTACCAAACTGACACTGTATTTCAATGAATTTCAAATGAACCTATATCCAAAAATTATATCGCTACAAATATTTTACAATAGTTACGAGACGAGATTCTTGTGTATTAAAAATATGTAGCATTTTTCACATAAGGTAATCACAATAATGCCTCTGTTGTTTATTGGTATTTTTTTTCTTATTATGCTGTGGGTGGGGGGGGGGGGTAATTTGGGTGGGGTGGGGGTTAAGAGAAAGTCGCTCAAAATAGCTCAAATACATAAAGCATATATATATACATGTGTATGGGGAATGGTAACGATTCTAGTATCCTATAGACAGAAAGGATCGTACGTTATGAAACTACGAAACTATCTGATCTCTTAGCCTAGGGGAGAAACTGAAACTTCACCAAGAACACAGCGCCCAACATTTGATTGCCGAAACGCACTTCTCGTACAATATTACATTCTTCTCTCACTCTCTCAGACAGGAAAGAATTCGTCTAGAAATTTAAGATATACAACAATATTTTGCCACAAGCTGTTCAAAGCAACACGTGGACATTTTTGTTGACGTTATTCTTGAATAATAATTTTTGTCGAACTTGGTTGCCAAAATTGTCGACTTTGATTTCGTCCTATGTGCCCTTTGAAGATTTGTAACCCGTGTTGTTTTGGAATAAACAATTATCAAACAAGTACATACGCTTCACACTTTAGCCAGGCATCAAAAGAATTTGTTAGATTTTCAGGGGGAAGTGCCGAGAGTGTAACTAAGCCATTTGATACTTCAAAATAACCCACGATACTTAGCTAGGTGTTACACGATATTTTCTTCATATACAAACATTAAAGAAGTGAATATAAGTTGATACTTGCTTTTTCCTTTTATAAATATTTCCCTTGTTGGTTAACACCAGTTAAGTAGTTTCTACACAGTGAACTACCTAAGACATAAGAAAATACCATAGGGGGTAATAGACACCATCACATTAAAATGTGTTCCTTGATGCTGTTGGACTCTATTCTCACATTAGCCGGACAATGTTTGGAGGTATGGTCATATGCGGGCTTAAGATCCATAGAATTGTTCAGACTACACAGTATGTGATAGAGTTTCGAATACATTTAAGGCATATTTTAAAGTCTAATTTATTATTTAAGTGATAGAACCAAATTTAGTTTGCTTTTGATTTCGGTTAAGTCTAATATTTTACTTGTTCGCCACCAAGGTACAATGGGAAGGGATTTCTCACATAGCTCAATCTCTTTCACAATTTCCTAAATGACCAGTTTAGTTTATCTGAACCTACACAGTTATGTTTGTGTTTGTTTGTACCCGAGTATTCTTTTTTCCATTGTATAAAGAACTATGTTGACATTGTATCGTGGACAAAGTATCATATCTTGAAGATCAACAGTTTCTGCGGGTGTACATACAATATGCTATCTCACCGTCGGTAAGAGCAATGTTCGACCTCCCAAGTCAGAACAATACGCTGTTAAGATAATATAAGGTAAAAAATATATATTTCAGTAGATATTTTGGCCCGAACTATAAACAATTTGAATATGAAGTCTTGTTTACTAGATTTGATAAGGGCAAGGTGTTGGTGCCTCACATAATCTCATTATGGTGTCTAATATTGTGGATCTTCGCAGGAATATACATACACGATACTGTTTGTTTTTGATCTTTTAACGAGATAAAATTAACACTTCAATTGATGCGTATTTTTCGTATGTATGTTTACTTTGAAATACATTAAATTACAAGATATTTTACACTTGATGTTCATTGCATGATAGAAACTAAAGAAATCAATTATAATATCAAAAATGAACCATCGATCGTAAAACAATCAAATATGTCATAAACGACTTTATTACGACCATAAAGTTAGTAGTGATTAGCTTTAGTATATTGTATTGACGTTATGTCAGATTTACGATACTCCATTCCAACCTCCCCCTGGCCGTTATTGACGATATGCTGGTTGTTTTACAATGGATTGCATCTTCAAGAGTAAAATTACACGGCAATTAACTTTTTCAATTGTTGCCATGACATCCTATCAAACAGGTCTTAACTTGCGGAAATGTGTCCAATTGAGCAATTAATTTGTTTGATTTATTTTTATCAAAGGCTGTAAAGTTGTGATATCATTTAAGAAGCTGTGTTTTAAAACTATTACAAATTCGCTTTTTTTGTAGAATCAGACTTTTTTTTAAATAAATAATATGAACACAATATGATAACAGTAAATAACCATTGCCCCCTTGTAAAAAATATCCAATGACATAAACAATATCAAGTATGCTGCCAGTAAAGGGAACAGTTCATTTCGATACCTAGTTGACACTTAAGTCAATTCGGTAAACGAGGACATGAGTAAAATGATAGATGGTTTATCCAACTTCATATATCCAAGTTACATTTATTAAGTATCAGATTGTGTTGATCTACAAGCCACAATTCCAAGAATATTTCGAAAGACAGGGGTGAGATGTTGTAGGCACCTCTGTAACAGTTATTATTAGTACTAAATACCTCAACAGATTTACAGTTTAACACCTAATGTTTGGTATGGCTACCATCCAATTTATTTTGTTCTGTGTCAGTTAAGATTCTATAAAATAAAAGAATGAGACCATTCTAGATGCGAGGAGAATGTAGCAGTCTGTATTGAAGAAAATTATATCTTGAAACTTTCCTCATACACACCTTTCATATGTTACATTGCAATTGATATAACAGCGCGTCAACCTTTGCTACAGACATGATATATTGAAATGCAGTGTGAATGCATTCTTTATTTTTTCGAAGACCTAATTAAGTATGAATTTAACAACGATTATAAATGATTTTATATCATATCCAATGCTTACAAAGCGAATCAAAAACCATTGACACGGAGCAATGTTGATTACAATTTATCAAACAGTTTAAAAGGTTTGATGAAAGAAGGCGTGGAGTCGTGCAATGTATGTAATACAGTTGCATTATAATTATGCTTTGTCGTGCGGTGTTTGGTTTTTTTCTCATTTATTACACCATTACGGTTGCTTTTGTATCCGAAAACTGATAATTGTATCGATATGCCGTTATAAGTTATTGATAAAGGTAAGAATCAATTTTCAAGTGGAAGATGCCAAATAGCTTTGTCTTGTCATGTATTGATTTATTCACAATGTGGACGCTATAAATACGATTAGTAATGGGCATTTTCGTATCTTAATGTCACTACCTTATCTTCTTTAATATCATGAAACGTTATTGAATCCAATAGTCACTGCTTTATGTAAAAACTCAGTACCATGTTACTGGCATCACGCAGGGAGAACATCTGACACCGTTATTTCTTGGCTTTGTGGTAACACATTTGAGGTCGACTTGAGTTTTTGCAGTTGGTCCCCAAAGGGATATAGCATACAATATTGTAACAATATGTGTACCCTAAGGATGTAGTAACTCGTGTAGGTAAATTAATACGGTATTGGTCTGTTTCTCCTATGATTTTGACACGATGTTACGATAGCAAATTTGTAACTGAAAGCTTTAATTTCCAAATTGTGTGGCGAGTTATCACTCCTGAGTTCAGATTTTGACGGATCAAGGATCGGCAGTTGATCAATGCCACTGCAATGTTTTTCGTTAATTTTGTACCAAACAAGAGGATATATGATAGATATATATCAAGTGTATGTACACAATGATGTTTATTGTTCTTATGCCAATAAATCAAGTTCACAATGAAGGCCGAAATAGAACAGCTCGAGCATCTTTGCATTGCTATTATGTATTTATGGAGACTGTTGTAGACTTTGTAATGAGTATGATGTTTATTGTTCAAGTCTGCTTACCTTTCGGGTATCCTGGAGGTCGTGTTGACAAATCTGCATCTGGAGATGGAACCAAATTTTCACCACAGCCCGGCTGCATCACTTCAATCCTGTGCACCACACTTGTCAAATTCGTCACTATTCCTTCCAATTGGTCCAAGTTGCTTGTCATATCGGTGACATCACGCTTTTGACTTTTCATTTGATCTTTCATATTTCGAAGACTCAAATTAAGTTTTACCAAAGCATCTTTTGATTCCTGTACATCCGCTGTTAATTTAACAAAACGTCGGTCGGCCATGGACATTATTCTTTCGGAACCAGTTTGTGCACCAGGTAATGCGGATATGAAATACTTTTCCTCGAACTTTTTCAGCTTTAGTTCCACTATAGAATTCACTTCATTCATGTATTTTTTCAGGCAGCGACATCCTCTTCGTTTCTTTTTAGGCACCGTTTCATCTTTGGTAGCGGCGCACACAAAATATACACATAATATTACCAATAAAAATCCACTGAGTATTCCACAAGGCCGCATGTTTTCACGTTAATAATTTTAATCCAAGAAATCTATATTAAATTGTGTTTTCTAATTACTTCAAATTACAAAAGCACACCAACTGAATAAGTAAAATCCATAAAACTTTATAAAAATCCACTTTCAGAATAAAACATAATCAATAAGTAGGCACTTATTGTATGTGATTGTACTCCTTATTTTTTCATTAACCACGACAGCCTTTCACTTAACAACAATTGACTTTTATCAAGTAAAAAGTAGTTGTATAAGGAAAATAGGAGGATGACTAAAAACACTGTGTGTACATACACGACAGCCAAGTAGAATCTACACTCTATCATACATAGCACAATATTTACTTGATCAAACTCGCGCCGTTCTTCTCTTCTTTAGCGAATCACAGAAGGCGTTCGACTCGATGTTAATCATAGACTTAGTTATCAAGTTATCAAACGAGATATTGTTATGGTTCATTGAGCAGTTGACTATAAGAAGATCAGCAATAAATTTCTATGATCTATTGTGTCTTGATAACCGGGATTATCTTAGGCAGACGACGGATACTTTTGTTCTGAAAGTTGAATTAAAAATTTGCCTAATGAAGTGAAAAGTTGATGTTTTGTATAATAATACCAACCACAGTGTGTTGATAAATTCATATTGTTTACCAAGTCGAATAGCATATTTTGGTCAAACTTGAAATCCATGTCTTACTTCTCTGATCCAAATTGCAGCATGTAAAGCGAAACAAATTGTTTAGTTGAATGGCTGAGACATTTCTGCATCCTTCCAATAAAAATATCATTTCATTTATTTTCTTATTATTACGAAGAAAAAAGGATACCTCAATTTAATACTTCCGTCCAGTTTGATCATTTTTGAGGAAATATATCAGAAATATATGTATCATTGTTTGAGGTAGGGTAAATGAGACAAGGACAAAATAATATAAATGAATTGCTCAAACTATATATTTTATTTTTCTTGAACGCTATAATAAATTTGTTCAGATCAGATTTGTTATTAAAGCCGTCCCTTGCATTAGTTGGCTTTAAGTTGAATAATGACTATGTCTGTGTCAAGAAAGTTGGTGTAATGTCTAATCAACAGGATTTCCTATTCTAAAATGTTTGAATAAAACCCGGAAAAGCACTCAAATTTTAACCACAATATGACATATCTGAGAAAATTAAACGCGAATACAGTTTTCTTTGTCTGTTTTGTAAATGTGTAGAAGCATATGTGCAAATCTAACTATCCAGATATTAGATTAAAGCAATAAACTCTACAAATTAAAATGACGAGGTATTTCTTTATGCAATGTATATTGTACATTCTTGACTGTTTCTGAATTACAAATTAAACGCGTTTTCAAAACAAGGGCAATAACTTATATTAAACGTTTTCTGATTTTTTGAAATTTCACCCCAGGGTGATAATAAACAATATCAACAAGATTCAACTAAAGAATTATGTCTATATGTGCTACTAATATTTGTATATGACATGTTAAAACTTTTTGAAGGAGCAATGGATATATTTTTAATGTGGGCGTATGAAAATCAAAAATATTTAATTAGTTCTTGAAAGAACGCTTAAAATCTTTAGATCATAAGCAGTATAAAAGGTACAATTCTTGCTAGTTTTAGACAAAACTTTGCTATGTATATCATTATAACCAAAAAGAATTCGAATGATGTGTGTGAATCAAAGTTGAATCTTTCATTCTAGTGTTTATATTGTATCGTGATAATTCCAAATATTCTTTTTTAAAATCAAAGCTGACAGTAGGCGTATGCCGGCTATCATTTGATACATTATTTAAGATGTTTCCTGGTCAGAATAGTGTTGTATAATCTTCTTTGTATAAGCTGCCATGTGCCTAAAAATACTTCCTAAATATTTCCAAATTAAAAACAAAAACTTACATTATTTCCTATTCAAAGAAATTTCTTGCTAATTGTAAGTGATCCCTAATAACTATTATCGGATTACAATTCTTTATAATTAATATCCGAGACATTGGTGTGTTTGTAGCCATGGTGTGTAACGTTAGTGGTTCCAAACTCCCAAGTTTAGTGTAATTTTATCAAGCTGTCTGTACCGAAGAGTAGAGTAATGATTTTTGTTTTTAGTTGTGGACTATCAGCTGGGGGTGAGCATTTTTCAAATGAAATTCGCAATATTATGAAATGATAGAGAAACCAAAGTAACGAAGTATTTAATGTTCATATAAATGGGTATAATTATTACGGATCTTGCAAACTTCTATCGGTAATAGGCAATTAGAAGTAAAATGTCTACCAAGATGTCCGATTAAATATCTTTCGACTTTGGCGAATATCATCCTCGTGCTTTGATGTAGCCGATCCTATGGCGAATTAATTTTTTGTATCCTGTCGAGTCTTTGATTAAATTAGAAGAACACGATTATTTGTTTCCTCGAATAGGCAGACTGTAATGTACAACCATTTCTTATGATCTGAGGAAGACGTTTTATTAACAACAAAATAATTATCCCTGAATATTTAGACAGATCCTGAGAATACAGGAAATTGTGCATATAAAAATGGAACGTACTGTTAATTATTCCTTTTTGCCATGAAAAGTCTTAATCAGCTCGTCTGTTGTTCGGTATAGAACTGACCACACCAAAATCAAGAGGGGAGATGTTGACATGTAAAAGCTACTGCTAATCGATGGCGAACTTGTCAGATTTAATAGTATCGAAATACACAGTTACCCCTGGACACACTTCTAAAATGTTTAATTTTTACAATGTAAAGAAATTAAAGATTGATTTTTAAGTAAATCAGATAGTGCTGGTGATATTCGAAAAGTATTGGTTAAAAGGGCTAAAAAAAACCCACACACGTAAAGAATTTTGAATGTTTACTTGTGTCTTCATCAACATTCTTACGTATTAGATGTTTAATGATAATAAAACAGACACGCATACTAATTTCATCGCCAGAAATAGATCGAGATATGGGTACTTTGTTGACACCTCAATTTATAATTGCAGTTAAACAACTTTACAAATTATGCACGGCGATTATGCCACAAAAAAAAAAAAATGATCAATAATCATTTCCATACTTTTACGATATTCAAATTCGTATATTCGCGACAGACCGATTAACATTATTACCTTATTTTACAGGGTTTTCGATGTCCCCCAAACCCATTACACCCTTGATATATATCCACTCAAATGAAACTAGGAATTTCACTTTCTATTTCTATTTAATGACTATTTTTCATTACACGAGTCGTTATTTTAAAAATAAAAACAAGGAAAATTCGGGACACACATGGATTTAAAGGCTCAAATTTCGACGGTCAGCTGTGAACACTATTATTGATTAGTTCGGTTTAAAATTCCCGCTTTTGAGACTATGGTACGATTGGTCAAACGGGTAGTAACTTGTCCATTTAAGTTTCCTAAAATAGTATGTCAGACGTGCCACCGTGTTTACATCTGATTAACTGGTCAAACATTAAGGTTTTCGCACTAGTAGGTAAAGGCTTTTTTTCGAAGCTCTATGATTCATTTTAAAAGATTCTGCTTTTTCCATAATACTACACCAATTATAAGCTTATTTATCGTGAAATCAAACCAACCCAAAACATATCCTCTTTGAATCATTGAACTTGACACGGTAATCGTGAAGGTATAGGCCAAGGTGAGACTTTGTGGGGTTGCGTAACTAGAGTGTTGTACAGACAAACCTTGTGAATGCATTTCAACTAATCGGATCATGGGAAAACCTGATTATTTGCATTCACTGAAGATTGTTTGAATGTTTCATTTCAGCTCAGTTATTGTCAATTGAGATTCTGAGGTTCTGAAGATGCGAGGATGTCGAAGATATGGGGTCGACCTCCCACAAAATTCGACCATTCAAACTATTGTTAGTTTTTAAATGGAGCGTTAGAAATGGAAACAACTCGTCAATATGATGTAATCTGGCAATGAATGGACCATATTGAAAACTACCGACGGGTGAATTCGATGAAATTGCTACTGTGTGATTTAATTCGTATTTGAGGATTTTAATGTAAAGAAACATTTTAGAGCGATTAACCAAGTAAACAACATCATTTCAATCCGAATTACCAGAGTTCTTGAAAATGTAGCGGAATAGAAATGACACTTGACCAATTCAAATTAAAACGCGGATTATGACAACAATGGGGTGTAAAAGGGGTCAACGATTCGCGTAATAATCTGATACTTCCAAGAGTGAAAGGTAAACAACTTAGACCACTTGTGAAAGTGTATAAACCCAAACAAAAGATTAAGTTGCCACTAATCTCTATTTTAAGGATTAAATAACTTTCACATGGTTATCATGATGAAACCTGAACAATAAACGCCTTGTTCCACGCTCATCTGAAATTAGCATGTTATGAACTGTAGTATCGTATCTGTATTACATTTATAAAGTAAATAAATATTAACTAACCGTTAGTTATTCAAAATTATATTTTCCAATATTTATCAATTCGTAAGAGATAACGAAACGTATACCAAGGCTTAAAATAAAAACGATTTTTTCCCAGAAGGAATTGGACTCGACGGTTTACATGTGTTCTGAATCCTAGTCCTACTCAGTCTTGAATTTTGTACTGTTTAGCATTGATAATTCCATTTTACAAACTTGCCTTTTTTTCAAATTTTTACAAATTTACAAATTTAAATTTAATTCAAGTAAACAAAGGGTCAAAACAATTTACATAATCACACTAGTTTTCTATTTAACATTTTTAAAAAACTAAATTGTAAGTCATTTGGAGGTAAAGTTTTATCACTGTACTTGCTGGCTTCTGTATACCTTCAAAACACGATAAGGATAATATTACTACAGAACGAAAGTTTCAAAAGGAGAAAGAAATCAAATATAAAGTAAGTTTTGCCTAATGAACAATAAATACATGGATTTCATTTTTTCGATCATTCTGGACACAATTTTAAGTTTAATTCTCTTCACAACTTATCAGCTATTTCACATGTAAATAGTAAGTATTATGTTACAATTAACCATTCACGTCATTTCACGAACTACTCTTTAGCAATTCTTATCGGCCATCTTGGATTATCCTTATCTCCCCCGCGATGTGACCTTTGGGTTATCACAATCCAAGGTTATTATTCAAGTATTTAAGATAGACAAACAGAACAAATATGTTAACATTTGAAACCAGATCACAGTAAAGATAAATGTCGTTTGATTCAGTTTTATCCAGTGAACTATGTGGACTCCCTTAAACATGGACTTTTCAGAAGGATTCATATCATGTCTATTAATATGGCAGTGACAGAAAATCATCCATGTTTCATGGAGACGGAAACTTAGTGAAATTACTTAAAAATAGCGATGGCCATCGTAATACGCCCATATTTGTAATGGCAGCAAATTTGTCCGGGAGGTTGACAAGAATTATCGGTAAATGAAAGATGTTTCTTGAATTTTAATTACTCTCGCAATATATTTCATCCATCTCCATCACGAAAATGAGATCTCTATCGTGTCCACAATTAAAGATCAAAGGCAATGACTCATAGTAATATTTTGCAATTTGTCTGATTTTTTATAGGGTACATCATTGGGTGATTACAAAAGCGCACACCGATTTACGTCAAAATCCATCAAGAAACCAGCTCTCTATTGTGTCCACAAATAATTCAAGAACAGGGGCAATAACCCATAGAAAATATTTTCGATTGGTCTGATTTTTAATAGGGTTCACCCATTAGTGATGAAAAACACTCACACCAAATTTCATTAAAATCCATCCAGAAATCAGCTCTCTATCGTGTCCACAAAGAATCCAAGAACAAAGGCAGACGCGTTTTTAAGAAAAAGGGCAATAACTCATATTAAATATTTTTCGATTAATCTGATTTTCAATAGGATTCATCCTTGGGTGATTGCAAACACTCACATCAAGTTTCGTCAAAATCCATCAAGAAACCAGCTCTTTATCGTATCCACAAAGAATTCAAGAACAAGGGCGATAACCCATAGAAATATTTTTCGATTGGTCTGAATTTTAATAGGCTTCCTCATTGGGTGATTACAAAGACAAGTTTCGTCAAAATCCATCAAGAAACAAAAGCTCTATCGTGTCCACAACAATTGTGGACGGACAGCCAGACGGAAGGACAGACGGACAGACAGGGGCGACGACTATATACGCCCATACATTAAAAAGCCATTTCTTCGTTCTACGAATTAAAATAGAACTGGATATACATTCGGCTACAGACGTTCGGTGTACTTTTGGTTTTGACTAAATTGTCACCTCTTTACCCTTCTGACGAAGTTCCATCACTGCAAACGGGAAATAATTTGTCTTCATTTCTTGAACAATATATTTTGTCGAATACTGATCAGATCATAACTGTCGAAGTAATATCATCCATAAAACAATATATGATGAAGATAGGTTTAAAACGGTCATGATCATTCTACGAACAACTAGATAACTGTATACGATATATCCAGTAGTTTAATACTATAACTACGATTTTGATGATCATTTTCTATCTTAATTTGTTGACATAATATACGAAATAACATTTGGTAATGGGTAATTATGCCAAGATAAATGCTACATTGAAGATAAGATAAATATCACTTTTAGTAAATCAAAAGATTCTTCAACGCAAACCTGACCGAATGTTTACTTGAACTTACCAAACTTAATACAAGTACATGTATACCACTTTACGATATGACTTCGGTGAGTGACAATGTACCTTTTTTGGAAGTGCCCAGTTAAAGCGTTAAGCGTTGCAAAACCTATTGCCACAGAATAAACCGGGCAGGGAAAGGCAAAGAAAGAAACAAACCACTATATTTTATAAGGATAACAACTGGTTCACAAGTCCGCCGTGATAGGGATCCTTTCTACCAGCTGATCCTTGGCCAAATCTCTTGGCATTGATCTTTCCCGGATTATCCGTACCCATTTACATCTGGGTGGACTGGAATGATGAGTGAAGATGACTGAAGCAATATATGCTATTTGTCGCAACTTGTGATCTGATGAATGAAAATAAAATGCTTGAGTATCTCAATTCCAAGCTAAAACATCAAATTCATAATCATGGACGGAGAATACAGGGGCGCGGGAACAAATTTTAGGTTGGGGGGGGGGGGGGCAAACTATTTCAAAGTCAAAAAACTGTTATCATTCATATACCTTTATTTCAAAATTAATCGAATTACGGGACATAACTTAAAAGAATTAATACAAAAATTATTATTTATTCAAATAATTTGATTGTGATAGAGTAACTTATATTCTTTACAAGCTTCGAGGGTTAAAAAAAACAAGGAAATTTACAAATATGGCCTTATGAGACAATTACATATTTAGGCTACCCGGTACATGTAATTATTTCATTTCATTTGGGGGGGGGCATTTTTGCCCCCCCCCCCATCAAAATTTTGGAGCCTAATTTCTGCCCCCCCCCCTGTTCCCGCGCCTATGCATGAATAGATGTAGCCTGCCATCAGTCACACCTTGCATCGAATATACCGTCGACAGTTGAAAATCGTAAATAAAATATAAGCTTAGGCAGATATCCTGGCAAAATTTCACTCATTGCCCATAAGATGTAGAATTGCATTGAATATAGTAGAATTGAAAGAGCTAATCACCAAATATCGATGTGCGATAAGTATACTCGTAAAAATTATGTTGACATAAAGACGTTCCTGAAAGGAGAATAAGTTTTTCAAAACTTCACCTGAAGCAGTTAACTCCAAACACAAACTATTCGCAACGAATTTTTGTCTTATCGACACATTGCAAATATAGCGATATAATCCACAGACAAGAAATATTCTACATTGTCACCTAAATTCTAGTAATTCTTTAATTTGAAGGAGTTAACATCTTTTCGTTAAACATGTAAAAAGATTTGGCTGATAAGTCTAGGAATAGCCTACAAGTCACGAATATAAGACCCCGATGTCAATGGGGCTATTCAAACGGCAAGAGGTATTGGCGCCAGGCCATTTTCCCACTGTTGATTAAATAGAAGTTAAATATGTCCAGCAAAACATGGCAAGAAGAGTCGTATTGTTGTTTTTCTATTGTAACTGGGAGTGTAATATTAGGATTGTCAACATCATCTCGAATCGTTTGGCTACAGACATTCGGTGTATTCTGTGTCAAATCGACAAATTTATTGTTTGGATTACCTGAAACATATTTGTCAATTTTCACAATCGAAAACATCAAAGAGACAAACTGTGTTCGCGAAACACAGGTAATTTGTATCACAAGTACACAAGTAAATAGCACAGCCAAAAAAACTCTAATAGACAATAGACAAGTCCGATAAGTAAGTTTCAGAATCGTTTGACATAAGTAAGTATTACTTCCATTCTATGTCATCGCATCCTTGATTGATATTTCCAGAGTTCTATATTCTTGAAATCGTGACACCATAAAATTCTGATAATTTTTTTCATTCATAGTTGATAATAGAAACGGTCAAATCAAATTTCAGACAAAGACAGACATAGCAGAAAGTGGCTAGAAAGATGATCGAAGTTAATATGCAAAAGCAGTGTCTGGAAGTCTATGAATATCTCTGTATGTTCAGTAGCATAACTTTAGATAATGCGTCATAAGAAAAAAAGCAGTTCAAAGGAATCAGATCGAGTCATATTAAATAAGGAATAGCAATAATATTTATTCATTTGATCAGACAGGTATAAATAATGTATAATAACATTTTGTTTGGGACTAGACACTCTTTGTTGATTATTGGACACAGAATTAATGCTATATTAAAGTGAAAGGATTGTTCAGAACGAATATCGATTGTCTTCATTTAGTTAATGAACTAATCATAAAACTTCCTTATAAAGACACTGAACAAATCAGTTAAGTTAAATCAGATCAAAATAACCAGGTTAAGCAAAACGGTTCTAGATTATTTTCCAAAAAGATCCCTCAAAAAGATTGATTTTAATCATGTGTAGACTTTATACCTTCGGCAATTTCCACTTTGATTATTGAGTAAGCCACAAATTAAACGTAAAAAAACAATTTCCTTATAAATAATATGATAAAAGTTTCGATTTGTTCCTATTGATTCATCGAACAGAAATTTATTACTTTTTTTAATCTGAAAAATGTTCAGTGTAATTAAAGTACATCAACAGTATATATAATATTTGTATTTCGTCAATGTTTGCACTCAAATTGTGTTTAGGTGATATGAGAATGGTATTCTCACAAAAAGCACGGGCCTAGGTATTATAATTTCCTCATTAGAAAGTTTATTAATGATTTTACATTTTGTCAAAGAAATAAGTATTGGATTATAAATTGGCTAATAAAATATCTAATTATTTCATATATATTTCTTCATTACATTGTTTAAGACTTCTTTTTATGGCATTCGAGAAATCGAGTAAATATTCAGTACTCAGTGTAGATGCCATCTTTTTATTTAAATATACAGTATTATGTAATTATGTCGTTATTGCCCATGTTGTTCGAATCAGCGTTTTTAGTTGTGACCCAGGATCATCGTAAATTAGTAAATTTATTTTAAGTATTTCTCGATCAGGTAAAATTACGACTGGTCTATCTCAAGTGTCATGTAGAGTTGATGCATCATACCATCTGGTGTGGGAAGTATGTAACCTTCTTAATAAAAACTTCTTGTTTGATCTACACCAGATTAGACCTGTTCAACAAATGTTTTTACCATTATTTAAAGCCAGGTCAATGTACGTTTTCTTTCTAAAATAGCTTCACGAATATCTTCCAAATGAATTAAATGAAGTTTTATCTCATACTTTTCAATCTTCAATGGGCTTTCGAAAAATTGACTTGGGGCAACACGTATAAAACTTGTTCATTTTTTTTAAAGTAAAGTGAGTTTCGACTGTCTGTACAAACCACCCCCTTCCCCGACACTGTACCCTCACTTTAAGGCACACAGGGGACAATTTTATCACCAACATGTATAACACATATCTTAATAATTGAAATAGTTCCAAAGAAAACAGCGCTTGAGTTCAAAGTGTGTTGTAATATAGTTAGTTATAATTACTTGATCAACAACATACCCCAATAAATACATAATACTAATACAGTTCATATCAATCATACAACTAAGAACCATTATGTTCCATGCATTTATTTCAAAATTTATTTTTCAGTTTCACTCACCATTAATAACATTTAAAACAAAGCGCACCAGTAGCAACTAACCCTCACAACCAACACCAGCATTATGTAAAACGTTTGTATTATTGCATCTAGTTCAAATTGTTCACGATGTCTCTACCAAGTGTCTGTATATGTCATAAGTTATGATGTAGGTCAGTGCTTCTGTGAGAGAGTATCTCTTATAACATCCCGAACTGATTAGATAAAAATAAAATGTCACAATCAGAAGCTTGGAATCGCCACTTTTCATCTTTCTATGACGTACAAGATATTCCGAAATAGATTCAACCTCACTAATTCATATTTCATGGGGTCAATTGGTAAATAAAATATTTTTATATATTGAAGAGCTCTAGAGAGTAATTATTAATTAAGTATATATATGAGCCACATGTAGAATAACATTAATGCGTAACATCATGATTTATAAGTTTGCTGAGATGATAAGGAAGGAAAGGCCACGCACATAAGATATTCTAATGATGTAATGATGGATTTGGTTTTTGGTAAATAAATATCTTTTTGTATGGGTCACAATGTATAAAACACGAATAAAAAAACACCACATACATAACCCATCTTGTTCTTGTTTCTCTTTTCCTATAGTCTATCGATCTCGTACACGTTTTTTATTTTGTGTAACTTGTATGTTTTGATGTATGGTTGGTCAAGACTTTTAAATACAAAACTGGTTATCGGGCTTCCGCTAATAATCGGTGAATGGTTCAGAAAACACCTGAATATATACCGTATACGTATTAAGAGACTACGTAAATTGTTTAGATTGAACCAAATATAGATACGGATAAACACCTTTCATCACCACCCACAGTACACCTGCTTTTATCACCTGTAAGATCACCCTGCTTGTTTAAATGTTATATGGTAGTATCACACGTGCAAATCTTTTTCTTGGATCGATAATGTGGCTCTTTATATTTGCGAATTGTGAATATCAACTAAAGTGTACTGCATTTTGACAAAAATTCTTCAAATGATGTGATTTACTTGTGATATGTAATATAATCTATCTATAATATTAATAGAAGAAAATCAACATCCTTGGGATCTCGTAATTTACATTCCAGAGAATGGATAACGAAACATGGGCTCTGTTCCATTTAGTCATACCACTGGCAAAATTAATGCAAAAATAATATGAAAATAGGATCAGAAATATTAATAGTGTCTTGTAAATAAAAAATTTAAGTGTAACACATTTTCAAACTAAAAATCCCCTGAGTTAATTGTTTATATTTTCGTTCATCGGTATATCATGTTTTAGACCATTTCCAAAGTTTCCTTCTAACAGGATTTCTGGACCATAGTGCTTTTAAAAAAAAACATGATACAGGCCAAATGCTATGCTTCTGTTTATTATGGTGGCCTGGTTAGAATAAAATAAAGGCTGACCATTCTAAGAATGACTACATACCATGTGTTTGTACAATTCTTTGTTTTTCCTACTTGTTTTGTTTATTTCCATGTATAAATTACTTCCGTCCGATACACAAATTGTGTCCTTTTGAACCTGTTGTCATAATTATACCAGTATGCGATTTGAATTGAAATCTGGCCACCAGTACTCGTGATTACTCCTCAAATATGCTAAATCTCAAAACTGACTAGAACTAAAAAGGTAAAAGACAACAATAGACAAGAGCCGACTCGAAACCCGTTTGTTAAAAAAGATGTTGCAATGTTGTAATCTTCATGTTATTTCCCCCTGACAGATAGAAGGTGGCTTAGGCCGTCGACTGGCAAAACTTTCCCTCATTGCGCAGCATGACGTAAGTACAGAAAAGTAGGACGCAAAAACTCGATTCATTTCAATTCATTTATATGCCTGCTATAATAAGAAGTGACCACATACTCATTAGTCAACGTATTCTGATTGAAAATGTGTATTTAAAGGGAAGCTATTTATAATGTACCCTTGAAAATCAGACCACAGTAATTGTATTTTATTTATTCAGGAACAGCAGAAGAGACCACCGACTAAAGTAATCAGCACTTTGAAAGATATAGTTTGGGAATGCTTTTTTCATATCACCATCAATTTAAATGACTACGTTCTGCAGAAATATAACTTAACCTACTACCATGAGTAAAAATATTCATAAATCTCATGAGTAACCAAGAAATTAATTTCTAATGAAATAATTTGGTACAAAATGTCTAAGTGGGCTGATCTACAGCCCACAATAATTAGTAATATTATAATACTTCTACTACTACATGCCTATATCAGAACATAAGATAGGAAAAGAAAGACCCGGCGAACTCATACTGCCAAAAAATAGTGACTTCCCACACATTAATGATAATTGTTCTTGAAAAAATAAGGGGCAGCATATTATATTATTTATTATATAAACCTTTACGCAAATAATAATAATAAAAAAATAGTGATAAACTAGAATCAGTCCTTAGATGATCCTCTATATAACAATTATAAAATATAAATCTTTAATACCAATGAATTTAAAAAGTAAATTTGGATTCTAGAATAAGGGTTTTATGTTACTGAAACTGGATTTATATAAGAAACATGTCTTATAGCACCAGATGTTCAGATGTAGTGACATTTAAAACTCATGAAAGCATTGTGCGGAATCTATTTTAATACAATGATAGGTTTTATTGTTCAAACTGCCAAAATAATGATGAATACCGAAAGATAATTTGTAAATGTAAGCAAATAAAGGGAAGACTTTCAAGGTTTAAACCAAGTTGCCGGTTCATTCTCAATTTAGATAAACACAACTTGGTGATAATAATTTTAATTTTCGGACAAGAATACAGCAGGATAAGATGCTGTCAACTACGATTCCTAGTAACTCAACATTCAGGACTGTGTCCATGATAGGATATTCTTAAGGGAAGGTGTAACTGCTTTAAGGATGTTCCAATCGATAACTTAGGTGATGTTGGAATCCGGGAAAATTGATCACCAGCAATAGATGGTGCTGCTTACTTCAAAGATCAAGGCCAAGAGATCTCACTGACCACCTCTTAATACCAAGTTCCAGAGCTTGTTGACTTAAAAAAATTGTTCTTCTATGATCCTTATAGACTGTCCTAGATATCTTATGCTGACTAGTCCACACATCTGCCTGGTTTAATCTCAACCAGAATCTATTCTTCCCTTCATTGATCAATGATCAAAGTAAATTGGTACATTTATTTAAAGTACTTGGTTATCAATAATAGTGAAAATTTTTCTAAATGTTTTTTATATTATAATTTTATCTGAATCGTATACTAGTAATGCTTCATTCTTAAGCTACATGACAACTGCATCTAAACCTGATCTAAATATAAATCTTCATAAATTATATAAATTGGTATAAATGATAAATACTTAGATGATCATTCATATAACAATTATGAAATATAAATCCTTTAAACCTATATATATAGTTTGTCTTGTAGGCAAAAGTTAATTTGAATTCTAAAATTAGGGTTTTCTAGTTACTGAAACTGAATTTCCTAGAAAGATGTTTTTACGTCCTACTCTTCTGCAAAGAAAGATGTCTTTAAGACCAGATGGTCAGATTTAGTGACCTTCAAACGTCAAGAAGGAATTGTACAGAATCTATATTAATACAAATGGTAGGTTTTATTGTCCAAGCAGCCAAAATAATGTTGAATACCTAAAGATAATTTGTAAATGCAACCAAATGAAGGGAAGACATCAAGATATAAAGTTGCCGGTTCATTCTCAATTCCAGATAATCACAACTTGGTGATAATAATTTCAATTTTCGACAAGAATACAGCGGGATAAGATGATGTCAACTAGGATTCCTAGTAATCTAACATTCAGGACTGTATCCATGATAGGATAATCTTAAGTGAAGTGTACGGCCTTAAGGACAACGTCCTAGGTGGTGGAACCAATTGATCACCATCAATAGATTATGCTGCTTACTTCAAAGATCAAGGCCAAGAGGTCTCACTGACCATCTCTAGATACCAAGATCCAAAGCTTGTTGACTTAGCTCATATGCACTATGTGGGCATTAGAATTTTTTTCTTGTATGATCCTTATGTCTGTCCTAGATATCGTAGACTGAGACTTAGTCCACACACCTGCCTGGTTTAATCTCAACCAGAATCTACTTTCTTCCCTTCATTGATGAATGATCAAAAGTAAAATTTGGTAACATTTTTTTAAGTTTTCAGTGATGGTAAAAGTTTCTAAACTATTTTTTATATTAGTGTTTTGTACAATGCTAAATTTTAAAATATTAACTATCTAAACGTAATCCAACGTTCAATGTATACTAGATTTAATCAGCTCAAAAATTTAACATAACTCTTTTTTAATTCAACTGAACTCAAATCACAAAGAAAAGCTAAAACACTGGTATCAAGGATTTATTTTTATGAATGACATATGTTGGTTATTTATGCCACTGTAAGGTAGACAGAAACAGACAAAATGAATTTCTGTATTTTACCAGCAGGCTTGAATAATGAGTTGAACTAATAATCTCGATATATTCTTTTTAATCTAAGAGATAGAAATCAATAAGGAATTAATTTTTTTGTACATTGCAACTGCAGGCTTCCCAATATTACAAGTGATAGGCAAACGAGAGTATGCACCAATGTACACGGTGTATTTTGAAATTATATACATGACAATCTAAAACAGGTTTAACGATCAGCGTTAGGGTGTCAAAAGTTTGAAAAAATTGATTTTTATGTATAACAGTTTTTGCCAATTATTAAAAGTCATAATAGTGAGGTATGCTTTTATTTAAATACAAGTATCAATATACATACATGTATTAATAGTATATAATATTAAAACTGGAGTATGTACAGATTTATATGTATATATACTTGTATATATATATATATAATTTATCATGTTCTGTTAACAATGTAAAATGGAATATATTATATAATTTCAATATATATAACAATGGTTATACATTTTTAACAGAACATGATATATGTGTACACTCATAAGAGATAATATGATTATTCAACAATCGTTGTTATGATAACAGTTGAGCACACTACAACATTTCTGCAACATTTTTCCAACTTTTTTACAACAATTCTTCCAACATACTCTGTACACTATAGCAACACTTTAACAACATGTTTGAAAATTTTGCCATTTTGTTAATCACATGACCTCAATTCAGCGTCACATGATCAGTCTGATGCTGGAAAAATGTTGGAATATTGTTGTAAACCTGGTTTATTTTCTGTTCACATTGACCAAAATATTCCAACAAGTTGCAACAATTGTTGTAAAAAATTACCTTGGCAATTATTTTACAACAATTTTCCAACAAGTTTCCAACTTTTTTCCAAGAAGCATCAACTCTGTTCACACTGACAACATTTTTCCAACATTGGTATTGGAATCATAAATGCTGGAAAAATGTTGCAGAAATGTTGTAGTGTGTACATTACTTTAGGCAAATCTTTAAAAAAATAGCCAAATATTGAAAAGATAATTATATTTGACAGTCAATCTGCAGCCACGTAAAACTACACCAAGATTGATAGGCAGAACTAAATTAACAATAAGAAAGTGGACTTACTAATGTATATACATGTACCAAACGTAAATGCCTTAATGTGCAATAAAAACCCCAGTAGTGGAATATTCTATATATAGAGGTTATCATATAGCTACGAGTGGATATGGTTTTTATGCCATGAGCACCAGTGGCATAAAAACCATATCCACGAGTTAGCCATTGGATAACCTATTTATCCTATACCTAATATGAAAAATATAAATTTCAAATTTGTTTTTGTTAAGATGAATTTTGGTCTTGTGTACCCTTTGGCCCCGCCCATCGAATACCAAAATAGTTATTCAATGGCCCGTTTTCAACGGGAAACAAGAATATAATTTTTATCCAACTAAAAAATTTTGATTTTTTTTTTATCTAGTATGCATCACAGACATAGTACATAAGAAAAAAACTCATCTAAAACAAATGGTTCTAATGGAAATAAGCAAATGCATCAAAGGGGCCCAGGCTTGATTTTTAGGGGTCGTTTTGGGCCTTTGTTACATTTAAACAGTCCTCAGAAATATTCAAGCTCTGAGAAAATCGCAAAATACCTTAAAATATGCCTCAAACAAAAAATTTCACTTTTCATTTTTTTTTTTCGTGCTGTATGCGGCTGGTCTCCAGTCAGTCTGAAAATTGTGTGTCCTGTTGACAAAGTCTACAATTGAAAAATGCGTTGTAGTCTGTCATATAGATGACCGCTATTGCACGACGGGAAGGATAACTCTTTGATTACCAAGACGAACCGTTTTCCAATATGGCGGGACGTTCGTAATTTCTTAAGTCATTATGATTTTTCAAACACGGATAATTATGGATACACATGGATTTGAAGGCTCAAATTTCAAAGGTAAGCTCCGTAGACTATTTCTGATAGCTAACCAAAAGATTTCATGTGTGTTTGAGATTAAACATATTTTATTGATAAGCATCAAATGGATTGGGTACAAGTTATTACAACTTAGTGACACCTTCTCCTAGTTGACATAAATATGTAGAATTTGTACATAATTTCAAACAAAAATACAAAGGAAAACAATGTACAAAGAGAAGAGAAGAGAGATGAGAAAGGAAAGAACAGATTTAAAATTTGAAAAGGAAAGTAACTAATGACCACACCAAACATACAAATGAATTACATAACAAACCTTTTTGTTGCCTTAAGGAAAACTTGGACTGCATGAAATAATGCTGTTTGTGTGAATCGGGATATCGGGATTTACATAAATTAAAAGATCTATTGTGGGTTCTATGGAGTGATCTAGTAATAAATTTGTGATCGATAACATTAATACTTCACGATGACTTTCATGAATTCTACAATCAAGGAGAAAGTGTGATGCATCCTCGTTATGATAACCACATTTACACTTGGGGCTTTGAACCAAGTTAACTCGATATAAATCAGAATTTAAAGCGCTACATTTGTGTCTTATTTTAGTGTGGAGTATATTTAGCGCTCAACTGCCGAGTGAAAAATATTTTGGAGGAATTGGACCACTCGAAGCCTGTTTCAAACACAGTTTGAACGCACATAAATTTATAGAATTTTTAATATTCACAGGAAGGTCATTCCAATCACTTGTAGTTTTCGGAAAAAATGAATTTTGAAACAGGTTTGTTCTTGAGAATGGTATAAATATATTATCGTGATTCCTAAGGGAATAATATGAAAGTTGATATGATATATAATTGTCTAGTATATGTGACAGATAATCAGGTGTGTCATGATGCAGAATGTTATAAAACATGGCAAGTCGTCGATTTTTTCTCCTGACTGAAAGTTGTACAAGTCCCGTTTCTTGATAAAGAGACTCCCAAGTGCAATAACGGGGTAGTCCTGTTATGAGTCGAGCTGCTTCAATTTGGACCTTTTCAAGTTTATTACAATCATCAATGCTACAGCCGTCCCAAACTTCACACGCATATTCTAATACTGAACGTATATGTACTTTGTAAATGTTTAGTAGTATATCTCTATTCAGAGAATACTTAAGTCGTCTCAAAATGTTCAATTTAGCATATGCAGATTTGCATATATTTTCTATATGAGATGACCATTTCAAATCGCTGGACAATGTTACCCCCAAGTGTCGATGAGATACCTGAACAGCTAATGGATCATTTTGCAAAAATAATTTTGGAGATCGAATATTCCGCCTTGTAGTAAACTGTACAACTTTCGATTTCGATGGATTAAAGGAAATTAACCAATTTTCAGACCATTCGTGGAGACTTAGACTCGATTAACTGATTGCTCGATTTCAAACACTGTATTGCGTGAACACCCTAACGCAGTATCACCGGCAAACAAGCGACTTAAGTTTTCCAGGACATCCTGGATATCATTGATGAAAACTATGAAGAGAAAAGGACCCAACACCGACCCTTGTGGTACTCCTGAAGTTAATGAAAGTGAGTCAGATAAGGCATCGTTGACAAAAACTTGTTGAGATCTGTTCGAGAGATAACTCGTAATCCAACTAAGCAAGTTACCGTGGATACCGTAAGTGGAGAGTTTTAGGCCTAATCCATCAATATAAACACGGTCAAAGGCCTTAGAAATATCGAAAAATGTATAGCATGTTATTTTCCTTTCCTCAATACTCCTAAGAATGTCATGATGTACTTCTAGAAGTTGGTGAACAGTGGAATGTCTTGGTCTAAATCCAGATTGATAAGGATAGAGCAGATTATAACTATTGAAGTAGTTGAACAATTTTTTAAAAATTACTCGTTCAAAAAGTTTGCCTATATTCGAAAGTAATGAGATGGGTCTGTAATTGTTAACTAATGAAGTGTCGCCCTTCTTATGAAGAGGCATAACCCTGGCCTGTTTCCAAATTTGAGGGAAAATACCACAATTCAGTGATAATGTGAAGATTATTTTGAGAGGAATACTAATAGAATCAACAATATGGCGCAGAAGTTTGTTACTAATACGGTCCGAGCCTGTTAAAGTTTTTGGTTTGAGAGTTTTTATAGTTTCGTGAATTTCATTTGAGGTGATTTCAAAAATATCAAAGTGAGTGTCCGTCCGTTTTGGAAAAGTTGGAAGACGGTCATGTTTGGGAGCATTAGAAATGTCAGCAAAATATCTATTAAAGAGGTTTGCCTTATCGTTGTCTGAGTATGCAATTGTAGTTTTGTCGTTGTTAGTGAGAGGCGGGAAAGTTGAAGAAACAGTTTTACCAAGAAGTTTGGAAATATGTGACCAAAACTCTTTTGGAGTACATTGGTAGTCGTTTATTGCAACAGTGAGTTTTAAAGCATAATGGTCTTTTAAACTTTTCTTCAGATTGTTAACCTTATTTCGTTGCATTTTGTAATTTGACTGATCATTTTCTATATTTGTTCTCTTAGCCCGCTTTCTGAGACGTTCTCGTTTCCTAATTTCCTTGCGAATTGTGCTGTTAAACCAAGGCTTATCTTTCGGTCTGACTATTACTAATTTTTTAGGGATTGACAGGTCAAGGAATTCATTAAACTGTGCATAGAAAGCATCACAAACAGCATCAATAGAAAGATCTTTAAATAGTGTTACCCAATCAAAATTTGTGATAAGATCGTTTAAAAGTCCGAAGTCAGCCCTACCATACTGAATAATTTGGCGTTTGTAGCCAGAAGGGGCATTGGCTAAAATGTCGAGAGTTGCATGGATGCCTTTATGGTCAGTGATATGCTCGGGAAAATCAAGTGTTTCGCTATATCTTGAACATATCTCCTCATTAACAAGAATTAAGTCAATGGTTGTTGAACTTGTTAGGGTTACTCTGGTTGGATATTCTATCAAGTTTCTCAAACAATTTGACGAAATAAAATCATGTACACCACTGCTACTTTTGTTGAAATCACTATTGAAATCACCTAATATGACAACCTTGGTGTTCGATTCATATGCATCTTCAATAGACGCCGTTAAATTGGACCAGAATGCCAATGGTGTGTTTGGTGGTCTGTAAACAGTACAGTTTGGCAATTTCAGTTCAATCCATAAACTTTGGTGTTTCAAGGTCGAAACGACGTATTACCCTAAGGTGGTTCTTCACATATACAAGTATCCCACCACCGTGGTTGGAACGATCCTTCCTGAATGGAGGCAAATAGTCATCAAGAACAAGACTATCGCCATTAACGGAACTATCAAGGTGTGTCTCTGTGAATGAGCAAATATGAAATTCATCTATTTGGGTAGATAAAAAGCTTAGTTTAGTACGGATGCTTCTTACATTCAAATGAAACACAGAAAGGTTAGACAACTGCGATGGAAAAGGGCCTGGGTTAGGATTAATATCACCTGACAGCAGTAGTTTAAAAAGTACTATAAAAAGGTTTTGTAGACTCCCGATACACAAGCAAAGCAATACTGACAGCACTTGCAAATTGATTATGAAAATAATAAATGTTGATAACATAAAATGTAACAAATTAAATAATTGGAGTGCTGCCAGAAAGAGTCCAAGTAAAAAATAGAGCCCATTGTGAGTTCCATGAAGTTTGTGAATGAGGTGGTCATTGAGAAATTAGAAAAAGGTAAGCAACGAAAAGAAGAAAACAACAAAAGTATAATACAAGATACATGTACACATAAAATTAGACAAACATACGAGAACATCAATATACACATAAGGTGTGCAGTCTATATTAAAATGTGATTATTTTATGTTCAGGATCAATGGGTAGAGAGATGGTATTAAAGAGACAGTAAGAATGATCTACCTAAAATTTTTAAAGTTTGATGGCTATCTCTTTAACTTATAAATATATTAATTGTAAAGTTATTGAAGGTAATGACTATTTAGGGGTGGACGTTATAACACCGACATCAAGTAGTGATGTTTGTTTAAACCCAGCAACTGTATTGTTAGAGCGATTTCGACCTGGAGACTTTGGGATAGCACTGGTCGAACTAGCAACGGCAAATGCATTGCTGGTAGTAGGAAGTTGAGGACTATAAGGATTACTTGGCTGACGCTCTGGAACATAACCAAATTGGCTCAGATCCTCTGATTTTTCAACAACAATATTTTTATCATCACTCAGTGGCCGCACATACACCCGACCATCATAAGTCCACGAATTAAGTATACGTTTACATTTTACCAAGTCTCTGGCTTTCTTAAAGAGATGAGCTCGTTTCTTGGTGAGAGCTTCATTTACAAAGATTCGGCAATTGTGACTGGCATTAAAGTCTTTGAGTTTACGCTTGTTACCAAAAACAGACGCCCTATCTCTATAACTGATGAATCGCACAATAATATCCCGGGGACCACCGTTGTAACCTTTACTAACTCTGTGTGAGCGACTAATTTGTGACAAAGTTAGCTGTTTATCAGGGAGAATGGCATCATTGATTAGATTCAGAACTATATCATCAGTGTTTTCACCCTTGGATTCTTTTAGACCACTTAGCTTAAGGCATGTTCGACGTGAATATTGTTCTATATCGTCTATGCGTTGCTCAAGTGAACGTATATGTTCTTCCATAGTGTTAATAATTGCTGGAGTCATCATTTGTGAGATATGCTTCATGATACGGTCATGTTTCATGAGCTCAGCTAAAAATGACTTGATGGAATCATCATTTTGCATGACACTACAAAGAAAGTCATTAATGCTACAATTTAGTCCCTGTGAATTACCAGAAGCACTGAAATCAGCTTTTGCACGTTTCGTTTTTCTCGTCATGATCAGATAAATAAATGAGTGTGGTGATTATAAGTAAATAAAAGATTGTGTGTAAAATAATAAAACACTAATACTTGAATAGTCTTGACTTGAGTTTTAGTTCACCTGACCACATATCAAGAAGTCCAATTTCACAATATTTCGTCAAAATTTCAACATTTCGGCATAGATTTTCCTTCAGATTTTGATACAGACGTTAATTTCATGTGTTTGAGGCTGTCGGATGATTGTTCGAAACAAATAAAGCCTGGGCCGCTTTAAACGATGACAGCCTTTGAATACCAATGTGTTTATTCAATGGGCCGTATTCAATGGTCTACAAGAATATCACTTTTATCCAGCTAAAAATTTGAATTTTTTTTTGGATCTAGAATGCACAGACATAGTACATGAGAAAAAACTCATCTAAAACAAATTTGAAATTTTTATTTTTCATGTCAAGTATGGGATAAAATAATATACTGAATCATATAAGCTTTTATGAACTTTTTCACACGTATAATGTAATATTAACCATAGGACCAGGTGTATGTGTCAGAGAGATTAGGATTTAAGAATCAGTTACTAGTACATTATTTTTAGTCAAATTTAAATATGGTACAAAAATAGGCTTGTAAGATCCAATTGTACTCCAGACTTGACAATATCAATTTTAACACGATTGTGTTCACCTGAATCTAGAATTCAAAACAACCTTTAAATAACATTCAACAGCCTCAAGCCAAAAACTCTGATATGATGTTCTCGAGCTTTCAGAGGACGATGCTCTGTACCAAGGATACGAATGAATATATATGTATCTAAATTTCTTGCTTGTACAAGACATAACATAAACCAATAGACAATCAATTAACTAAGAAGAGGCTAAGAATTAAAAACTAATTCAATAGGAATAAAATGTGAACAGGAGTTAATGGAATGTTTCACTATTGCAAACTCCAGATTAACAAGGCATGCATCAACAGCTATTTTCCTAACATTGATACTTACTCAGTTAATTTTTATACGCCCACATGAAATGGGGGGCGTATATTGTCGCCACTCCATCCGTCCGTCCGTCCGTCCGTCCGTCCGTCCCTCCGTCCGTGTCCGTCCGTCCGTCCCCTCCTCCCTCCTCCTCCGTCCTCCTGCCGTTCCGCCTTGTGGTGTATGTCGCTGTCCCCCACAATTCCTAAAACCTACAATCAAATTTTGGCGGATTTACATGAAATTGATTGAGGTTTTTGATCCCCAAAATGTGAAAAATTAACCTAAAAATTACCCCACAAATTTCATATTTTAAATTGTGGCGAAGCCCGTTTACTATTCAATTAATTTAATTTGATTGTTTGTTTAAAATTAACTTAAAAGTGTTCAGTTATACTGACTACATTGACAGTTAATTCCAGATTTGCTCGAAAGTTGTTTTTTCTACAAAATATTTTTTTATTTTTTAAAAATTTATATGCCTGCTATAATAAGAAGTGACCACATACTCATTAGTCAACGTATTCTGATTGAAAATGTGTATTTAAAGGGAAGCTATTTATAATGTACCCTTGAAAATCAGACCACAGTAATTGTATTTTATTTATTCAGGAACAGCAGAAGAGACCACCGACTAAAGTAATCAGCACTTTGAAAGATATAGTTTGGGAATGCTTTTTTCATATCACCATCAATTTAAATGACTACGTTCTGCAGAAATATAACTTAACCTACTACCATGAGTAAAAATATTCATAAATCTCATGAGTAACCAAGAAATTAATTTCTAATGAAGTAATTTGGTACAAAATGTCTAAGTGGGCTGATCTACAGCCCACAATAATTAGTAATATTATAATACTTCTACTACTACATGCCTATATCAGAACATAAGATAGGAAAAGAAAGACCCGGCGAACTCATACTGCCAAAAAATAGTGACTTCCCACACATTAATGATAATTGTTCTTGAAAAAATAAGGGGCAGCATATTATATTATTTATTATATAAACCTTTACGCAAATAATAATAATAAAAAATAGTGATAAACTAGAATCAGTCCTTAGATGATCCTCTATATAACAATTATAAAATATAAATCTTTAATACCAATGAATTTAAAAAGTAAATTTGGATTCTAGAATAAGGGTTTTATGTTACTGAAACTGGATTTATATAAGAAACATGTCTTATAGCACCAGATGTTCAGATGTAGTGACATTTAAAACTCATGAAAGCATTGTGCGGAATCTATTTTAATACAATGATAGGTTTTATTGTTCAAACTGCCAAAATAATGATGAAAACCGAAAGATAATTTGTAAATGTAAGCAAATAAAGGGAAGACTTTCAAGGTTTAAACCAAGTTGCCGGTTCATTCTCAATTTGGTTCAACACAACTTGGTGATAATAATTTTAATTTTCGGACAAGAATACAGCAGGATAAGATGCTGTCAACTACGATTCCTAGTAACTCAACATTCAGGACTGTGTCCATGATAGGATATTCTTAAGGGAGGTGTACTGCTTTAAGGAAAACGTCCTAGGTGGTGGAACCAATTGATCACCAGCAATAGATGGTGCTGCTTACTTCAAAGATCAAGGCCAAGAGATCTCACTGACCACCTCTTAATACCAAGTTCCAGAGCTTGTTGACTTAAAAAAATTGTTCTTCTATGATCCTTATAGACTGTCCTAGATATCTTATGCTGACTGAGTCCACACATCTGCCTGGTTTAATCTCAACCAGAATCTATTCCCTTCCCTTCATTGATCAATGATCAAAGTAAAGATGTGGTTACATTTATTTAAAGTACTTGGTTATCAATAATAGTGAAAATTTTTCTAAATGTTTTTTATATTATAATTTTATCTGAATCGTATACTAGTAATGCTTCATTCTTAAGCTACATGACAACTACATCTAAACCTGATCTAAATATAAATCTTCATAAATTATATAAATTGGTATAAATGATAAATACTTAGATGATCATTCATATAACAATTATGAAATATAAATCCTTTAAACCTATATATATAGTTTGTCTTGTAGGCAAAAGTTAATTTGAATTCTAAAATTAGGGTTTTCTATTACTGAAACTGAATTTCGCTAAGAAAGATGTTTTACGTCCTACTCTTCTGCAAAGAAAGATGTCTTTAAGCACCAGATGGTCAGATTTAGTGACCTTCAAACGTCAAGAAGGAATTGTACAGAATCTATATTAATACAAATGGTAGGTTTTATTGTCCAAGCAGCCAAAATAATGTTGAATACCTAAAGATAATTTGTAAATGCAACCAAATGAAGGGAAGACATCAAGATATAAAGTTGCCGGTTCATTCTCAATTCCAGATAATCACAACTTGGTGATAATAATTTCAATTTTCGGACAAGAATACAGCGGGATAAGATGATGTCAACTAGGATTCCTAGTAATCTAACATTCAGGACTGTATCCATGATAGGATAATCTTAAGTGAAGTGTACAGCTTTTATGACTTCGTCCTAGGTAGTGGAACCAATTGATCACCATCAATAGATTATGCTGCTTACTTCAAAGATCAAGGCCAAGAGGTCTCACTGACCATCTCTAGATACCAAGATCCAAAGCTTGTTGACTTAGCTCCTATGCATTATGTGGGCATTAGAATTTTTTTCTTGTATGATCCTTATGTCTGTCCTAGATATCGTAGACTGAGAGTTAGTCCACACACCTGCCTGGTTTAATCTCAACCAGAATCTATTTGGTAACAAGTTTTCAGTAATGGTAAAAGTTTCTAAACGATTTTTTATATTAGTGTTTTGTACAATGCTAAATTTTGAAATATTAACTATCTAAACGTAACCCAACGTTCAATGTATACTAGATTTAATCAGCTCAAAAATTTAACGTAACTCTTTTTTAATTCAACTGAACTCAAATCACCAAGACAAGCTAAAACACTGGTATCAAGGATTTTTTTTATGAATGATATTCATGTATATTCGTTATTTATGCCACTCTAAGGTAGACAGAAACAGACAAAATTAATTTCTATATTTTACCAGCAGGCTTGAATAATGAGTTGAACTAACCATCTCGATTGTTTCTTAAGGATATATTCTTTTTAATCTAAGGCAATCGAGAGTATGCACCAATGTACACGGTGTATTTTGAAATTATGTACATGACAATCTAAAACAGGTTTAATGATCAGCGTTCGGGTGTCTAAATTTTGAAAAAAATGATTATTATGTATAAATGTTTTTGCCAATTATATACTTGTATAATATATATAATTTATCATGTTTTGTTAACATTGTAAAATGGTATATATTACATAATTTCAATATAATATATAATAATGGTTATACATTTTTAACAGAACATGATATATTTGTACACTAATAAGAGATAATATGATTTTTCAACAATCGTTGTTATTAAAAAGGTTGAGCACACTTAGGCAAATCTTTAAAAAATTAGCCAAATATAGAAAAGAAAATTATATTTGACAGTCAATCTGCGACCACGTGTACCAAACGTAAATGCCTTTATGTGCAATAAAACCCCCAGTAGTAACCTAGTTCAGGTTGAATATTCTCTATAATAATATACTGAATCATATAAGCTTTTATGAACTTTTTCACACGTATAATGTTATACTAACCATAGGACCAGGTGTATATGTCAGAGAGATTAGGGTTTAAGAATCAGTTACTAGTACATTATTTTTAGTCAAATTTAAATGCATGTATGGTACAAAAATGGGCTTGTAACATCCAATTGTACTCCAGACTTGACAATATCAATT
The DNA here is from genome assembly GCA_030562195.1 of Nipponacmea schrenckii. Lineage (NCBI taxonomy): Eukaryota > Metazoa > Mollusca > Gastropoda > Lottiidae > Nipponacmea > Nipponacmea schrenckii. The sequence goes on from CM060201.1 coordinate 11,417,765, forward strand.
TTAACACGATTGTGTTCACCTGAATCTAGAATTCAAAACAACCTTTAAATAACATTCAACAGCCTCAAGCCAAAAACTCTGATAAGATGTTCTCGCGCTTTCAGAGGATGATGCTCTGTACCAAGGATACGAATGAATATATATGTATCTAAATTTCTTGCTTGTACAAGACATAACATATCAATAGACAATCAATTAACTAAGAAGAGGATCAGAATTAAAAACTAATTCAATAGGAATAAAATGTGAACAGGAGTTAATGGAATGTTTCACTATTGCAAACTCCAGATTAACAAGGCATGCATCAACAGCTATTTTCCTAACATTGATACTTACTCAGTTAATTTTTATACGCCCACATGAAATGGGGGGCGTATATTGTCGTCACTCCATCCGTCCGTCTGTCCGTCCGTTCGTCGGTCCGTATGTCTGTCTGTCTGTCCGTCCACAATTGCTCGTAAACACTCTACAAGGTGCAATTCTTGGCGGATTTACATGAAACTTGATATGAGTGTTTATGATCACGCAAAGATGAATCGAAACTATATAACCAATAAATATTACCCTAAAACTTTCATATTTTAAATTGTGGCGAAGACCCGTAATACTAGTGTCAATGTGAAGTTTGAGATTAAGATTCGAATTTGTTGTAACAATTGAAGCGTTGAAAAGTGTTCAGTTATACTGACTATTATTGACGAGTTAATGGTCCAGATTGGTGCTCAGAAAGCTTGTTTGTTTCTCACAAATATATTCTTTTATTTTCAAATATTTAACTTTTGATTTGTTTGTTTAAATTTTTATCCAACCATAATTAAAACAGTGTACTAGATTTGATATCTGATACAATCAAACAATGGTGAACATGATTCAGTTAAAATTTTACAATGAGTTCTTGCACTCTGTGATTAATCCGGTATGTGGTCAGATATAAAAATAATAACGTAAAAACAAGGGGAATATTTTTCATCATTAAAGAGGATTCCTTGTAGAGATTACTTGATTGAATGTACACGAGTTCACACTGTCGCGAATATATATATGGGATAAACCTGATCTGATACGGGGATACAGAAACGGTTGAAAATAAGGAGATAAACAGGACTATAGACCCCGCACTCCTTTTCTGTGCCTTTCAGTACATGAGGATCAAAGTGGATATGATAAAGTTCCATGTGTTTATAATAAATACATCCAAGTAATGATAACACATGCAATGATAGCCAGTAGAAGAAGCAGAAGTAGATCTACCCAAAGTTTTAAGTTTCATTTTTATAAACCACCTATCACCTGTTTCCATGACCATTCATGAAATTTAATCAGAAATATCTCCAATATGTAACGTAACAGTCTGGCAAATATTGAGTCTTTTTGAGGCCCGACATCAAAACTAGTTAAAGCTGCTTGAAAAAGAATTGCTACACTCTCAAATACTGTTTTTTATATACGCCCACATTCTAATATGGGCGTATATAGTCCGTCCGTCCATCCACAATTGTTTTGAATACGATAAAGAACTGGTTTCTTGATGTATTTGTTTCTACGTAAAACCCTATTGAAAATCAGACCAATCGAAAAATATTTACTAAGAGTTGTTGTCTTTGCTCTGGATTTGTTTTTGGACATGAAAGAGAGCTGGTGTCTTGATGGATGTTGATCTAACTTGATGAGAGTGTTCGTGATTACCCATGGATGTATCCCATGGGAAATCAGACCAATCACAAAATATTTAATATGAGTTATTACCCATGTACCGTAACGATAGAGTGCTGGTTTCTTGGTGGATTTTGACAAAACTTGGTGTGAGTGGTTATTATAATTCATGTACGAACCCTATTGAAAATCAGACCAATCTAAAAAATATTTAATAAGAGTTATTGCCGTTGTTCTTGAAAACGCGTCTGCTTTTTGTCTTGGATTCTTTGTGGACACAATAGAAAGCTGGTTTCTGGATGGATTTTGATAAAATGAGCGTTGGTAATAACCCAAATATGTTTATGTTGAATATCAGCCCAATCGAAAAATATTTGAGTTATTGTCCTTGTTTTTGAAAACGTGTTAAATTTTTGTGGACACGCTAGAGAGCTTCCTGATGGATGTTGATGAATCTTGGTGTGAGTGTTTGTGATCACACAAGGATGAACACTATTTAAAATCAGACGAATCGCAAAATATTTACTTTTAGTTGAGGCCTTTGCTTTTGAATACTTTGTGGACTTTATAGAGAGTTTTTTTCTGGATGGATTTTCATACTTTCAAATTCTTCAAATAAGGTGGTGTCCAGGTTGATTTAGGAAAAAACATTTTCTAGCACCATGTGAAGGGTACGTGCAGCTGAGATTACGCTGAATTGATGGTCGAAGATTGTCAAGGTTGTAAAATTTAGGCGTCGGAAGAAATTTAAGTCCACGGTCTAAAATTGAATGCTGAAGAGAAGTGTGATAAATTTGTGGCTCAGGTATCTGCAGTTTGGTCAAGCGGTGGCCTATCAATATGTTTTATCCCCTTTGATCTGTTAAAAGACAAAACAAATAAATACTGTTGGCTGTTTTTGGAAATAAATGAATATTATCAACTGGTTAGAGTTTTTCTTCGCAGGATTGTTGCGTTCTCCGTGTCGGAATCTATCATCATATCGTTGAAGGTCTGGAGATTCTGTTAGAGATTAGGGAACGTTTGGTTGGCTGTGGCGATTATTTTTTTTTCTTTTACCCTTAAAATCGAACTCAATTTGATCAAATAAATACTCACATTGTGGTAAAATTATTTTCATACTTAATTTAGGACACAAATAGTCCCGAAATTTCCGATATATTTCCCCCCTTATTCTAACCCCACGCATAAGCCCATAGCATACAGCCAAGCAGATAATTATTACCACCAATTAACACGACGATGCATATAGAATATTCTTTAAATAATGCGGTAAACTTTATAATAGTGACAGAGTTTATAAATATAGAGCTAAATATAGATAACAATCAATAAGCTTATAAATAAATAATATAATCCAAAATTTCTTCAATACGTTCAATAAGCAAACTGGTCGGTTATAATCCCACATGTTGCTAAATGACCTTTTAAGATTTACATATCGAATTCTGTAGCTCCTTGTGTATTGGAATATAAAAGAGTACTATTGATCGCTTTTTGTAGAGTACAGGTGTTGTTTGGTTTGAAATGACGACAGCTAGAACTTATTAACCACAGTATTATGACTTTACATGTCTTAAATCAATTTGCTTTCGACTATTTTGTGTTAAAAAATTTAAAGTGGCATAAGGACAGTGTATTGAGAATAATCAAAACTCTGATCAGAAAATCTAGATGAACAAACAAATGACGATCATTTTGAATATCCTTGATTGTCTTTAAAATCAACACGCATAAAGGAGAAAATAAGGAAAGGGAGTTGTTCTGTGCAATATTTTAATAGTATGGTTGTATACTGTTCTTATTTTTCATTTTCATTGTGTCCAGCTTGTACTACATGGGTTCTTAGTTTATTGTCCCATCCATGTCAGCCAATCCTACCTACATCAACATTCATTCAGTTTAAGTTATGTTTTATTATCCAATTACATACAGATTACTGTATTTCGAAAATCTGGATTTTATCTTACATAAGGTTTCGAGACTTGCATATAGAAATAAAGTGCACATTTGCTTAAAATTACATTTATAGTTCACTATTACATTTAGATTATCAGTTTTTCAAGCTGTTACCTAACTTGTGCCACTTTAACCTGAACATGTGCAAAGGGACCAGTAGGACGGATGTTGCATTGACCAAAGATGTTTTACAGAGAGTTAATGAAAGTCATGGTAGTCGATGAGAAAAAGGAACATGATCAGGGAGACGCATAAGGTATTTAATTTACGATTTTAAACCCCAATAAGAAAAGGGTTAGTAATTCACATTCATAACCTAGTTTTCCTAAATGTGTAGGCCTACGTCATGATAAAACAAAATATCGGTTAATAGAAAAGCACTCAATACGGTTGGCAGATATAATATGATTAACTTCTTGGGTTTTCATTCTGGAAAATGGTTTGTATGTTCTAAATTTAACATGTGATTTCTATTTATAATTTCTGTAATTGCACTTATTGAATCTTTCACTTGCACTTTATCTATGTTTACTGCATTGTTTATTTCGTCAGTGGAATTCAGTGAAGCGCATAGTCGAACTTGTGTCCCTACTTTCTGGGAATATAATTCTCAGAACAAAGTCATGTTTTCTCAAATTCATGGTACTGTCATAATGGATTTAACATTTACAAGCTCTTACATTTCAATTGTTTCAAATGTGTTTTTTATCAACTACAAGAAAGGCTTTCCTCTTTGCCATCTAGGCCAGATGAGATGATTCCAGAAAGTATTTAAAATACATATAAATATATTCAGCAATCAGCCAAAAATCGCTTGCGATCCAAGCAAAGCATTAGTTCTGAAAATAGGCCTTCATTTTTTTTTTGCTGGTTTCTGCTTATTTCAATGTAGGTGAGGAAAATTTGGAATGTGAACTTATCTTTTCCCAGCCATGCTAATTATATGTTTTGTCGAACCCACAAATCGATTTTTATTTTTTATATTTTTTTTTTTTGCGCAAATCTTTCGAAACGTAAATGTGTTGTTTTTCTTTCCAGATAACACCATATGTTGTTTCCATAGTGTTGCTATGTTTAAACACAGTGTTAGGTATAACAGACAACTGCGCTAACAGTACTGTAAGTGTTGTAAATTGTCACATGACTCAGGGAATTGATCAGGTTTATATCGCAGCGTTTGCACCAGCCTGTACTAAACACGATGTTTGTTACAGATGTGTAAGTTTGTTTCAGTACATTTTCTCTTGCCATCCTTTTCAAATAAAATCCTTCAGTCATTTTCAATTATTTAGTCTTCAAAACAGTACTTAACCTATGGATCACTACATGTTTCACTAACATGCTCCATAGCTTTACTTTGTCTGTTCACTCGCAAAGTGACCTGTACATCTTTCTATTCCGTGGTTGAACACTGAATTAAATGAGCATCCTTGTTATTATCAATTTTATCAATTGCTCTTTACCATGTCGGTATCGAGAGAGGTATTCAACCTTTTTCCAGCAATGTCCCTATATTTTGGTTAATGAAAACTCCTTTCATTTCAAATATTGAATAACCATTACTGTCTACTAGAATATATAAAACTTCATTACACTATCTTAATATAATCATATTGTATAAATAAATTACACTCGGCACGGCCTTGCATTAAATCTTAAACCATAACTGCATGTTCACAGACCCAACAGTGATTATATGATGTTCGCGTCCCCTAAAAGTTTTCCGAAAAGTCTCCAGCTTGGGAACGCGACTCCAAGGTTGAAAAACCCTGGATAGAGTCATAGATTAAGAAAGGTTTATTCCTAACAAACATGGTTATGTCCCTTTATCCATAACTGCTCAATGGGATCGCGCATAATAAGTTGACCTATTATTTCAGGGTGCCAAATTTCATAAAGACAGAGAAAAGTGTGATCTAATATTTTTGGATGAGTTATCTGCATTATGCAAAACACTGAATGGTACTACATACAAAGTTGCCGCCTGTGATGGTGTAGCTGGTACTTTCTACTCCCTCATTTACATGTCTGGCGACTTCACCTATTACGATGCACCGATGGACTTTTGTAAGGATTTCTGGGTTGCTGTTTGCTTGAACTAATAAATCAGTTACCTAATCCACATAGCATTTTATTTCATAGCCTATTTATCAAAAATATGTATATGTGAAAGAGGCTAGTCTGAACAGTTTCTCAATGTCATTTTCGGAGGAATTGCCTACATTATTTTCTTTTCATTGGAGTTATAGGCGGAGCCTGTGCATATTTCATCATAGCAGACGTCAACTCGTAGCCTTTCAGGTGGGGCTATGTCAGATTCACCGTCTGCAAATTTTAGTCATTCTTCCCAAGCCTTCACTACACAGTTCTAACAACAATAATTGCTACCTATATCACGTCGACAAATAAATTTTTTGAAAAACATCCACTTTAGGTAGTCAGGCTAAAAGTCAGAGAATTTCTGATTGAACTAATGTTAGTGTAGGCATACCTATAGATGTATCACAATCTGTAGACAAGTTGTTTCGACCAATAATTAAGAATTACACCTTTTTACAATTATGTGGCCCACTTGCCAGCACCCCCCCCCCCCACACACACCCTAGTATTACTAAAAAAGGCCTCTGTTTAAAACTGAGGATGCCGTTAATCCACTGTGGATAGCTCTTTATCTAAACCGGATGCAATTGGTAATATCGAGCTTGCCAGTTTAACAGATTGGGAGCAAGATTAATGGGATCTCTTTCCTGACCTGAAATTGTAGCGATTCTAAATTATTTGTCTCCTTAGAGCATGTAGTTATAATTAAGAATACACACCAATGATCACAATGTGCGGAGCAAATGACTAACGTATACCATTCGCAAGATTTAGATTTAAAAAAACACCACTAAACTTTTAACAAACCAATCTATTTCGCGAGATCGTACATGTACTTTGATATGAGGATTTTGTGAGTAATCTATCGCTAAATTGGCTCGATTCATTTTATCTGTTACAAGCTATTAACTAAAATTACAGAATCGTGTTCTAAGCCGCAACATGCTTGAGGTGCATTAAAAAGTATGGAACGAAAGAAATAAAATACCAATTGAATGGTTGATTTGAACGAAGCTTGTCTTTGAACTAACCAAATATCATTAAAAGAAAACGTGAATGATCATGAAAATAGGTGAACTTTACCCTCGATTCGTCTTTAGAACAGATAACCGTTACGTTATTGATTGCTTGGTAAATATGGGAGCTTCTGTAATGAATGGATCATGAACACAACATTATTCGGCTCACCGATCACAGTCCAGTAAAATGAATAGCAAAAAGACACATAACCAATTTCATTTAAAATCTATACTCATTTACAATTTTAATCGATTTTTTTTCTTCACACCATTTTTGGAAGTCAACAGATGAAGAAAGTTTCCATAGCTATGTCCAGTTCCGATGACTTACAGTTCTAGTCCAAACCAGATATATAACGTCCCGGATAATTGAAGTTAAGTTTCAGTTTCAGATATACGTAAATTTGTATGTTTTATAAGAATCAAATATGATCACAACACATGTCACGACGTATAAGGTGCAGAAGAGTAAGAAGTAAAACTCCATTCATTTCATTTCATTTCATAACATTTGTCTTGAAGTTCGTTCAGATTGTCGAAGCTGTTGATGCTTTTAACCTGAAAGTTCTTTTAGACCTTGTGATCTTTTAAGCTGTTTTCAACATTCAGGAAATGCCAAAGGTTTTCTGTTTTCACTGAATACATTTCGAGGTAAACTGTCTAGACTGGGGCTCTTTTTATAGGAAAGTGTAACGTCTAAATTTTTACCGACAAACGCATCTTAAAAAAAAAAATAACTGTCAATAAGTTAAATATATTTAGTTATAGCCGATAACAACCGTTATATCTGCGAGTTTTAATGATGTGTATATACAAACATCAACATCAACCTGTTGCTTGATACACTGAACCACTTTTTAAAAAAAAAATACTGTCAAAGGAACGACAATGCTCGACAAATATTTGTTGATATCGTTGGTATCTAAACAAAACGGTCAACTATTTTGAAAATCTCCTGTCTGTAATGCAAATAGGTTGTCGTCTTTTTTGAAAATTTGTATTCAGTATCACTGCCAAATGACTCGCATTTCTCTGCAGCTACTGTGGCATCCGTATAGTCCAAAAGCATAGCTTCTCGTGATAGTGCTTAACATCACAACAAGCAGGGTTACCTTTATCAATTTCTTGAAATGCCTTCGCCTTTGAATAGCCGAGTAAATAAACCAATATGAATATTTTGGTGGATTTCTTTTCTTCTGTTTAGTTTCATTCTATCTTGTCGAATCGTGTAATGTTAATTTTGCATCTATGCAAATATACTTCAATACGGATTGTTAGTCACTGCTTTAATCTTTCGATTGATTTTCTTAAAGAAGTTGTAGTTCTTTACTATTCGAAGACCCAATTCATATGAAACATCGATCAATTCATTGTTTGCAATACTAAATTTTTACCCGTAAAACACAAAACCTAGTACTATTCTCATTCTACGCACATATCACGTCAATTACAAAATAATGAGCACAAGAGTAAAATGCAATTCTGAAACCTCAGTGTTTCAGGTAATGTGTTTTCATTTACGTAGTTAAAGGGATAATAGGTCTTGAAAATTTTAAACTTGGCCAATAAGAGCTCTATTCATCAGTAGATGAACCTGCTCCCATAAATAACATAATAAATAAATACCCAAAGAACTAATTAAATATTATTGAAAACCGCTTAATAAGTTGATTAAGTGTTTGTTTTTCAAAAATGACTTAGTCTTTTGAGTTTTCCAGATTTTAAGGTATTCTGTTACTGTATGACACCAGGTCAGTACACTGATGAATATAATAAATTGACCATTCTTAAGAACGTAAATTTCATGCTCATACTGTGACGCAGTATCCCTTTAAAGGAATTGTAAACTGGGTTGTGTAAAGTGGAACTGCAGGAACCATGCACGTCTGAAAGAAAATTTAAATCTTGCAAATTGATCCGTATCCCCGATACACAGAAAATAATTCATAAACCTCTCACAACCCTCTTCATATTGTTGTTATATCAATATAGATGTGTTTATGTTATAATTCAACAAAGTTGTGACACAAGACAAGGCTTTACTAGTATTAACACATAACAAACATGAATGACAGTGATATGGCATGAATATTCTTGAAGTATATTATATCATAGAGGAAGTCAATTTTTTTCTAATGTAAAATTCACAATATTTTTTATTATGGGCTCATATTCTTGTTAACACACCAACATTTACAATGTATTCTTTAATACTAACGCAGAAATGATGGATGTAAAGAATTTTTATTACAATACCTGTTTATTCACTTACATCTAAATTGCAAGTTTTACATTAATTTTGTAAGAAATGTTGGACGTAAATAATATTCTGTATTATGGACAGATATATACATGTAATAAATTAGCACAGTCTGTACCTAATTATCACTTACACTGTAACCCAATAATATCTGACTGTGCAAGTGAGTCTTATAGGGTCTCAGAATATATAGATCACTTTTTACTGCCACAAGCTTCAACACATCCTGCCTATATCAAAGACACAAACGACTTCGTTGAGAAGATAAAAACGCTTAAAATCCCAGCAGATGCCTTATTAGTTTCTTTAGACGTTCAAAGCATGTATACTAGAATTGACAATGAGTCTGGATTGCGCGCTGTAAAGCAAGCATTCTAGCGGAAGCCCGACCCTGATAGACCGGATAAAGAAATCCTAGAACTGTTAGAAATCTGTTTGAAACGGAATGACTTTATTTTTAATGAAAAAATTCATCTTCAGGCTTCAGGAACTGCCATGGGAAAACGATTTGCCCCCTCCTATGCAAATATTTTTATGGCAGAATGGGAAAGAGAGGTATCACTTCTCTGCCCAAGACTACCAATTTTTTATGTACGATTCCTTGATGATATTTTCTTAATTTGGACTCATACGATTGACGAATTTTGGGAATATTTTAATATTCTCAATAACCACCACCCATCTATAAAATTAACCTCCAATATTAGCGAAAAGCAAACTGATTTTCTGGACACTACAGTTTTTAAAGATACCAATTTTCATGAAACCAATCAATTAGATATTAAAGTTTTTTTCAAGCCCACCGACACTCACCAACTTTTATTCAAATCGTCTTTTCATCCGAAACATACTTTTTCTGGCATTATTAAGTCACAAATCTTGAGATTTCACCGAATTTGTACGCGTAAAGAGGACTTCGAGGAGGCTTGTTCTATTGTCTTTCAAAAACTACGCGAACGCGGCTACTCAAGAAGATTCTTGAGAAGTATCAAAAGTTCCACATTAGCTGAAATCTCAGCTAAAAACGACTCGAACCTTTTACCATTACCAAATTCTTCTGTTCATCCATGTAATACAACCCCGCTGTCAAACATGTCCCTTTATTTTGCCCACTGATTTTTTTAAAAATACACGTACAGGTGCAATTTTTCAAGTTAATGACAAACTTAGTTGTACCAGCAGTAACATCATTTATCTTATCTCCTGTACAAGATGTAGCCAACAATACGTCGGCGAGACAATGAATTCGTTAAGGGTTCGCTTTAATCATCACCGATCTGACATCAACCTAAAAAAAAACAAATAAAACAGTATCTAAACACTTTAACCAATCCAATCATCAATTAACAGACCTAAAAATTATTCCAATAGAACAGATATATGAACAACCTGGTATGAATACTAAGAAAGTTCGATTAATTCGTGAAAACTTTTGGATTAAAAATTACAAACCATGCATCCGTTCGGCATGAATATCCAAGTAGACTTTCAGATTATACCCTTGGTTATTCAATACAATAGTACAGCTGGTCAAGTTCCTCGTATAATCATCCACCTCTCAAACAATTGCAAGAAAAATTCCCAACAGTTTTTACAAACGATTTAGTTGTCGCCTATACCCGAAATAAAAATTTAAATGATATCTTAGTCCGTGGTAGATCACCTCTCCTTTCTTAGATTCATTTCTTTTCTCCTTATTTCTGATGTAACCACTATCTATAGAGTGCCTTTCCTCGTCATTATCTTCAACATGCTTTAAGGCTATGTCCCTTTTCTCCCTTTTTTCCATTAAACTTTTCATTTTCACAAGTAAAAAACATTTATTATAATTGATATTCCTTTGATATTAATGTTCCTGTGGGAACCAGTAGTATTTATTTTACATTTCAGATTATAAAGATTATAGATGATTACTTGAACTTTTCATTCCATTTTTTTTGCACAACTGCACATACAATTCCTTATCACTGGAGGTAATGCCTACATGCCTGTGCCTGTGCTTTCGTAACATTGCTTAACCGCAATGTTACAACCTACAATCCCTAGTTTTAATATCGTATTACTGTGCGTACTTTGTTTATCAGCAGTCTTTATATGAGTTGTTTGTAACAGAATTAAAATAGTCCTGAATTTGCGCCGATAAAAATATAAATATGACGACAAATTGTCGCTTCTTAAATATTTTTACAACTTTCGATTTTCAGGAGGAAAGCGTCAAAGACTTATATTTTAAGACTATCAGTACAGTTCTGAAGCTTATTTTCCAATTCATTTAAATAAAATCGACAAATTAGAAACACAAACTTACTTTAGACAATAACCACTTTATTGGGTTTACAAAAGAAGATAAAAAAATAATAAAATGAAATTCGACTCGAGTTTCTGAAAGCTGTGAAATCTGTCAGTTTCTAATAAAATTGCAATTATTTTTAAAACTATTTCAAAGCGCGTATATGAAAAAGATACTGGAGTCGGAAGTCATTAATGTATCTACTTTTGTGAGTGTATCGTAACACATGAATCATGTATTTGAACCACTAGGAACATCAATATGTATGCAGGTTTTCTTGGAATTAACACCAATTGTAACGCAACTGGAGTCGTCTGCGTTGTCTAAGTGCTGAAAACTGGCGTATTATGACTTTAAGTAACTAAAGTTAACAGTATATAATAAAACTCAATTTATCATTCAATATTTTATCATGTCGTCTTGTGTCTGAAATCATGACTTTGTTTTTCTTGATTTATGGAATTTAAGAAGCAATACTTTATTTTCTGGAAAAACAGGTTTGTAGAAAATGACACCATCCAGTTATATAACTGGTTGAGTTCGACTTTGACTAAAAAATGTTTTCCATGTTAAACCTAAGATTTAAAATGCTTTCGGTATGATAATTGTAACAAATTGATATTAACATTCTCTCATGCAGTTATCAATATACGATTATTGGCATCTGTATGGCAGTAGCTCAACTAACTTAGGGACTGGTTGAATTATGTCCACTGGCCCCACGCCAGCGGAAACCAAGCAACTAGGTTTATGTAAATTATTTAAATAAAATTAAATTCTTTATTAAGATTAAATATAATAATCTTCCAATCTTCCATTAACAGTAACTCTTTTACCTTACGAGGGTGTCAAAGTGAAGGGTAGCTCATGTTAACAAAGTAGTTCCTAGGGGAGGACCCCAACTCACTTAAAACTACGGGCCTCCACTCATCAAGTTGAACTACCACAATATGGAAAGTCTTTACACCCAATACACGTACCATTTAATAACTTAAAAAAGCTAAGGCTGTCAAGAAAATAGACTCCATTTGACTTCATGGGTTCCATGCCTGCAGTGCTTGATTTAAAAACTTATGTCAAAAATAAAGATGTATGTAAAATCCAAGAAAGCTCTGACGTCATTGCTGCAGGCCCATCTGAGATGATTGATGTTACATGTTGTTTTTTTTCCAATATAATGAGACTCTTTAAATTTTATCTTTTCTAGTCAGTCAATAAGTGTGTTTTGAATTCTCAGAAGCTTCAAATAAATAACTGTATCTTCTTTGACTTCTTAACAATTAAAAGCAAGAAAAAGTCGAGGAAAAGGGCGAAAAAGCGCGAATTAAAAGGCAAGTAATCTCGTAAGAGACGATATTTTTTTTTTTTTTTTGCTTTCTCGAGAGGATAAATTCTCTCGCTTTCTCGAAGGAGAAGATAATTTTTCTCGATTTCTCGTAGGAGAGGATAATTTTTCTCGATTTCTCGTAGGAGAGGATAATTTTTTTTTTGCTTTTCGAGAGGATTTCTCTCGATTTCTCGTAGCCGAGGATAATTTCTCTTTTTGCTTTCTCGACAAGATAATTTCTCTCGCTTTCTCGTAGGAGAGGATAATTTTCTCGATTTCTTGTAGGAAAGGATAAATTTTCTCTGCTTCTTGTGGGCGAGTTTCTTCTTAGCGAGACACCTCGCTTTCTTACAGGCGTTGCCTCGCCTTTTTCTATATTTTCATATGCTGACCGACTTCAGTTCATTTTATGAGAGAGTACTATGCATGGGCGAATGTTTGTTTCCCATACCTATTCATAAAAGATTATTTATTTAAGCTCCATTTTCCTTGCTTTATTGTCTCTCGACTCTCCTGTGAGTCGGCTTCCATAAAATGTTTACTTATTAGTGATAAAAATAAAAGACAGATCCTACCCTCACGAATGTATATCACGGAGTAACTGCAGTAAATTGCCAATGGTCACATTATTTAACAAAGAAATAAAAAAAACTTCAATGAGTAATATTGTTTTCCTCGCTATGACAGTGCTGAGTGGTACTCTATTATAAGAAAAGACTTTTAAATTGACTGGAAAGTTTAAAGTTAATATGTTTTTGAATGACCTATTGGATATATCATTTCCACTTTCTTCTTTTTGGTAGGTATACTGTCTGCTTCATCTGCCCTTGCTCCTTGGTGATTCTTGTTGATGTTTTACCGAAGACTGTATTCAAATTAGACGCCACATCTAGAAAGGAGGAGGACGCTTTTATTTATAATATGGTCTAGTTGATTATACTTATTTCACTTATTTAATAACTCACAGATTGCCAATATACCCCAAGCCCCTGTATGTAACAAAATGTTTTTCAGGCTGTAATACAGCTTATGTGTATTCCCTTATCACATTTCCCCAAAATAAATTATCAGATGTTCCGTCTGTAAAATTCACCATCAGCCAATCATTGTCAATATGGTGATGATGTTGAAGTTTCCAAGTATATCCGAGGATGTGCTTTTCTGTACCAAGTGATATGGTTTATTGATTATGTCGCTCTTAAACTTCTCCTTATATCATGATCATGAACTTGAATTGTATGCTTAAAGTCACACGTCATATTTGAGTGGAAACTTGTTGTCAATGTTGATATTTGTAAATTAATGTTTAACTTTCTTAGATATATCTGAAGCAAATGGCAAAATTTGATTTGAAAAAATAGTGTTGCCATGAATCTGTGGGATCAAATGCTTCATTCCGTACTGTGCTAATTTAAATTGCACATGGGTAATTGAAGATAATAATAAATATTTCCCTTTCCTTTATTTACATAGTGAAACAAATAAGGAGACATCCGTGCAATTTGGCATTAAGAGGCACGGGCGGTTTGACTTACAATTAATCAGTTAACTTATTATATTGTTACTGTTCTTGAGATTTGATATTTTGGTTCTCCTTTTATGCGTTTTTCTTCCGAAACTTTAATTTATCTCACATTGTAAGGATCATGTTTGCTGTAAAGAATTATTTGGAATTCTCGCTTATCAAAATTGACATGAAATATTAAGTCCTACATTTTGCAAACGCGAATCAAAATAATATTAAATGAATTGTCATTATCCTTGTCTTGTAATACTTCTAGTTTTTGTTCCATTTTCCTATCAGCATCCCTTACATCGGGAACAATTGCCTTGATTGTGAAAAATTATTTTCCATTGAAATAAAACTGGTAGCATTTCGTGGTTCAACCAGGACAAATGCATTAAGTCATTAAATTCAACAGTTATTGTCAGAACATGATATATCCCTATTACTTTTCAAGAAAATACAAATTATCCATTATTATTATGTAGCCAGAAATATGGAATATTAATTTGGACTGAGTTTATAGAACTTCTGTCTGTGATTGAAGATGTCAGAATATCCGATGTGGAATGTCAGTTACACTTGATGGAATCTTGGCTGAATCTCGCAACCAAGAATTTTGATCTATTGATTTTCATGGAGAAGGAATAATCAATCTTATTAAACTAGAAATGGATTTATACAATTTCCTGGAAACAAGACAATATTTTTAAGAAAATCGTTCACTCAACAAGAGGCATCATGACATGTTTCTTGATATTGTTTGTGTTTGGACAATTTTTCAACCAATTGTATTAATATCGAGAAAACATCGCATTAATCGTGGATGGAACATCCTAGGTAGTCAGTATAAATCAATTGCAAATCTGCTTATGGACGGGTTGCCCGTTTGTTGAATGAGCCAACTTCCACAATCCGACAATCGTCAGTCGATAAGAAGGTGCCCTCACACCATGGTGAATAAGAGTTCCGTATGTTTGACCTTATGGTAGTCAGGAGTACCGAAAATAACTCACAACTCAAGTCACATTAGAGTTGCGTTCGAAAATATAAACGTTAAATTTCCTAACCATACTCTGTTACGGTGTGAGGGCCCTTTAGGCCACCCAGATACACCTAATGTTTTGACCTGCCCATAGTGAGTCTCTTTACTGTTGCCCCTCCCAGATTAGCGCGTTCAATAAATAGAATAAGGAATATAGATAACCTCAACCGTATTTGATTGACAGTATTTAAGCAGTGACGGTTCCAATAAAGTATTGGATTGGTTATGTAGTTCATAGATCAGAATTCCTAATCTATCACGGTAATGTAAATTATTTCATCAGTTAACTAACTTCATCAAATATCAATATAGCAGGGAATAACTGATATTCTCTAACAAAAAACATATACTCTTTCAAACATGATTTTACGTTTGAGAATTAAACACCTTTTTGGCACTGTTCTTAAAATGGTACGTGGAAAGCGACAAAGAAAATGCAAATTGGTTAAGAAAATTGGAGGTATATGGCTAGTGACCTAAAGTAACCCAAATATGGTAGTTATTTGAAAAAATATAGAACTAACGCCATGTGTCAGATTTATCACAAGCGTTCTTTTCTTTTTCTGTTTGGTTTGTTAGTTTTAAATTTTTAAGGATCAGTCTGTCCAATTTGTAACTTCAGTTTAAAATCCAATAAAACTACCATTGACAGTTTCGACAGTTTATATCCTTAAATCCAATAAAAGACACTTTCCTGTAAATCTGTTCTAGATTGTAATAGACATGAATCGAGTAGACTTCAATTTATTTTAAAAGAGATGATATTGGTAAATTGAATATTGGTTCAGACTATAAAATTTGGTAAAAGAGATGGATGTTTTATAGAAAATGTTACATACGATGTCAAGTTTCTCATCTCGAAATTAATGTCTGAATGTCAAATTACCACTTATAGGCAATGCACATAGTGCGAGACTGGTTGATGATGAAATGAGAATCGGTCTAAATTTGAAATGTTTAAGTAAACACATGATTATAACTGCCCTTGCGAAATTTCTTAAGGGAAGGAAAATTTCAGATCTTCCCTAAGAGCTTTTTTCTACTATAAAGCATTTCGATTCTTTGCGTTTCATCTTCCTTAATTTTAACATAAAAAGTACGTTGTTATCTGGGTAAATATTGCCTTGTATTTGTCATCAAGAATTGGTAACGGACTCCTTAATCACTGTGGAGTGTTTCCGTAAGCGGGTGCAAAGGGAATTACTTCAACTGATCTAAAAAGAACAAAAACAAAAAACAGAACGAAACCGAATGATCATGCAAACAGCTTGTATTCATATTATTCATTACAGATAAATAACAACAAGAACTTTTTGCCAAGTTTTGGCCATTTCTCCCACTACCAATTTGTGGTCTTGTCTAATTGTCCTTATTTAACGGCGATAAATACATGTAGTGTTAGAAACATATGCTTCTCTCGGAAAAAGATAATATTAATGATCATTTGGTCCGTTTCCCTGATAAATATATTATATCTTCAGACAAATCGATGCTTATCTCGGCTGGAAAGTAAGATTATTAAGCTTATGTAGTTAATTGATATAATCCATTTGTAAAGAAACAAAGTCAATTGCTTATCGTTAAAGTTTAAGTTTACTTAAGCTACCTACGGAGATCGCCTTAAAGATTATGTTTTGATTTCATTTATAGTCTGACAAATATAAGAGTCACTGGTGAACATTATCGACGAAAACATGTTTGTTGTAATTCCATTGCAACGACGACTAATTTCGTTTGCTTCCGACGTTAATACAGAGAAATCCTTAATATAACCTGTGGATATATCTAACTGAACGAGCCCACAAAAAATTTTTTTTAAATTTTTATAACAAACATTTTTTTTTGAGTGGCAAATTAGAAATTTGCCACTCTTTTTTTCATTAGACTTTTTTTTTTCGGGAAGCTCCCTAGCTCAACTCGAAAAGGGTATTGAAATTTGGATTGAAAAATGCGATTAGATACGTACTGGAATAGAAAATGAATATTTATAACTAAAATTTTTATGCATCGGAAGTGAGAAATTGCAGAAGTTGGGTGACCCAACCTCCGGTGTATGTAAGAAAAGAGTAAAAAAGCTATACATATAAATATCAGGCATTATTAGAACCCAATTAGAGGAAAAAATTCTAACCGGATGTGAAACTTTATGTGTTATCACAGAACGGTGACATTTAGCAAAATTCCGCTAATTTTTCTCCGATTTGTACGATTTTGGTGTTTTTTTTGAAACTTTGTTACTTTATCTAAAATTTGTTGGGAACAGAATTTTCATTTTCAAATTTAATTTTTTTTTAAGCCCGATTGATTTAAAAAAAAAATTAAAAGGATATATCAAATGACCTTGACCTTCAATTACCTTAATAATTTTCAAGTAAAATGTACTTGACCTAAGCTGTCCATAGAAATGCTTATTATGGTTGTAAAAAAGTTTGCTTTGAGTGTTTAAAAATTCAAAAGGCTATATCACGTGACCTTGTATCAAGTGGCCCCATAGGGGTTGTTTGCCACTCACAGTACTGTTCACAGTTCTAGTTTCTTACAATCAAATTATTCACGTTGTATTGTTTAGATCGTACGAGATGAATGGATGTGGCCAACAGGAGGGTAGGAAAGACCAACTTGCCTAGCTCTTTGCAATTATTATTGTAGAAATATATAGATATATTAATATATGTTGATTCTATTTCGATTCGACGATGAAACCAATGTCAATTCCATATCAAGGCTAGAATGAACTGTTAAGAATGGCACGAAACTAATTAATAAAGTTAGCTTTGGTGATGGTTGATTAATTGCGGGGTGATCATTCTCTGACCATTGACCTGTATCTAACTATCACATGTACAATGTCTTTAACTACCCAGACAAACAACTTCATCAATCTCTAGCTCAGATAGATTTTCCTCGAAGGCTACCAAAAAGGTGATGAAATATTGATAGGTCTATATTCACCACAAATTTGATGTTGATGGCAATTTCGTTGGTCAAGAGAAATTTACATAGGATGTGGTTGTTGCCAAACTGTAGACCAGGATAAACTTGTCTTATAGAAGGAAACGATTGATAAAACTACCACCAAAAGTAATCAGAATTCCATACTAAAATAAGAAAACAATCCAGACAGTGCATTGTGTTCAGAAAAAATTATACAACGTTTTCTGCCGGCTAGTCTAGTAATTTGTTATTTCATTTGTATCAGTACTAATTTTTTCTATTTCAGTTACATCACTAGTTTTGTTATTCAATTTGCAACACTAGTTAATTAGTTTTTTTCAGATACATTACTGGTAAATAGGTATTTCAGTTACATTACTGGTAGACTAGTTATTTCAGTTACATCACCGGTCGATTTGTTATTCTATTTGCAACACCAGTTGATTCGTTATTTCAGATAAATTACTGGTAGATAGGTATTTCAGCTATATCACCGGTAGAAAAATGTTATTGCAGTTACATCGCTTCAAAATGATATCATATTTGGTTAAGTATGTTCATCATTATAGGGACCATAGGCAAGTAAAGTCTTCGACAAAAAATACCAAAAGAAACTTTGTGCTGAATTCAACTGCTACTTGATTTCTGACTCTTATGTGACTTTTAAATCGTCTTACTTATTCAATTAACTCAAAAATTCTCCACGCATTTGGAAACGGGCAGAGGTAACCCCCATCTTCAAGAAAGGCGATCAAAATTCCTGCTCAAATTGAAGACTAATATCCCTGCTGCATTGTCTTCTAAAAGTCTTTGAATAATGCATGTGCAAATACCTCAATAACTTCCTTGTTTCAAATAACGCATTTGGAAACGGCCAGACGTAACCCCCATCTTCAAGAAAAGCGAACAAAATTCCTGCTCAAATTAAAGATCAATATCCCTGCTGCATTGTCTTCGAAAAGTCTTTGAATAATACATCTACAGATACCTCAATAACTTCCTTGTTTCAAATAACTCAATTGTCCTTTGCGATCTGGTTTTAGGAGCGGAGTTAGCTGCACATAATAACTTATATAAAATAACTACCATCAAATTTGTATCGAGCTTGATAAAGGACTTGAAACTAAGGCCATCTTTTTCGACATAAGTAAGGCATTCGATCGTGTTTGGCATCAACTCCAAGCCACTGGGATCACAGGGAACCTCCGAGAAAGCTAGGTCAAATTAAAGGCCATTCTTCAACTTAAATCACCGAACCTAACCAAGGTTCAATTCTAGGTTCATTACTATTATAATTCCTCATTTATATAAACGACATAGCAGAAGATACAAATTCGCACGTTAAATTGTTCGCTGATGACACTTCAATGTACATGATTAATCACAATCAACCATCATGCCAAAGAGCCTGTTGGGCCAAGATGACTGTCGAGACCTCGATGAGCAAAACCTTCCAGCTGTATCTCATTTCATCCTTACAACTTTTGATTGATTATTATGTAATATTTTTAAAATGAAGCTTAAATGAATTGATTAAATATTTGGTCGATCATATTACTGAATTTCACATAATCTTTATTTCGTTTTTTTTTAGGCTTAACCAAACTTCCTATAAATCCGTTAATTGATATAACACCGTTGTTTATTTTTTATCCATCGATCGACCCGGAAGTTGCTGTTGAGGCTCAAGATACTGTCAAGCCTCGTAATACAAAACCTCCCTGCTAATATCTAAAACAAAAGTCTTCGGAATCCACAAATTTGTGATTGATTTTGTGTAATTTTTTTTGGATATTTAACATGGCTATTTTATGACGTTGGTGACAGATGGTAATATCAAAAACTCATTATCATAAAAGGAAGACATCATCATTTGATATTTCATTCAAGTTTGTAATGTTCTAAATTAATCAAATTTCAAAGACATGAGTTTTATTTTTTATTCTCTAAGCCAAACTAATCCTTAGGTTAATCGAACGATTAATTAACGTTAATCGATATTGTGTATACATATTGTCATCATTTAACAATCAATTACTTGAACTTGACTTTTGGAACCTTGAAAGATGAAATCTTTAGTCACTATCATATTCAGAAACAGATTTGAACTTGACCAAGATCGTACTTTTATAAATGATCACAATAAATATCATTCATATCAGATGAAAACTAAAGTCGCTAAAATGTTCGGACGGAGAGCCACACAAACATGTATGCGTATAAAAAGTCTTAAAAAGGAAATTATAATTCTTCTCAGGAAAACAAAGTCATTATTGAGTCTTATCAGACTAAAAAAATCCCTTTAAATTACACCCAATATTGCTGTGAGATTTAATCTCTCCTCTGCAGTCATTAATTTTATAGTTTCTTCAGTATTAAACACATAAAAAGATGCTAAATAGATTAACTTTCATTATTAAAATAGCCAAGTAGTTTTGACATATCGGTCTATTTCAGTCGAAAAGGTCACTTGACATTTAACAACCTCGCTCCACTACAAATAAGAAAGGAATGGGAAATATAAAGACGATTGTTGAAATAGTAGCGTGGTTTAAGAGATAATAAGTCATTTCATTGAGTCAATAGTTTTTTAGCGATGACAGGTGATGCATATACCCATAGAAATGTTCAGCGAAAAAGTCCAATTTTGCCGTCGAAGCAAATCCAAAAACATTTCCATAATAGAAATTTAAGTCATATAGACCTTATTCTTATATGAATTACTTTAAATATATTTTATAATATAGATGTGGGGTTCTGTAGCGCAGCGGTTAGAACGTTGGTTCTTGACGTAATTTGCTTGCATAGTGTTAAAAATGTCGGAGGTGAGTTCTAATCTCGATCGGTGTGTGAAAGTTCGATGACCTTGAATAAGTCATCTTTACTCATAATTCCAGTCCACCCAGCTGTAAATGGGTACGGATAATCAATGCCAAGAGATTTGGCCAAGGACCAGCTGGTAGAAAGGACCCCTGTCACGGCGGACTTGTGAACCTAAGTTGTTATCCTTGTAAAATATAGTTGTTATATTCTTTTAAATTCTTTATAAGTCCCACCTTAATATTACATAAAAAAAAGTCCAATTCAAATTAAATGCAAACTACTCAACTCTTTTGTACGAAGGCTTTATACTAAATCCCTTTTCTAAAAGTAATTTTGGATTTCAAGTTTTGTTTTTGTAGGCTACTTATATTACAAAAAAATAATTTAATTCAATAAATTCTTTTTTTCAAGAAACCACATTTTAAGGACTTTTTCGATCAGTTTCGGTAAACAAGTTGAATCTTGTTGATAATGCTAAATTATCTCACATGAAGTCACCGATGATTATTAATGTGGGCGTTTAACTTAGTAATAGACAAGTCATTACTGCCATTTCATTCTATGAAATAGACTTGATTCAGCATTCACTGCTATAAACATCAATTGAATTGAAGCAATAAACTAAATTACATATTTAGTCAATAACCATCAATTTTTTATCTAAGAGATGGTATTTTATGTTATGTCATTTGAAGAAGTAGAATAACTGTATTTTGGTTTCGTATTAGGAATAGACTGTAGAGAATAAATGTGAAAATAGCTTAACAACTATTTCTACACTCTTAACACTTTATGAAATTCGGGTGCAAGTTGTGTATCTTATTCATAGCCATGGGTCTCATTTTATGTAAACCGTGAATTGAAGGTTTATGTGTGTGACTTACTGGATGGCGGTTAGTATCTTAAGTATGAACGTTGGATCGGATTATAGGACTTTTCTCATCTTATTGATCATATTGAGTATAAAGATCGATAACTCCTGTACGCCTAGATAAAATATTGTCAAAACAAAATATATATGTGACTCTCCTGTAGATATCAGATTCATTCTCGTATAAACACAAATTGCAATATATTCTGTTGATTTTGTAACCAATGTTGTTTACATCCGCAGTTTCAAAAAAGTTAAATTGTTACAGGAAAAATTTATCCTTCGAGGAAAACAGAAACTGCCTTCAACACTGATAAAATTCGAAATTAACCGCCTTCGATTGAAAAAAAAATTGTAAATAATCATATCAAATGGCCGAAGGGATAAATTTTTACATTGAAGATAAATAAGACCATTTATAATGTCTTATTTGTATCCGCATCTCCTTTTAACAGGCGTTTTAATTGGTAATTTAGGCACGAGTCCAGAACTAGGATAGCTTTTTTATTATTGAACAATATTTTTGTCGTCATAATATGACGCTGATCTCATGCAATGTGTCGCAATATTCCTAGAAAATAAAATCTGTGTGTATACTGCTTTCAGTTTAGGTATAAGTCAGAGGTAACGATAGAACATTGGAAGGATTTTAATTGTTTACTAGTTATTGTATTTTGTGTCGAGAGCTCTTACAAATAGTATTTGCACCATTAAGATTTCCCGATGTCTATTGTGCCTTTCATTCTTATAATGACGTCACTCCCTTATGATTTCGGCATAACTTTGAGTGTTATAATTGGAGTTTCAACATTCTTTGTTCGAACCAGACCAATGTTCTCGTCATAGACTTGATTCGTTAAGGATTTAGTGTTCGGCCTTTGGATTCCTTAAATATGTACGAATATTATTATTGAATTGAACTTGAACAGCTGTTTCAAGTACCACCACTTTCTAATTTGACGTCGATCAATTTAATATGATATATTATTATATCGATATACTACCCTAAAATATTACAAAAGCTCTGAAAGTCATTTTCAGACATAATCCAATCTTTTTTCATATGTCCAATATGAATCTAAACATAAGAGTGATCAATTCAAGTTAAAGGATATTATATCATATATTTATTTGGTTATCATTAATATTAGATTATTTAACTCGCGAACAAATATCCTCACAAATTCACAAAAACCAACAATATAGGCTTGTCAACAAAATATGTAATTGACTTTTGTAGCCAGTTTGTTAAGTAAATAGTCATGTGTTTATTCTAAGCCTTTGGGTCGGCGTCAATTATTATCTTTTAATTTCATGTGTTAGTTTAGCCTGATATAACAATTCCGGTTTTAATTGTCTGCAAGGCACGTCGTATTTTCATGTCCTCGAATATCTCGATTGCGTATAGGCCTATCCTGTGACTCGGAAATATCCTGTGACTCGGGACAACTGACAACGTAAATGTAGAGTAACGAAATTTTAAGATAGATGTCCGTTAAGCGATGGAGACTCATAGTAAGCTGTGTAAGTAGACTAAGGTACGTTACCTTATGTGTTTGTACTGAAATTAGATCTTTTTGAAGCATGCACCTTAGTTTGGTTTGTAATAGATATTGTATTCACTGTACGAGCTGCCTTTATTTGCTTTTAAAATGACTACAATTACCAAATAGTGTTCAATACATCGATTTTAGAGTTTCACTCTGGGTACAAAATATGCTTCAGGTAAAAGTGTTGTTAAGTCACCGGGTAGTACTACTACGAATTTGAACACAATCATGTCGACAGCATAAGATGAGATTTACTCATTATGCAGGCTATCCGAATCTCTTCACGTTTATAGAGATAATAACAAAAGAAAACAGAAGTCATAGAAATTACAATTTCACAAATACAGGCAGGTGGTGCAAAACGACACAGAAAGCGGAGTTACGGAGCCCTTGACGAACGACTGTACTAGTAGTTTAAGCCATCCTTCACAATAATAACCTTACTCTGTACAGCATGGTAAAAAAGTTGCCGATACAGAAATTTTATATTTACACTTTTTTTGAAGTATATTTACAATAATTCAAACATACAAATACAGAGTTATTTTTATTTTATATAGGATATAGATAGTTTGTTCCTATTGATTGTTCCTTGATCTGAAGAAATTTAAACTTCATAAACCTAAAGAATATTAGACTATCCTTACAAATGCTTCTAAGGCGAAACCTATAGAATCTATCTTTCGGTGATTGAGTTTGAAAATCATTTTTAATTATTTGGTGAGGTACACTCTAATACAAATAATAACGCAATAGATCCTAGATCTATTGATCATTCGATCAACGAAAATCTAAATAAAAATTCGACGAAATTGAACGTGCAATTTCTAAAATTAAATATTGAAAAAAGCGGTGGATTGCATGATAAATGAATATATTAAAATTAGTCCAAATCATTGAAAGAATAGTAACACTATTTAACATTATCTAAAAAACAGGTAAAGTGCCAAATGGCCTGTTTATAGGTACATGTATCATTGTACAAAAAAGGCAGTGTCCACCATGCCGATAATTATTGAGAAATCACTCTGCTTAGTTGACTTGGAAACTTTTCACTTCTTGTATTTGTTTTTGCTAGAACCGAATCAAGCTGGTATCCGAGAATGCTTTTGGACTGCTGATCATATTTTTACTTAACATTCCCTAATTGAACTTTATCTGAACAATCATAAACGTATATATTGTGCATTTTTAGATTACAAAAAATGTTTTGATCTTTTAGACTGTGCAGCGCTGTTCAATCAGTCGATACCTAATGGTATTGATGGAAATATCATTAATTTAGTTGATAATACTGTCAGGCCAAATCTTGTGTCAAACACAATAATAATGTTTCCAACTTCTTCTGGCATCACAAAGAGGAACTGTATTGATTTTGGTGATGATCGCATAATTTTTAGCAGAAATACAGTGTCCGACTTAGAGAAATTTCGCAAAAATGAGAATAGCCGTCTTGTGAAAGAGCAATCAATTATGTGTATAGGTGTAGGTCAAACCGCCTTCCATATACAAGGAATATATTCACACACGATACAAATATAATCCGTCCATTATGTGGGGGTGATTGCCCCAATGAGTATCATTTGTCAAACTTTGAATTATGAACGTAGCTTGCATAGCAAATTTTATTATTATTGTCCGAATGGACGGACGGAATGATTCGTACACCAGAATCACCCAGAAAAAGCCTCGATAATGACAAATTTTCTATGTCGACAAAAATACTTATACATTTATAAATTCAAACACATGATACATATAAATTTCAGTTCATAAGTATTCTCCTTTGCAATCTTACAAATTCTCCACTATTATTCCCGAAAGTACAATTACATTACATCACATCGGCGTTAGTTATCAGTTAAAGGATAATATGTGTTAGAATACACTCCTCCTTCGGCTAATATTTGTGTTTAATATTGACTATTTGATGAATTTTCAAAAAGCGACAATAGAACTATATTCTGAATTCTTCCAAAGATTGAGCAAGCAACGATTCCATTCAGTTTGAGAATAAAAGCGTCTGAGAAATCAACGCTATAACATCCTTGCGCATGCGCACTGTGGCAATCATTCTTCAGAGTATACAAACAAGTATTATTATGATTAATTTTCGTTGATATTTTGTCCGTGTTGGAGTATTCATTCAAAATTATATGAATTGATTTTTTTTTGTAAGTTAGATATCATACATTGTCTGACTATGTTAAGGTAAATTCAAGAAAACAGGTCAAGGACGCGAGAAAACCATATGTTAGAGTTATTTCCCTTCATAATTACAATTTCAAAATCGCTCAATGAATTTATTAAGCGTTTTATAATTAACTACTTGATTTTGTGGATTTATCGGATTATAGAGGGATTTTGATGTATAGTTATGATACCAGGTGAGTCCACTGATGGGTATATACTGTTATAAGTCAAGTTTGAGAGAAATTAAAATTTTATTTTACCCCTAACGGCAATTATCTCTTTAACAACGTGGCACATCCATAATACAGCATTAAAAACACAGGTGGCAAAACAAAAACTTGCAGGTTATATTTAATATATCAACCACACTTAAACATGTAGGGTACATTATAATAAAAGTTGGTCAGTCACAGTCGTTTCTCAGCTATTATGTTACTTGTATGTTCGATAAACCAAGAAATGTCCTGTTGCGTCACCCAGACAACATTTCCAACATCACTAGACGAATACTAACTATATAATTGTCAACCAGACGATTAGTACGATTTTAAAAGTTACCATGAAATTATACCACATCAGCTTTCACTATCGACCATTTCCTAAATACCACCCAAGACTAAACAAAGCCTACATTACAAACGTTTTGCTAAGGAAACTAATGGATATCTATCTGCGACTACTGTGAAACCATAATACGACCTGACCAACGACACATCTCTGTTTATATCAGAAAGAGCCTTATGTACCCTGTGATACAAATGCACGTACCAAGCATAGTTGACACTTACACGTCAATCAATACCTTTTAGATTAACCAGACCCTAAAATCTATAAAAATCTAACGAGCATCGCTAACACGATGTATATGCAAGATTGGCACGCTGAATTGAGAAATAACAGAGCTTGTACAAAAAGAAGATTTCCAGTAGTTCGTCAAGGTCTCTGTGCCTCCTCTTTGTGGGTCGTTTTGCACCACCTGCCTGTATTTGTGAAATTGTTACATCTGTAATTTTTTGTTTTCTATAAACGTGAAGAGATTCGGATAGCCTGCAGAATATTTTGATTATTTCGAGTGCCACCCATTCTGCGCGTTTGGTTGTCCTTGGACCTTCTGTTCGGAAGTGGTTCCACATCAGGCGCTCACCACCTTCAACCCATTGGTCCGTGACATAGTCTGCTAGACGCCAAACACCGGGCATCTCCAAATCGTCTTCCTTCAATTCAATGCATAAAACCTATGCGTGGACTGTATAATGCTGGAATACAATTTTAGACACAGGCTAAATGTTCAACACAAAAGTAGATATCTTTGGCGTCGAAGTTCGATGGCATGAAGTTGGAAGAGTGGGAATTAGTTTGAATATAAATCATTACGAGTGAACACATTTCATCATTAAAAATTAGCACTACTTAATACCACAGACTGTAATCGGCGAATAAGCCTACTGTGAATTTTACTCTGTTATAATCACTTAGTCGATTGGCAAACTGATACATCTGTAAATCGTCGCTGGAAGGGCATTACTATTTTACTTTCACCACAATGGACATAACATAATAATAATAATAATAACCAATATGCATATTATGGTAAAACTATAGACGAAAAGATATTTTTGTGGTTTCTGGAGTTAAACTTCAAAAGTTTATGACATCAATATCGCAAAGCAGATAAGCTTAAGTTTTAGTGGAATTGCAGGAACTATACAGGCGTTTGACAAAACAATGTCCCTGATACACATACACAAATAAAAAAATATCTTTACAGTTCCTTTAAGGTTTTATTGATCTATACCCAATTACAAGCATGGCTGCATACTATTTTATTTGAGCAGATTAAACTTGATCTTTAACGTGCTTTCCAAAAAGTTAATAGGTAATTATCTGATTTTCGCAGTCTTCACTTTAGAGATTTTGCTCTTGACGAGGTTTTGTGTTAATGCAGACTTTCTACCCCATATCTATCAATCTTCCCATTTTACCGGCACTGTGATGTAACATCAACTCTAATTCAATTAATGTTGATTTAACTGATCGTTAAAGTCATCTGAAGAAAACATGACATTTCAGTAGATCCTCTAGAGTGAAAAAGAAAAAATATTGTTCTTCATTATTTTATCCTGGTTGGAAATTATTACTCTATAATGTGAGAGCAAAAAAAAAAAAAAAAAAGAAATAAAAAAAATCTATTTATTCCTAAAGTTAAGTTTATTAGACATGGAATATGATAGACCAAATTCATGTATATTTACATATCTTCATTTGGTTAAACCGGCTGGTAGTTCACTTAAGTAGATTATTCAATTGTCTAAGAACCCGACCGAACTAGTAAAGTACACCAGGTTTATTTATGGTTACATAATTTTAGTTGAAATAAGTATTAACTGAGCATAGAAAAAGGGTTTTTTGAATTTCTTCTATATTTTCAATGGCAGTATCAAAATAGTACTGTTAGTCTTAAAATGTTTTTGTTTTGAAGTAAAAATGAAAATTATTTTTTCTCCAAGACAAAACCTCTAAATACTTGACGCATTATGAACAACAGGGGCAATTATTTTCGATTTTTCTTAAGTGATATTCAACAATGCTGCCAGTTGCGTCGAAATATGTCCAGATTTATTCTTTTATATTGTTTACTGGCTAAAGAAACACGGGAAAAACCACAAATATAATTTAATAGTGTTCATCCGAAGATGATGAAGACATTTTTTTTAGAAATTTAAAAATCCACAACAAGGATGAAACTAATAAACCTAAATTCATGTGGGCGTTTAATGATGGTCAATACGACCTACCAATTTTAGAGCTGTCAATTTTAACAGGTGGAATAGAGCCCAGTGCACGAAGAATATCAATATAATGTTTAAACTTCTACTGAAATATCGTAACTCCTGCGTAACTCAGAAAAATAATTTGCCAGCCATCATACTTACAGCTGTCAGAAATGATAACAGTCTTCATAATGAATTTGTAGTGTGATTCAAAACTGAAATTTTGTACATGTATCTACAAACTAAATTTGAAGGTTCTTATTACTACATGGGATTAAACTTAAAGCATTTTAACCAATCACTACCATTTTCAAACCTGACCAAGATCAGGCAATAGGGTCACAGTACATAAAAAACAAATCCGAGACCCATCAGTCCATAAAATACTATTCTGAGGCTATATATTGTTGTTTGTGCTCAAGGAATAGTTCCATTTTTTTTTCTCTCTCTGTATATATAAATCAAACAGGTTCATTTAAAACGCGAGTAAATTTCAAACCTAAAATAAATTTATTCATCCGACTATTAGCCATTTAGTGTCCCTTAATTTATCTGAGAGTGCTAAGACTAGTTAAAAGTTCTACTTTAACATTTCAACTGAGCTTATGTTCTCGGTTGGTGTCAGAAATTTAATTTAAGATTTCTATTTATATGAACTCCAAATTGTGGAGAAATTGCCTCTCGTTTATTCTGAAGGTTTAAACTAGAAAATGTCGCATAAAATTATAAGGTCAAACACTATCCTGTCTAATAATAACCCTCATTCCCTAAAAAACAAAAGAAAATACTAGAGCTGTGAACAGCACCGTTGTGGGATTAAAATTTTGCGACGGCTAACGGCTGACTTCTGGTCAGGATCTTTTCTTCTACCTTTATTGTTTTAGTCGACATTTTTAATTTACACCGAGCGTGGTTGCACCAGGCGTGATTTTAAGAAACCGGAAAGTCTCACCCCTAAACCGGAAGTGTTAAAAAATAGGCCATATTATTTGTAAGGTCAACTCACTTGTCTGTATTCTGAGAATTTCAGATTGATCAGAAAATAAGCAACAAATTAGAAATTTTCGGAAAATTTTCGTTCAAAGTTTTTGGGAAAAAAATATCCAAAACTTAAAAATTTCCAATGCACCAAATACATCTTGTTAAAATTAACAAATAAAAAAAAATTGGGTAAATCGAACCAGAAATAAGCCATACAGATTCGATGCAAAAGTCTTGCCCATTATGCAATATCTCATTTCCGATAAAGTTAATATTTGGTTTTAGATATTCACTTGGTGGATCAGTCTTTTTTCAAATTGTTTAGTAAGACTAGAAATACTATGTCATTTTCTGTTTTTGCTGGAGGCAAAAAAATTATAACGCCAAAAAAATCAAAGCTCTTCAACCTGAAACCGGAAGTGATGCAAAAATTTCGATGACTTAGTTTTTATTCGTATGTACAATATGTTTATATTTTCAGAATTCCAGAACGATCCGATAATTAGCAACAAAGTTGCAAATTTCAAATATTTTACCCAAATAGTTTGATAACAATTATTTTATTGAAAACACTTTTAAAACATTAGCCAATAAATGAGCACTTCAAACCCGATGCAAAATTTTTGGATTTTATGCAACAGCTCAATTCCGGTCTAGCAAAAAAGTGGTACCAGATATTTATTTTTTTTTTCCACCCCATTTAGAAATGTTTCCTTCAAACAAATATGCTCTATCGAAAAAAAAAAAAAAAAAAAAAATTTGAGCTTTTAGGTTATGTACATCGAAGCATATAGCATACATTTACAATGTTTCTTGCATTTTTTCCTTCAGTGTAGATTATTTATACTAATATAGCATATTAATTGCATACTATATGGCATTTTACTTGTATTTGTTGGCAGACTTGCAGGATGTTTCTTGCATTACTCACCTTGATAATTGTGACGCTTCTTCCAGCCCATTCTTGTCATTTGAAAAGGAACATTCCTGTTAATTTGAAGTGGCTGATGAAACAATAAGTAAACAATAAACCTATCATATAAAATTTTCCTTCGACTGGGAACATTTTTAGCAGATTTTGCAGCGGAAGGGTGCATTATGCCATCGCTACATAAAAACCCTGGCTAGACGTTTGCCTTTCTTCATACACGAAGATGATGACGATGCAGAGGTTTCAATATCTATCCGACTAAACGGAGGATGGGAGAGCAGTCTAATAATCTTAGTTCATCATTTTCTTTCCCAAGATGAAAGCCTAAATTCATTGACATGGACTCGCACATTGGAAAATTTTCATTTGAGAAGGGTTCCCTTATTTTCATATATATACATATATATACTAAATTGGACCGGCAATACTTATATCAATAGAAAGAAGAGGTGTTCTAATGACTGGGAAAAATACACGATGGTCCCACAAGTCCTTAATTAACTCGTAATTAGGCTAATTATGACCGGAATTCCCACGGTAGGGTACTAACATAGGTATGTACGTCAAGTCTCAAATGTCGTTCAAATGTCGTTGATCTTTTTTTTGATCATCCAGTCTGTCAATTCGGTACATAAATAATGACGTAACCGCTGTGGTTGTTAAGTATGCACGCATACATTCCTTAATATTTTCCACAACAACAATGGCATTTTGGTATTCCATTTATTATCTCTAGCAAAAGGCAATAAAACGTTTAAACATCACTCGTTAAAAACATTATGAATTAATTTAAATAATAAAAAAAACGCCATTTGGTCACGTGAACAAACATGGAGGCTACTTTTAGCGTTTCAAAGCAGATCAGAGTCAAATGGATTCCAGAAACATTTCTACGTCCACATAGGTCTTTTGAACTTGAGAATACATGGATTATTCATTAGAACCCCAATTAATCAATTAGTAAGTTTACTTTGGTTCTCATCGTTAATAAGTACCGAAATGGGGCGAAAAGAGCTAGCTGTTCATCCTTTGTATAAAAATGTCCATAGACTTTGTAAATCAATTGAAATGATTAATTTCAGTCATTCAATTACGGTATTCAATACAGCTTTGTCTGACACACGTTCAAAGGCAACTTTTCAATTCAGTGATCTCCTACCATATGTATCTTTTAAAAAGGCCATTAAGAAAATGGATGTGGAATCTCATGAATGTATATTTTTAAAAAAGGGGGGGAATTTCTTTCAGTCAGTAGATATAAAATATGTTCTTAATGGGGTTTTTCCCCTAAAGAAATAAATTTTCAGGAAAAAAAAAAAATTAAAAAAACCCAATATAAACAGAGAATTGTTTGTGGGACAAGCAACAGATGATATTTTAAGGATAAAAATGTGATGTGTCTCAGGTATCTGGGATGGTTTTCACAGCAAGCAGGAGGTTTAAATACCTTGTTACAATCTAATGGATCTAGACGATACAGACAACTGAAAAGCAAAACTGCAACCGGCTGCTTCAAGAGTTTGGAATTGTTAAAACTGAGCTCAGATAGATTCTGCAAGATTAACTGGATTGTTGCAAAGATTTCGGCGATCTGATTCAATTTAATAGAAAAAATCACATGTTTATAGATTCTGAGACGTTTCAATTTACAAAGTAAATTATTTATAATTTTAAAATTTATAATCTGCTTGTATTTTTAAGTAACATCTGTATTCAGTATTATGTGACATATTACCCTTTTATCTTAGTAACTCTTATATATTAACATAATTGGAATCAAAATAAAGTTTAACGATTTGTTTAAGCAGCGACACTTCTTTTTAACACCTATTCAAACGCAAATTACTACAGACGACAAATTGGGTCCTCCCTTGGATTATGTTCAAAGATTGGTGAATAATTGTCTTAATTTTTAGTTTGTCTTAATAAAAAAAAAATTACATTGCTTTGATTTGTTTAGCACCAAAAATTATTTTATAAAATCAGATATGAAATATACATTACACACTGAAGCCTAAATACAGGAGATGAAGTGTTCGAAGTAGTAATAAAGGGTATACATTTGATTATTCTGTTTGATTCAATCAGATAGGCTTTGAGCTGCCAATAGTCGACCCCATGTCGTCAAGTGATAACTAATCAACTGGAATCTGTTTTGTCTTATATTCCCAATAGTCACTATAAATCAGGATGAGATTTGGAGGTTAGCCTTGTTATGTTCATTAACATCCCATCTCTTCGTTTAAAATATCTGTACCACCAAGTCCAATAATTTATTTACATTGTACAGATACAAAAAGGATTTGGAGGATTTTTTTTTTTCTGTATTTGTAACATTTTTTTTTTCCAAACTGTAAGTGGTAATTTACACTTCTTTTTTGTTACTTATCTCGAAAACTTAGATAGAATGCATACAGTCTGTATACTTTACTTCCCGTATTATTATATATTTTGCCCCACAACTTGAAAAACTTTGATTGCTCATTAGCAACTTCTGAGCATAATTTTGAATGTTTAGGGGTCATTTTTTCTATTTTTCAAGTGGCAAGTGAATGCAGGCTTCACTTTAACAGTATTCTAGAAAAACAATTTATTTTATTGAAGCTTCAATGAGGTTA